>OX451739.1:1153036691-1153424191 GCA_948472305.1 Vicia faba | reverse complement strand
GGAAGACTAAATTGATATGATACCAAAAGGGTTGCTTATAGGACATCCTAAGATTTCTAAAAAGTCAAAGAACATCTCTCTAGGGTCAAAATTGAGAGAGTTATGCTTTGGCCTAGTTGACCATTTTTGCAAATTGTCCAAAAGTCAAATGTGCTCAAATTTGCATTTTTTGCTAAATGGGCCTAACTTTTTATGCTTGTAACTCACTTATAATATGGTCCACGACTCAAATACTTACCCACCAATTATTTTCTCCATTTTTCAATTTATTTTTATTTTTCATTGATTTAAAAGTGAATTAAATCAAATAAATGATGAAAATTATCAAAGATTTGACTTGATTGGTTTTTTTGACAGGTTAGCAACCAAGATATGATGAGTTTGCAAGATCAATTCAAATCAATGGCAATTGGAACAAAAAGAGAATGATTAGGCCAAATTTAGAAAGATATCATATGGCTAAAGAATCAAATCAAATATCATCAAAGCTTGAAGATTGAATCTGTTTTGTAACCCTAATTCATTGAGGGATATATAATGAACAAAAACAAGGCAAGAAAAAGAGGTTTACAGTCGTGGAAAAGCTAGAACCAAACTTCAAAATTTCAAAGAAAAGTGGTGATTCAATTTCCATCCTAGAGACCAATACAAGCCATTCTAACATTACCAACAGACTCCTGGACATCTCCAGAAGGGATCTCAATCAATTGCAAGCATTTTCACGTCCAGAATCTTAAGTTACAGACGCCACGGTTCACCCTAAAACTTGATTTCGATTTCATTGATTTACGCATCATTAGCATATTTAAATTATATATTCTTATTCATCATTGAGTTTGCAAGCTATTGGTATTATTTAATTGCGTTTTCAGTACAAGAATCATGATATGCCATTGTTAGGGTTTTGTGTTCTTGTTTAGGGGTTTTCAATGCAGGCAAAATTGGGTGTTGATTCTGGTACCATGATGCTCGTGAGGATGAGACGAGTTGATTGGTACCAACCATTGTCATTTATCTTGAGAATATACAATTTTTGAGATGCACATGTCTGTACCTACAGCAAAGCAACCGTAGGTAAAAGTTCTGTTGCCTAAAACGACGGTTTGGGGAGAAAGATGAGGTGTGGCAATCTTTGGTTGGTTGGTTTGAATTTTAGCGCATTTTTCTGGATACATCACGTGATTTGATTATATTGTTTATTTCTATTATATGTACAAACAAACAAAGAAGCTCAGTTGACAAGCAGGTATTGGAAACGAGCATAAGAGCCTGGGTTCGATCCCCAGGTCCCAACATTTGTTTCATATTATTTTTCATCAAGTGATCAGGCGCGTTGCTTAGCATGACGTTCACCATATGCCATCAAGATCCAACCATCACGTACATCTCCATCCAAGATCCAATGCCTTTCCATTGAAGGTTCACCATACACCTCAAGCCAACATGCGCATCAGATTTGGCAAAGTCAAACGGGCTTGGATTGTTTGGGCCCAAAAGTCAAATCTACACCCCCTATAATTGCTAGCAATCAGGCCCACTTCTAACTTTTCTTTCTTATTTTTATTCTTTTAATATTTCTTTTATTTATTTTAATTGACAATTAATTGCTATTTTTCATAAAATCATAAAATCAATAAATCAAAAAAATTAGAGTTAGACTTTTTTTATCAAAATTAATTTTGTTAATTTAATTTAATTTAGTTTAACTTAGGGCAACTTTAACTTGTTTTCTATAATTAAAACTAATTAGAAAATTATGTTTAAACTCTTGATTTTTTTTTCTTTTTTTTTCTTTTTTCCCAAATAAATAAAAACACAAAAATAGGTTTTTTAGAGTGAATTAATTTATTTTTCTTAATTTAAAATTAATTAGAATTTAGGATTTTTCTTTAATTTAATTAGTTCATTATTTTCTTAAAAAACAAGACATGACAAAAAAAACATTTTTTTTATCAATCGTAAATAGGTTTAGTCAAAGGTCAAAACCCTAGTCGTTTCGTATTTGATTCATTGCGCGCTTATTATTTATTTTGACAATATTTTTGTAACTGTTCATGGCTTGTAATAGTTAATTTAGGGCTTTTGCTTATCGCTTTTTCCCCGGGTTTTTTGCTATGTAATTAATCCCCCTCCCCGAAGCCTTGTAATAGCGTAGATTTATTTTCTCGCATTTATAATTCCCGCAAATATTTAACTGTCTAGATGTATGCTAATAGGATTGTATGACAATAATGCATGACAAATTAATACAGTTAGAAAACCCTAATGTGCAAAGATAAATAACTGAAACAAATCACTCGCACATATCACTCTTAGGGTATACTCTCACTTCGGTTGCCTTTGGTAAACGATCATTAAGCATAGGGTGTCTTAGTGGTTGCCCTCCAGTCCAAAAAGATCAAATGTCCCATTCGAATGTTGCCTCAGAAATGTTGCCTCAGAAATATTTCCTCGAATATGATCTTAAGACTCTAGGCTTATTACTAAGATATCCTAATATTTTTTTAGTGAACGTACGTCCCTTTCGAATTGACCCTTACAACTCCAATGACGGTGCTACCTATTTCTCAATAGTAGGATGGCGCTGTCTGAAAGAAACAAGAATAGAAACGATATTTTTTTCGAGTAGGTAGATGCTAGTAGGTACTTGCTCAAATCAAAACTTTTCACACTTACACTTTTCAAAACAACTTTCAAAACAACTTCATCACACCTTTGAGGACTGATACAAGGGTTATCACGAAGTAAAACATTTTCAAAACAAAGCACATACACAAGCAATTTTAAAAAGATGAGCAAGTACCTAAGAGCCCATGGAAAACCATGGATAGAAAGGGTGATAACACCTTCCCTTTCTATAATCTACCCCCGTACTCAGGATATCTCAAAAAAGTCGGTGGCGACTCTTGTTCACCGCGACATTTTGTGAACAAAAAACACAAAATGCAAACCAGCATCAAACAATCGGTACTGCCACCGTATCACCGTGTCTTTCATGAACCTGACATAAATGAGCATTTGCTCAAATGCTTCAAAAAATGGAATGTTTATCTCAAGCTTCTTAAACATCTCCAAAAAAAATTCAAATTTTTTTCATGTTGATCCTTCTTTTTCCTCTGAGGATAAGGAAGTCTAATAATTTGTTTTAGATCTTTCGGCTTGTCCTTCTGGACTACAGATAAAATGACAACATCCTCTTTCTTTTTCTGATTTTCCTTGATTTCCAACTCCACTTCCAACAATCCGTCTTCTTCCACTATTTTTTCTTCATAACTATAAGTAGATTTACCACTTCTAGTTACCGCAACACTCATATTATTATGCTCTCGAGGATTATCACAGTTTCACTAGGTAGAGTGTCTGGTGCTTGAGCACTTGCCAGTTGTTGTGTTATTTGACCCATCTGAACTTCAAGATTTTTTATAGACGCAGTGGTGTTTCTCGGATTGTTTTTGGTCTCCTCTTGGAATTGAATATTGTGAGCTGCTATATTTTCAATGGCTATCTCCCAAACTTCTTTCTTAGGAGCTTGTTGTTGTTGCGATTGTTGATATTGATTTTGATATTGACCTTGACCCTATTGTTAAGCATTCCCTTTCTGATCCTTCCAAGCGAAGTTTGGATGATTCTTCCACCATGGATTGTAAGTGTTTGAATAGGGATTATTCTTCATCAAGAAATTTATCTCTTTAATTTGTTATGGAGTTTCAAGGTAATACACAGTATAGTGAGCTATATGTTGGGTACCTATATTCATTGCCTTCAGCTTTTTGTCCACTTTTGTAGTTAATGTATCTTCAATTTTAATTTTGTTGGTTTCCAACTTCAAATCAATGACCCCCTCTGATTTGCTTGCACATCTATCATACAACTCCAAATGTTCGTTTGCAGAGATGGATTCAATTATATTCTTAACACCAATAGCTGTTGAAAAATTCGATGAGCCATCGGCTGCTGTGTCAATCAATTTCTTTGTCTTAATTCTAAGACCATTAACAAACATTTGCATTTTTTTTGTCAGATCCATATTATGAGTAGGATAAGCCACTAGGAGCATTTTGAATAATTTGTAAGCATCTTCTAATGACCCCCCCCCCCCCCCCCTCTTTCTTCATGAAGTTTAGGATTTCATATCTTTTTCTTAAGAACACTGATGCTGGGAAATACTCAAGAAAGTCATTTCCATCTCTTCTCAAGAAGAAATACTACCAGCTGGAAGAGAATAAAACCACTTTTCGGCTTCTTCACGTAGAGTGAAAGGGAACATTATCAACTTATTTGCTTCATCAGTGTGCCCATCAATCTTCAAGGTGTTGATCATAATTAGAAACCAATGTAGGTGTTTATTAGCATCCTCATTTACCTTTTCGGTTAAAGATCTCCTCTCAAGTTATGTGATTGTGCTTGGATGCAGTTGAAAATTAGGAATATTCAGTGATTGATTTACAATTGTTAACCTACCACCCGGTGCATTCGCCCTACCATAGTTACCAAGGATACTCTCTGGGGGATCTTCATCCATTGGTATTTCTTCCTCTAACTCTGACTCTGACTCTGTATGAATTGAGATATCTTCTTCTTCTTCAGATTCTAGTCTGGCTAATCGAGCTTGTATGTGCCTTGCGTGAAAAGTTATTTCGATTTCTGCATCAAAAGGAAATCCAGCTAAGGGATTTCCTTGCATAAAAATATTAGAGACAAATTAGTAACTACAACAAAATAAATTAAAATAATCAAAATTAAATTTTAATTAGAGAGTAACCAATTTTTAATTGAACTTAAATTAAAACTCTATATTTTAGCAGTCCCCGGCAACGGTGCCATAAACTTGATCGGAAAAATAGCAAGTGTACTATTTTTCCTATGCAGTAATAAAGAGGAAGTTCCCTGAATGTCGATCTCAAGGATTGCGTATAAAGATCTAGTTTGAATTGTTGTTCAATTAAACAAAAACTAGCATTTGGATTTGTTTTGCAGAATTATGAAAACTAATTGCAAGTAAAGTAAATAAATGTGGTCAATAGTTTTGACAGATATGAGTGACATCCTAGGGAAGGTGTGTGATTCTTTCCTGTAACAACTATGAACTATCATTGCAACGACATAATTTAAACATTAAATTATCAGTTCTTAAGGGTGTTTAATCCTAAGTCCTTAATGAGTAAATCTTTAATCATTCCTCCTAAGTTCTATGTCCATAGAAACTTACTGACGAAATTAAGCATTACTTAATCAAGAATACTCCAGTTTTTATAGAGTATCCCTAGTCCTAGGTAATATCTACTACAAAATGTTCTCATACACACATTATCAATAGTGGACTAGCCTAATTTCTAATCACCATCATTCTCAATTTGTCCGAAAGAGAAAGCATTAGAAATATCAAGAGAAAAAATTTACTAAATAAAATAATATAGTCATTGCAATAATAAACTCAAATTCATTACAGATCTAAATCAGGGACACCCCCTAACATTTGGGGGCTTAACTACTCATAAAACTAAAGAAAAACATGATAGAGAGTGTTGTCATTTATTATAAACAGTAAAAAAATAAGAGAGTCGCCACCACTACTTTTTGTCATAAGGACATGAAAAGAACGAATAACCCTAATTTTTCAGATATTCCTAGGTTCACGAGTTGGTTCGATAAAGGGAAGGTATTAGGAACCATTTATCTCCCTTGTACTCAAGGGAACCCTCTTTAACTTTAGGATTTAATGAAAATTTTCTATTTAAATTATGTTATTACCATATATATGTGAAAGGAAAAGGTTTAATTTTTTAGTTAGGGGACTCGCCTTGGTTTTAATCGTGTGCCTATGTATCCTCTTGCGATGAAATCAGAGTCCATTTTGTAGGTCGTTATGTGTTTGGTTAGTTTTTTATAGAATCACGTAGAATTGCTTTCGGGTTATCCTTGAACCTTATTTGGGTTTGAAAAATGAGTGATCGTAGATGCAGTTGAAAGTTTTGATTTGAAGGCAATGCTATGTAGTCCTCTTTTTTTTTAAAAATATCTTGAGATTTTTGTTAAGTTAGTAAAAAAGGAAGTTTGATGGGTTAACCATTTTAATATTTGTTAGAAATAAAATGCATGATTGGTAAAAAAAGATGTTTAAAGTTAGTAAAAATTGGCATAACAATAACTTTTGAATTAATGTTTAAAAAAAGGTTGCAATTAGAAAATACTTAGAAAATAAATTAATATTTATAATAATTATTATAAAAAAGGTTTTTTTTCTAAATGAAAATATTTAATATAGGTAAAAATAAATTAATTAAGTACCTAATTAATATATATATATATATATATATATATATATATATATATATATATATATATATATATATATATATATATATATATATATATATATATATATATATATATATATATATATATATATATATATATATATATATATATATATATATATATATATATATATATATATATATATATATATATATATATATATATATATATATATATATATATATATATATATATATATATATATAATGTTTTTTGTTATTTTATAAAAAATGAATTATAATATAATTTAGAAAAATAAATAAATAAATAAAGAAATAAGCAAATAAATAAATGAAATTTTATAAATACAACAAGGGGTGTATTTTTAATTGACTTAGTAATTTTAGGGGTGTGCAGATAACAAAGCTTAAGCCCAAATAAATGTTTTAAGTCCAAAGGGGCACATGGGGTGTGATCTTAGTTCAAGGAAGTAAATCATGGGTATGTTTAGCATTGGGCCTAGCCCATCACAATGTTTAAATTTTGTGTGGCTAACACAAGGTGAGTGATAACACGTAAATGTATCATATTGTAACACCACAAAACTTATGACAACTCTTATTAGTGGTGGTGACTCTCTTATTTTTTTTGCCGGTTACGACAGCTGGCGACTCTATTAAGGACACAACCCCTAAGTTAGAGTTTACCTCTCCTTTTGGTCTAGGGTTTTTAGGTCTTTCTATTTGTGGTATATTTTTATTTCCATATTTTTTTCATTTTTTTCTATTTCATTTATTATCGTGTTATTCATATATGTTTGGTGGGATCTTGTTAAATAAATAATGAACCTTAGTTGAAGGATTTTCAATTGGCCAAGGTGGTTTAACATCCCTATAAGTTTTTACGACAACTTCGCCTAGAGTGGATCGAGTTCTGAGGAATACATTTAGAGGGCTAGCCTCTCTTGGAGATAGGACTTTGTACTTTATCAATGACTCTATGTATAACCAAAAAATAAAATCTCATGGTGAGACCTTGTATGACCTACAAGATGAAAGGCTTGGTCTACAAAGAGGCTCCACTTAAGGGAGGACCTTATGCCTTTTCCATTTTGTGTTATCCATGATACCCTTAAGAAAACCACCCTTATGAGGAAGGGTAGAACATTTGTAGAACGAACTTATGAACCTCCCTACTAAGGATATCCTTATAATCTAACCACCTATATTGCATAACCATACATATATACATTTAAATTAAAAATATTCATCTTTTTCATTTCTTATGTCCTACTCACATGGAATTCTTAAAAATATAGCAAATAGTAAAAGAGAAATTCCAAAAGGATAAAACATTAAACAAATTCTTAGCATATTCATATGTATTCATCCAACCAAACACATTACATTCGTATATCATACAAAAAAACTCATTTTTTTCACATCACCTCCAGTTAAATCATCGGACAAGACAAATTGACTTCCCGACCTCCATAACAAACAAGATATCATAAAAGTATAGTGGAACAAATCGAGCAAAATCAAGCGGTCTTTCAAGAGGATTTAGAGCAAGTGAAAGAAAGTATCGACTCAATGAAAGGGGATATGAGCCAAATTCGCTTTCCTTGAAGAACATCATAGCAAGACAAGAAGAGATGCCCAAGGTAACTTTTGAGGAAGTGGCCTGGAATATTGGTGCATCTAATAGTCACCAACCAGGACATGATCCAGGATCCAGTCCCTCCAAAACAACTGCATCCCAGCCAGATCATACCAATGGATTTGTTCCAGCTCCTCCAAAGGTGGGGACATCCCACACTCTACAGATTTCGGCCAACAATCCTCCCAAAATATATAGTTATATGGACTTACAATATGAAGACAATAACTTGGAAGGCATCACTCAAATTCCTCAACAAAAGACACTTCAAACCAATGTTGTTGAAGATCCCATGGCGATTAATCAATTTAAAGCCATTAAAGAAAGACTAAAGGTTGTGGAGGGGTATGATGCTTTCAACATCGGTAACCTATAAATGTGTTTGGTCCAAGATGTGGTATTTCCTCCCAAGTTCAAGGTAATGACTTTGAAAAATATAAGGGAATCATGTGCCCAATAAATCATGTACGCGTGTTTTGTAGGAAAATGGTTGCCTATGCTCACGATCAGAAACTAATAATCCCCTATTTCCAAGACAATCTGAGTGGGGCATACCTAGATTGGTATATGCAGTTAGAGAGATCATACATATAATCTTGGGAAGATCTTGCTCATGCATTTTTAAAGCAATACTAGTACAACTTGGATATGGCTCCTAATTACGCGTAACTTCAAAACTTGTCTCAGAAGAAAGATGAATCTTTCAAAGAGTATGCTCAACGGTGGAGAGAAATGGTAGCCCGTGTACAACTACCACTCCTTAAAAGAGAATTGGTAGACATGTTCATGAGTACTCTAAAAGGTCTATATTATGAGAAGATGTTAGGAAACATCTCCTCGGGATTCTCCGATTTGGTAATAATTAGGGAACGAATTGAAGTTGTTTTAGAGAGTGGAAAAATACAAGGGGCATCTAGTACGTCCTTTGATATGAATAAAATTGGTCCTAAATTCTCTAATAAGAAGGAGGAAGAAGAAAATGTTGTAGCAGGGTAACAAAAATATGGATATTGTTATCAAGTTGTAGCAACCACTCCTCAACCACAAGCTCATCCATAACGACGACCCGATGTCCCTCGCCAGAAAAGGCCAAGAAGAGTAAATGACCCTATCCCTATGCCTCATAGTCAGTTTCTCTCTCATTTACTCCGAAATTCTTTGGTGGAATTTTAGCATATTGGGCCTCCTCCTTTCCCTTATCATGTAGGATATGATCTCGATGCCCATTATGAGTTCCATTATGGGGCACCAGGGCATACAATTGAAGGTTGCAATGTGTTTCAAGGGAAAGTCCAAGACCTCATTGATTCCAAGGCAATCAAATTCACTCCAGATGGCCTGCTCATTAATTGAAGTCTCCTTACTCAAATGGGTCCCAAGAATACAAAGGATATCTTCTTAAGTAATAAGTCTATACGGAGTCAAGCCTCCTCAATATTGACAATCTTTAGTTTCTTTTTCTGCATGCTCATGTGTAATCTATCTTATTGGTTAAGTACTATTTATATGTAAAGACTTGTATGTTTTTGAATAAAAAATAACAATGCATTGAATACTTTGTCTTGAAATAATTTTAATATTCTTCTTTACTTCCTGATACTCAACTCTTGTTAAAAGCAAAATAACTCTGCCAAGAGGATTACGGAAATATAAAAATCTCGTACAATATGCCTTTGGATAAAACCCTGCTAACGATGTACATGCATTGTTTAAAATCCCCAAACACTGGAGATACAAGGGAGATAGAACCTCGTTAACCACTTTGAGCCGTAAAGTAAGAGTTTATTTTCTATGCAAAAAACCCTAACCAGGGGCAGGGTAAATTTCAATTAGTTCAGAAATGCATTTTAACCCCAAGATAATCTGTCCATCTAAACAAGAGGTTTAAACACGTTTTCTTCCTCGCGCACATCATCCAAGATCGGGGAAGCGAAAAAGATAAGTATCAGAACATCTTCTTCCTCATCCAAGATCGATAAAACAATAAAGATAGAGTTTACAATATCTTATTTTTTGTGTACATCATCCAAGATCGAGGAACCAGTAAAGATAAGGTTCACAAAAATCAAGATGGCAGTCACAATCATTCAAAAGGAAAAAACTCAAAATTTATTTTAAAAAAAATAGCCCGCTAAGTCAAAAATAAAGATCATAAAAACAAAAAAAAAAGTTGACTTAGACAAAATTCAGGGCATCCCTATGTACTAGGAAATTCAAAAGAATCGGTCCATGCAAAAATAAGGGATTGAAGATAAAAAGGGAAAATAAGCATGTGACTGCAACCTCAAAAATCACCAATGTTTCTCATCATCATTGCGACTATGAAAATTCTCTAGAAGGTTTAACACATCTGTTGATTTAATTTAACTTAGGAACGGAGAACATCAAGGGGAATGTGGCGGGCTAAATAAAATTTAAACCTTTTATCCTTTGTTTCTTAAACCGTGAACCAGACCACGCTACAACCTTTAAAAAGTCCTAACCGAAGCAGGGGTTGTTTTGAAAGCATACTGTAACGAGAGTACAATATACTTTCTAAAACATTGGAGTTGGTATCATACCACCTTTCATGCGGAAAAATCGATGTTACGACATTATTTCAATAAAAAGTCTTTAAACTTCAAGACAAACATAAACTTTGCATTAGAATTGTCATTCTCATAATAAGAATTCTTTGCGTATAAACAAGTGCTTGACATCAAAGAAAATTTCACAATGAGCGTCAGATGAAGAGTCTTATCACCCCAAGGGACAAGTTGCCTTCATAACTCTTTTAAGCATGGAAAAAGTATCTTGAAATCTGATTACCCTAAGGGACAAGAAATATTTAAATACTCCATTGAGTAAGAGTCCAGTTAATTTGGGGCAGCCAGGTCAAGATTTGAAGAACCTCTTAGAAAGCCAAGTAATCATGGGAAAACCTCTCAAGTTTCAGATACTAAGGCATTCCATATCAAGTTCATATCGCTGCATGATGGGATCCAAGTTACTCTCCAGGCAACTCCTTCAAAAAAAATGCCAACAAGGGCAAAGAATGAGCTTCAAGAGGACAAGTCCTCCCCATACTTTAATAAGAAACCTTATTACTAAGCCATAATAGTCCATGTCTCTTTGCATGGGGCATTGGTCAAAACATTCAAGCCATCATAAATCATTGTCATACATTCATTAAGTCATTTAACTCTAGTGTCAAGTCATGCATATCATCTTATTCATTTATCTTATCCCTATGAGAATAAGTCATACAAAGCCTTGTAACTCAAGCAAGGTTAAAAGGTCCAATTCTCACCGACAATTCATCAAAATCCATTTCTAACCAATTATCTGCATCAAATGCATCACTTCACACATATCATATGACATGCATCATTGACTCAAAACATACCACATATTAACACTCGCATATGCACAAAGCATACACACAAGGCATGATAGAGACCAATTCACGGGACTTCCCGCAAAAACCCAAAATCAATTACCAGAGGAATAACTATTCTCAATCCAAAATCAATCCCTAGCTAAATCAGTGACAACTCTCCGACTAGGTTTATCCTCATTACTAATCATCCCAATCACCTTGTTTTACCCCAAAATTTTCCCTCTCATTCATTAAGAATTTGCTCACAAGATCTCCTTTGACTCAAGACTGCACTAGGGTTGATCAGCTCAAGACACCTCCTTAAGCACTGATGACCAAAATTAGGGTTTAAGTTTGCACAAGGATTTTTGAACTTCCAAAGCCCCATATGACTTTCATGGATCATTATGGACCCCCAAGATTACTCATGTCAAGTTTCAAGCCTTGGATCACACTTTTGCTCAGTCAATTGAGTAGTTGACCTAAAAGTCAACTTTATTGGGGGAAAAGTCAACCATGGCCAATTTACGGTCAAACTTCATAATTTTGGATCCATATCAACATTTTAAACTCATATGAATAATTTGATAAAGTTTGGACCACAACTCCCCAAGAAATTTGATCAAATCTCCAAAAGGGCAAAATGGTCAAAATTAGGGTTTTAATTGGGAAAGGACAATTGCTGATTTTTGACATAACAAATGATCAATTGGTTTAAGGCATTATATCAAGAGTTAAATTGCATCATTTTGACCTAATGACATGGTTCAAAACATTGCAAGTCCATTGGATTGACAGATGAATTTTTCAGTCAACTGATCAAAAGTCAACTATATACTAAAAAGTCAAACTTTGACCTTTTGGTCAAATTCAAATGCCAAAGATCATAATTCATCAAAACATGTCAAAATATGAAACTTATTCATCAAGAAATCAAAAATTCAAGATTTCATTTTGAAAAGTCAAAATTTCTAAACTTCGAAATTTTTCTAAGTGTTGGAACTCCTTCCAAAAATGCTTGGATCTCAAGTTATAATTTTATGAACATGTGGTCATGAAACTAAACACTTAGTAAAATTTCGCCCTAATTTGGTCAGGATTTTGACCCAACTTCATGGCACTTTTTCATATAGTTACAATGGGAATCGTCAAAATAAAATCAAATATGGATTGTAGATCACATTTCAATCTTTCTAAAATGTCCAAGAACTCCTTGAGATCATTCTTGAGTAGGGAGAATCGAAGAGATGAAGTTAGGGTTTTGTCACTTAATTTACAAGGCATTTTGTGATGAACCAAATTCAAAATTCAATCTATGCTACATAAGCACTACTTTGCAGGCCTCAAACTTGTTAGGAACTCCATAATTAATGGTTTACACAGCTGTTAGAGGTCTCACTTCAACCATTCAATGCATGGACATGCTTTATATCCATTTTTGGAAGAAAGGTTACATTGCCATTTTGATAAAGTGGCTTTTTGTAAAAAAACTTGTTCTTGAGCCTTGCACTTGTTCTCTTCTGATCAAACAAGTCTTATAACTCATGAGAAATGGCTTAGACACTTACAATCACCCATCCCATGCTTGTACCTCCTCTTGAAACTTGTTTCCCTCTTTTTCTTCAAAATTACGTAACCTAGCCAAAAGCTAAGAACTTGTACATCTTATTGTCCAAAGCTCTCAAACACTTTACTTATAGATACACAAACTATTTGCACCAAAAAACACGAATGCTCTTGCCCTGAAAAAACCTAGAACTCAGAATCACATCTCATACTTCCATTTTCACACCATTTGACCAAAAACTTGAAACTCATAATCTACTCATGTGTTTCTTGGCCTTTTGGTTTCTAAAGTTTCTAAACATCATATAGAAGTGATCCTACACCATGTTACAGAACTGTAACACCATTAACACCATCCTCCATTTTCAAAAACAGAGCTATGTACATTGACTTCTCCAGACCATTTCAGCCATCCATTGCTCAAGCTAATCATTGCATTAGCTTTCTGGAACCTCAAGGAAGCTAACCTGATCATCACCATCACCTGAAACAAGCTCAAACTCAAAACACGATTTCCAGTTTTGAGGTAAGTTTTCTAACTTTGGAACTCTTCATACAGGCATCATCAATGATTTATTTATGAACAAAACATGTAGTTATCATTGCCCTAAAGCTAACCATGTCCATAGTTTTCATTAATTTTGCTTGAGGTTAGAGAATTTTGAAACTGAAATTTCTGAGATTTTTAGGGTTCAGATTAGGGCCATTAAAATTCATGCATATCTTTGATATATAGTTTTAATGATTTACATTTCTGAAACCGTGAGGAAATTTGCTACAAGTTTCATGTTTACAGTTTTCATTTTTGATGAGAAATGAGCAAGTTACAGTTGGTCTGGCTAGAGGTTGAAGATGAAGTCATCAGGGCGCGTTTTGCCTCATATATTTATTGTTTTGCTTATGTTAACGGATATATAGTCACCCCAGTGGTAGAAGCGCGTGCCTGTAACCTTTGGGACCTGGGTTCGAGCCTCAGTGGTACCCTTTTGTGTTTTTCATATTTTTTTGCACCATTCAAACTTTTTTGTAGGCGCTCAGGCCTTGTTGGGCTTGTATTTTTTTTTAAATTTTTACTTACTAACCCCCCTGCAGGCTATTTGCATCCTGGCCCAAGTTTATTTATTTTCTTTTTTTATTTCATTTTTATTTTCTTAATATATTTTCTAAATACTGAAAAAATCATAAAAATACAAAAATGATAGATTTATATTTTTGGTTTAGTTTATTTTATTTTTCTCACAAAAAATATTTTATTTAACTATACTTTATTTTTTTTATAAATTATCTTGTAAATTTAATTTAAAACTAAGTTATTTATTTTCTTCTACACTAATTAAAATATATTATTTTTTATATAAAAAAGACTAAAAATATTTTATAATGCTATAAATATTTTCAAGACAAAAATACCAAAAAAAAAACACTTTTCTTATAAACTTAATTTCTTTTATTTTAATTAATAGATTTAGGGTTTTGTTTAAAAATCTTTTCTTAACAAATTTAGGGTAGACTTTTAATTAATTATTTTTCTTTTAATTAACTATATTAAGACAAAATCCCTTTTCTCTAAAAAATCCAAACAAATATCCATTTACTTCACATTTTTGCATTTCTTGTACATTTATCCATTTTGTACATTTATTCATTTTGTACGTTGTATTCATTTAATTCCTTGTACATTGATACCGATTCAATATGGTTGTAATAGACTAACTAGGTTTACATTCTTGCAATCCCCATTCAATTTGTACACCCCCTCCCACAAATGTTGTAATAGCGTAGTAACTTTAAATTCCGCAATTTATCGCTTTTATATACAAATGCTAGTAATTAGGGTTTGTATGGAAAGACTGAAACCAATACTTAGAAAACCCTAATTCAAGACAAAAACAAGCATGAAAATAATACACTTGCACACAAGCACCCCTAGGGTTATTCCACTTGGTTGCCTTATACAAAATAACCATATTACGCATGTAAGGTATCTTAGCAAGAACAACCAAATGCGAGATCATAGTCCCTCGATGACGCTATCTAAGTTGCCTTTCAAATGATCTTAGTCCCTAAAAAAGAATGCTAAGATACCTTGCAACATTGCTAATCATGGTTATACAATGACCTACGCCCGTCCCGTTTACATCCAAAGATAGGGTTACTTACCAAATCAATTGTAAGATAACAATGTCAAAGGAAAAGGAAAATGAACAAGAAAGACTTTTGAGTAGGTAGAATGCTCCTAATTAATTGCTCAATTTCAAAACAAAACTCCTTGCTATTTTCAAAACAAACACCTACACTTTCAAACATCTTACAAAACTTTAAAACATTTTCAAAAGATCAAACATCTTTGTCTACATTCTTACAAACAAGAATCATTACAAATATTGCCTAAACAATGGCCTCTTTACAAAATACTTTCAAAAAACCACACAAAGCACAAATTTCAAACAAAAGAAAGTGATCTAGAAAGTAACTAGGAGCCCATGGAAAACCATGGATGAAAAGGGTGCTAATACCTTTGCTTTTCATAATCTACCCCCCGAACTCAAGAAATAATATCAAAGGTCTTTCCTGTGCTTTTTCACCTTTCCTTTTGGATAAAAGAAAAGTCGGTGGTGACTCTTGCTAACCGCAACATTTGCGGTAAAACACAAACCCTCAAGTCATTTCTCCCACCGTATCACAGAACTGGATACTCTGCTGGGGAGAATTTTAAAAGTGGGGTTACCTTAGGTATAGATCACATTTACTTTCTTTCATTGTTTGACTTGTATGTTTTACATTATGGTTCTTTGTTTAGCTTTGAATCCTCTACCCGGATTTGGGATACCTTATAGGTAAGTAGCAATACATTGTGGAAACTGTGCGGGGCATACCGACATGGTCTAAGCAATAGCTACGTTAGTGCGACATATTTGTGGATACCGGTAGCCCTTGAGTTAATAAAGGAGAATATGGAGCCGCTGAGTGATGTCATGAAGCACTAATGAACTTTTAGAACCTTTACTTGACCAACTTGGCCATTAAGACGTAGTGAGATGACCGGCTTTGGTGCAGTACAAAGTTGGTAGATACTCGATACTACACTCATTGAGGTTTGGTTTTTTGGGATATTTTGGTCGCCATTAAAGAGGCTTGCGCTGAAACAATTCCCAAGGAAACAAACCAGTGATATTGAGCTCCTTAGAACCCCGTTACTATTACTAGGACAGGTTTGAGCCAACTAAACTTCAAGAGGGTACTTACCTATGAGACCCCATGGAAGCCTAAACCTAAGAACTTTTTTGCTTTGTTTGTATATACATACTTGTACATAACATCATGAACACCATAACATCATACACACTCACTAACCATTTCAAGGTTTTTTGGATTTATCTTTGTTCTGTTTTGTAGGATATGGATTCTCTTCGCAGGAAAACTATCCAAGTCAATCTTGTAAGGACCCCTCCACAACTTAAGGAGCTAGCTTCAAGAATTCCTGAAAACTCTCCATTCACCGAGAGACATGGTCGCCTACTCAACTTGGTCACCTCCAACACAGATGAGGACATGATGAAGGTGCTCTTTCAGTTCTTTGATCCTTTACACCATTGCTTCACATTTCCCGACTATCAACTTGTGCCTACTTTGGAAGAATTATCCCAACTCTTGATGATTCCCATTCTCAATCAACTACCTTTCAACGGTATGGAAAGAGACCCAAAGCCAGAAGAGATTGCTCAAGCTCTACACCTGCACTTATCATATGTCACAACTCATTGGGAAACAAGGAGTGGTGTCAAAGGTTTCCTAGCAAAGATCTTGTTCGAGAAAGCCCAAAATTTTTGGAACTCTTTGAATTTGCAAGCCTTTGAGGAAATTGTGGCTCTCCTAATCTATGGGATGGTTTTGTTTCCAAATCTTGACCAACTCATAGATGTGAACACCTTCAAGATCTTCATGTCCCGCAACCCGGTGCCTACTTTGCTAGGGGACATTCTACATTATTTTCATACTCGCACTATGAGGAAAAGAGGTGTCCTTATGTGTTGCACTCCTCTCTTGGCAAGATGGTTTATTTCGCATCTTCCCCAATCTGTATTGAAGAATGAGCAAGATTCAAGGTGGTCACAAAGGTTGATGACGCTCAAACATTCAGACATCCATTGGTGTTCCCGATCTATATAGAATGTTACTATTTTCGACCATTGTGGGGAATTCCCTAATGTCCCTTTACTTGGCATTAGGGGAGGTATCACCTACAACCCCTTCTTAATCTTAAGACAATTTGGTTACGCCCGAAGGGGTGGCTCGCACGAGATGCTGATTCAAGGTTTGGTGTTTGATTACGAGAACGACGATCAAGGTCTTCGCCAGAGATTTATCCGAGCTTGGAGGATGTTTAACAAGGTAGATAGCAAGACATTGGGGCATAAGAATTTCATTCCTCTTGAGCCTTACTTCAAATGGGTACGAACTCGTGTTCAAAGTCTTATGATGCCTTATCCCTCCATTCTCCTGGTAATCATTGAGCCTGTGATGGAACGAGATGTTCCATACACTATCCTACATCCTGACATGTCCACCTATCTTGAAGACTTACAAAGATATTGGATACAACTCAAGGGGGAGCGAGATACTTTCGAAGCCCAATTCCATGCAAGCGAGAAAAAGGTTTTGGAACTCGCTAAGCAACTTCATGAGGAGAGGAACTTGAATACCTACATTGCACCAAAGAGGATGCGTACTACCTTTCTATCTTAGAGTTTTTGTATTTGTTTTGCCCAATAAGGCATTGATGTACTCAAGCTTTAATTTATTAATATAATGTGTGTTTCCTTTTTGTCTAAAACAAATTTGAATCTTTAAAATCCTTGAAATCATTGCATATGCATTTACCATTCATCATAACATAAGAAGGTTTCTTGCAATAAGTCTCCTCATCGTTCTACTATTTATTTCAGTAAGATGGATCTCGAGCAAACGGTGAAGGACCTCCAAGTTCAAAATGCTTAGTTTCAACAGATGTTCTTAACTTTAGCCAAAGGACAAGAAGAGTTGAAGACCTTCCTGGTTGAGGAGAAGAAAAAGAAGACGAAGAAAATAACCGGAGTTCTAAACATGGGAAGAAGATTCCAAGGGCAGACAAGAAGGACCCTAGACTTTGCAATGACATCCGGTGAGAAAGACAGTCAAGATGAGAAGGGAAAAGAAACAGTTGTCCAGTCGGAGTCAGAAGAGGAAGAGGAAGAAGAAGACTATTTTGAAGAACAATACCCTCTAGCCGACAACAAGTATAAGCATCTAGAGGAACAGTTAAGTGCAATGGAAATCCAAAAAGTGCCTGGATTGGACTTTGAGGAGTTGGGATTAGTATCGGGGATTGTCATTCCTCCAAAATTTAAAGCACCTGTGTTCGCCAAATATGACGGAGTCTCATGCCCCAAAATGCATCTCCAGTCCTATGTGAGGAAAATCCAGCCTCATACCTCCGACAAGGATTTATGGGTACACTTCTTCCATGACAGCCTGTCTGGAACTCAACTTGATTGGTTTTATCAGTTAGAAAAAGCTAATGTTCATAACTGGGAAGATCTTGTTGCAGCCTTTTACAAACAATACCAATACAATGCTGATATTGCACCCACCCGTACTCAACTCCAGAGTATGGCCATGGTTTCAAGTGAAGGCTTTAAAGACTACGCGCAAAAATGGAGGGACTTAGCAGGAAGAGTCCAGCCTCCCCTATCTGAAAGAGAGTTAGTAGACATGTTTTTGGGCACATTGTCTGGTCTCATCTTCAATCACTTAATTGGGAGTTCATCGGCAGGTTTTACTGAATTGATATTGACCGGAGAAAGGGTGGAAGTCGGGATAAAGAATGGAAACATTCAAAAATATGCCTCCTCTGCTGCTGTAAGGAAACCATTCATCGGAAAGAAAGAAGTGGTTGATGTATATCCTCAGAGAAATCAGGATAGGGCCGAACACCATCCAATGGTGGGGGTTGTTATGATTCCTAAACCTGTGCCTGCTCAACAAAGAAGCGACCAGCCAAGAATGGAAAGACCAGTCAGACAATTCACTCAAATTAATATGACACTATCTCAAGTATTGCCACATTTGTTAAGATCCAATCTAGTGACTTTGAAAGAAGCTCCAAAGAATCCTAACACAACATCTCCTTACTATCATCCTAATGCCCGCTGTGCATACCATTCTGAGAGTCCCGACCATGACACTAATAACTGTTGAGCTCTAAAGAACAAAGTACAAGACCTCCTTAAAGCCAAAGAGATTGAATTTGATGCGCCTGAAAAGCCAAATTTTATTTCTTCCCCTATGCCCAAGCACGACCATAATGCCAATGCCATTAAAGAGGATATGTTTGTTACTTCAGTTGATGAACTTGTGACCCCACTCCTAACTATCAAAAAGAACTTATTGAATGCCAGTGTTTTCCATGGCTGTGATGAAAGATGTCATTTTTATTTTTCCTCACCAACCAGCTGTCCTTTGTTGAAAGCAGACGTTCAATGCCTAATAGATAACAAGGAAATTTAGTTCGAGAAGACTTCTATTCCAACAGTTTCTTATAATGATGTTTCCATCATAACCATTTCCGAAAATTCTTCCAGGGTCTCCACCAAAAGTCCCGTTAGAATTACATCAGTTCCAAAAGTAGCTCCTTTGATAATTACAATGCCTGGACCAATCCCGTATTCGTCATACAAAACCGTACCATGGAATTATGGAGGGGATGTCTACTACCACAGTATCAAGCAAGATTGGCCAGCTGCGGAAGATTCAAGTTCTGAGAAGGTTGACTCTAATATCAGTAATATTGCAGGTACTAGCAAGATTACCCGAAGCGGAAGTATATTCTCTCTAGAAATTGCTCCCCCAAAGGTTTTTTCTGGACCCGTAATCATTCATGTTGTTGTTGTTCCTCCAAAGGCTGTTCCCAGTCCTACAATCATCTCTACTAATACTCTAACTGACAAAGCTGATACAACCCCTATTATCACTCCTACTGACATTCCTGCTGTCAAGTCAACTGAGACTCGAGGTAAAAGTATTCTGATTGAGCATGTCCGGACGAAGGCACAATCATTGGCTATCCCTGAGACCTCCCAGAAAGAGATGGAGGAAATTCTAAAGATCATAAAAAGAAGCGACTACAATTTAGTTAAGCAATTGGGGAAAACTCCATCAAAAATTTCCATGCTGGCTTTATTACTATGTTTCGAGGCTCATGCAAAAGCCTTGGTAAAATTCCTGAAAACTGCCCATGTACCCCAAGAAACATCTGCCGATCAGTTCCAAGACTGCGTAGCCAACTTGACTGCAGATACTGGTTTAGGTTTTTAGGATGCTGATTTAACGCCAAGAGGGAGGAATCATAATGAGGCATTACATGTCTCAGTGGAATGCAGGGGAACGACTTTGGCTCATGTCTTGGTTGAAATTGGTTCTTCTCCAAATGTGTTTCCTAAAAAGGCTCTTGATAGGCTTGACTGTGAGGGATTGACATTGAAACCGAGCAACATAGTAGTGAGAGCCTTTGGCGGCTCAAAAAGGATGGTGCATGGGGAAGTGGATATCCCCATAAAGGTTGGAACCCAAAAATTTGATTCAACTTTTTATGTAATGGATATTCGCCCTTCATATTCCTGCTTGCTAGGCCGACCATGGATTCATAATACCGGTGTTGTTACTTCTACGTTGCACCAAATGATGAAATATCCAATTCAAGGGAAAATCATCACCGTTCATGTAGAAGTAGAGTATATGATCAACCATCTTAATTCCTTTAGATATATGGAATTAGATGGTGAATTTATTGAAACTCCATTCCAACATTTGAAGAAGTCCTGCAAGATGTGGCAGTAACCAAGGCTGTGTCTCAAGTTCCCAAGATCACAAGACCTCCACTCAGGATGTCATCCTTGAAGGATGCCAATGAAGTGATAGAAGAAGGTGTGTACACTATTTGGGGACAACTCCCAAATATCCCATACAAATCTGATAAGTTTGGTCTGGGTTTCACTTCAGGTACCCAGAAGGTTGTACGCCGCGCTCGTGCCGGAGGACCACCTCTGAAGATCAGCAACCACCAAGTCAATGCAGTGGAGGATGATGAAGACAGCTACAACCTGGAGGATTGAATTTACCCAACTGTCGGTGGAGGGCTCAACAACTGGGAGGCTAGAGATTTTGTCCCGATCACTTTTATCCCACAGTAATTTGTCTTTATATTTTGTTGGATTTGTAATATTAAAACAATTCAGACTCTTAAAACCTTGTGTCTTACCCGAGGCACAATGGTCCATTTGTAAGGGTTATTATCTCATTTCCATATGACATCAATGAATAATGGACGTTTTTGCATACAAACTTTGTGCTCATTATTTTTCTTTTTATATTTTCATTTCTTTCAAAGATAGCTATACTCTTACACACACTCACACTCACAAATACAGGTCTACATCCATTCGGGATCCCATGGGTAACGATTCTGCTATGGCTTTTTGTGACTCTGAAAATCTAATCTACCAAGCCAAAGACGAAGGTGAGGAATATTGTGAAGTACCAAGGGAACTTGTCATATTACTACAACAAGAAGAGAGAACCATTCATCCCCACAAGGAACCAGTGGGCACCATAAACCTAGGTACCGAGGAAGACAAAAGAGAAGTCAAGGTGGGTGCCAATCTGGAACCCAGTGTCAAAGAGCGCCTGATTCAGTTGCTACACGAGTATGTTGAGGTCTTTGCCTGGTCGTATGAAGACATGCCAGGACTTGATGCAGATATTGTGGTACATCATCTACCTACAAAAGAGGACTGCCCACCAGTAAAACAAAAGGTCCGTCGAATGAGACCAGATATGTCGGAGAAGATTAAAGCTGAAGTCATGAAGCAATTCAACGCTGGATTCTTGGCCGTCACCTCTTATCTGCAACGGGTTGCCAATGTTGTTCCCGTTCCCAAAAAGGACGGCAAGGTACGAATGTGCATGGACTATAGAGATTTGAATAGGGCAAGCCCAAAGGATGATTTCCCACTTCCCCATATTGACGTCCTAGTTGACAATACGGCACAACACAAAGTGTTTTCCTTCATGGACGGTTTCTCAGGTTAGGACCAAATCAAAATGGCGCCTGAGGACAACCTTTATCACATAACAGGGGACATTCTGCTACAAGGTTATGCCATCCAGACTGAAGAATTTTGTGGCAACCTATCAGCGTGCCATGGTAGCTCTATTTCACGACATGATACATCACGAAATAGAGGTCTATGTGGACGACATGATAGCTAGATATCAAATAGAAGAAGAAAATCTTGATCATTTACTGAAACTGTTTGAGAGACTAAAGAAGTACAAGTTGAGGTTAAACCCAAATAAATGCACGTTTGGAGTAAGGTCTAGTAAGCTCCTAGGTTTTGTCGTCAGCAATAAGGGTATTGAAGTACATCTTGCCAAGGTGAAAGCGATACAAGAGATGCCTACTCCTTGTACTGAGAAGGAAGTCAGAGGATTCTTGGGACATTTGAACTACATTGCCAGATTCATTTCTCATCTGACAGCTACTTGTGAACCAATCTTCAAACTACTGAAGAAAGATCAAGTAGTCAAATGGAATGATGAATGCCAAACTTCTTTTGACAAGATCAAAGAGTACCTGCAAGAG
This sequence comes from Vicia faba, assembly GCA_948472305.1. Taxonomy (NCBI): domain Eukaryota; kingdom Viridiplantae; phylum Streptophyta; class Magnoliopsida; order Fabales; family Fabaceae; genus Vicia; species Vicia faba. The sequence goes on along the minus strand of OX451739.1, from coordinate 1,153,401,671 downwards.
CCTCATGTGTTGATTCCACCAGTCGAGGGAAGACCATTGATCATGTATATAACTGTTTTGGAAAATTCAATGGGGTGTGTGCTGGGGCAGCATGACGAGTCTGGCCGAAAAGAGAATGCCATTTATTACCTGAGTAAAAAGTTTATCGACTATGAAACAAGATATTCACTGCCCGAGAAAACTTGTTACGCTCTGGCATGGGATTCTCGTCGGCTAAGAAAGTATATGTTGACCCATACTACTTTGTTGATATCTAAAATGGATCCGATAAAATACATCTTCGAGAAGCCTGCTCTCTCTGGGAGAATAGCGAGATGGAAGATGATCCTAACAGAATATGACATACAATATACTACCCAAAAAGCAATAAAGGACAGTGTACTAGCCGATCACCTTGCTCACCAAGCTGTAGAAGACTACCAATCCATGAAGTTCGAATTCCCAGATGAAGACATCATGATGCTAAACAACTGTTAAGAATTCAGGCCATATGACGGACCTGAACAAGGATCCCGATGGACCCTGGTTTTTGATGGGGCATCTAACACACTCGACAATGGTATTAGTTTTGTACTCATATCTCCGGAAGGATGTCACACTCCCTTTATGGCAAGACTCTGCTTCAATTTTACAAATAACATGGCGGAATACGAAGCGTGCATCTTTGGTCTCAAAGCTTCCATAGACTTGGGGATCAAATCTTTGAATGTATTCGGAGATTCAACTCTGGTTATCAACCAGATCAAAGGGGAATGAGACACCAAACACCATAACCTTATCCCTTACAAAGAACATGTTTTGACATTTCTCCCACATTTTGAGGAGATTACCTTCGAGCATTTCCCGCAAGAATAAAATCAGCTAGCAGACGCACTAGCCACGATGTCATCTATGTTTAAACTTAAATGGGATAACGAGGCTCCCCAGATCACCATTGAATGAATGGATGAACCAACACAATGTCACGAGATTAATACTGAAGAAGTAGTGGACCAGCCTTGGTTTCACGAAGTCAAGAGGTATCTCGAGACTCAAGAATACCCAGAAGGAGCTTCTGTAAACGACAAGAAGTTCTTAAGGAGATTCTCTGCTAAATTCTTCCTTAGTAATGGCATTCTTTACAAACACAACCATGACTATGTGTTACTTCGGTGCGTAGACAAGGTTGAAGCTGAAAGGATCATGGCTGAATTACATGAAGGAACTTTTGGCACCCATTCCAGTGGGCATACGATGGCAAAGAAAATCCTACTGGCAGGCTATTACTAGTCTACCATGGAAGCAAATTGCTATCAACATTCTCGAACCTGCCACAAGTGTCAGATTTATGCTGACAAGGTGCACGTACCTCCGGTTCCTCTGAATGTCTTGACGGTTCCTTGGCCATTTTCTATGTGGGGGATTGATATGATTGGGGAAATCAAGCCAACAACCTCTAATGGACACCGCTTCATCTTAGTAGCCATTGAATTTTTACCAAGTGGGTGGAGGCAGCTTCTTTCGCTTCCGTTACCAAGAACGTTGTCGCCCGATTCATCAAGCAGAACCTCATCTATCGTTACGGTATCCCGGAGAGGATCATTATAGACAATGGTACGAACTTGAACAATACTATGATCACCGCCTTGTGTGAGCAATTCAAGATCAAACATCATAATTCTTCCCCTTATCGGTCGAAGATGAATGGTGCTATCGAAGCCGCGAATAAGAACATTAAAAAGATCATACATAAAATGACAGTCACATACAAAGACTGGCATGAGATGCTACCATTCCCTCTCCATGGATATCGTACCACAACTCACACATCAACCGGGGAAACACCCTACTCTCTGGTATACGGCATGGAGGCTGTTTTGCCTATTGAGGTCCAGATCCCCTCTCTAAGAATCATGAAGGATGCATGGTTGAGTGAAGAAGATTGGATCCAGACTCGACTTGATCAACTGAACTTAATTGATGAGAAAAGGCTTACTGTTGTTTGCCACGGTCAAATGTATAAAAAACAGATGATCAATGTAACACCCTCTAAAACCCGCATATAATTTTCGCAAATATTAAAAATTATAAACTCAGAGTACATGTAATAATCGAGGAATGCTACAATTCTCTTTTAACAAAATAAATTCCTGTCATGCATAATTTTAGTGGTAACTCATACATGTCTACACAGCGGAATAATTTATTTAATAAAATCAAATGTTATAATATTTTCCAAAATCATCAGGGATTAACACCTGGAAAAGTCAACGTCATATCATAACAATTAAAAGAAAATAAACGAGTCTGACTAAAGCAGCTCGACAACCAAACGTTCCCGGAGTTACAACTATCAGAGCATGACCCGGACATACTAAAACGAAACTAAACTAGACACGATAAGCCTTCGCCAAGCACCTGAGCGAAACTCCTCAATCTGAAACATTCAACAGTAAGGGTGAGCTTCTCAAATATACATTTGGTTATACATTCATAACAATCAATTCACGAAATCATAAGCATCACCCAATAATTAGCATATTTCATAGTTTACAAAACCTTTACAATTCATATATCCATGACATATTGCCTTTCATTTTTGCAAATATTCATCAAACATCATCAACCACTTATCAAATCATACGTGCATACAGACAATCAAATATAACATTGGAAAAATCATCCATTCATGTTATATTCGAGTAATGCAACACACCCATGCATGTGGTACCACTTCACCGCCCCATTAAATCTCGGGTCACGGATAACTCACCGTTCCATTATATCGCGGACACGGCTACCACCTCAACGTTCCATTAAATCGCGGACACGTATATTGGCCACCATGTTAATTCCACACAATGGGAATTAACAAATGCAACATGATATGTAAGTATGTAACACTCAGCATACTATGAACATCGATCAACATATCATGCACATCAACAATATCAAACATAACATGATATGAATAGCATGTAACCACTCAGCATACTATTTAAACATCAATCATATCAAATTACGGATAGCATGTAATCACTCAGCATACTATCTAAGCATCAATCAATCACATCAAATTATATCATAGTTCATGCTCGATAACATTATCCAAAAGCATGGCAATAAAATCCAACATCAAAACACTGAAATCAAGATTCAGAAAAATCATCACAGCAGAGCAACACGGGTGCCCGTGTTGTGCAACACGGCCCGTGTTGTGCAGCACGTCCAGAAAACGCACATTTTGTTTTTACCAGTACAGGGGATCTGACACGGGTACCCGTGTTGTGCAACACGGCCCGTGTCGTGCAACCAGAGCACACCATCTCCCAACACAGAAGAGCAACACGGGCACCCGTGTTGTGCAACACGGCCCGTGTTGCTGAGCGCGTAACAGGATTTTCCTGAACCTGCAGCAGCTCAGAAACAGCAGTCCAAAACGCGGGAAAATGCCCGCCAAACGCGTAATTCGGTACCTAACGACATCAGGTTTGTACAATTCACAACAACACCACCATATCCAAAATACCAACAATCATTATAGTAACCTTAACCGGGGATTAACCGCCCCTTTGGGGAAATCTACTGACACTGAGGTTATCCCTATAACTTCCAAGGTAAATTCACGATCATTAGATATACTCCCAATTCACCATTTGGGACCTAAAATTCCTAATCGATTCATGACAATTGGGAACCTGACCCTTTTCTAACAAGGTTCAATCCTAAGGGTATCGATTCCTAGAAACATCTAACAATTGGGGTTTCCCTACAATTACCCGAATCAACCGTACATAAACCCATAAACAAAGGTAAATCGAGTTATAGCCCCCCTTACCTTATCAATTAGCAGCTTTGAACTTTTTGAGCGATGTTCTTCGTTCTCCGTTCTTCAGAGCTCTATTTTCCCAAATTCCAACTTCTGTTCTTACGTGAAAACCAAAAATGAGAAAATGGCCTAAGTCCCAAACATAACTTTATTTCTCTGCACCCCCACCCTTTACTAACAACATCTAAGCCCAATAACATAAAAATCCCAATATTCCTTATTTCTTTTATTTTCCTCAAATACTCCAAAATAAATAATTCTTTTTATTTTATTAATTCTAATAAAATAAATTCCCAAATTTAAATAAATCAATTAATTGAAAACGGGGTGTTACAACTCTCCCCCACTAAAAGAGTTTTCGTCCTCGAAAACATACCTTAGACGAACAGCTCCGGATAAGCCTCTTTCATCTGGCTCTCCAGCTCCCAAGTGATATTTCCATCCGCTGGACCTCCCCAAGCAACCTTCACTAATGCTATCTCTTTACCTCTTAACTGTTTCACTTCCCGATCTTCTATCCTCATAGGCAATGTTTCTACTGTCAGGTTATCTCTCACTTGTACATCATCTATTTGGATTACATGAGATGGGTCTGGAATGTATCTCCTCAACTGAGAAACATGAAAAACATCGTGCAAATTCGCAAGTCTCGGAGGTAAAGCAATACGATAAGCAACTTCTCCAACTCTTTCCGTAATCTGAAACGGACCAATAAAACGCGGAGTCAACTTCTTAGACTTCAACGCCCGACCAATACCCGTCATCGGAGTAACTCTCATAAACACATGATCTCCAGCACTGAATTCTAAATTCTTTCTCCTCTTATCATGATAACTTTTCTGACGACTCTGAGAAGCTCTCATCTTCTCTTGAATCAATTTGATCTTTTCGGTAGTCTGCTGAACAATCTCAGGCCCAATTACCGAACTCTCTCCAGATTCATACCAACACAAAGGCGTCCTACACCGTCTACCATACAATGCCTCAAACGGAGCCATACCAATACTCGAATGGTAACTATTGTTATAAGTAAACTCAATCAATGGCAAATAGCTATCCCAAGCTCCACCTTTCTCTAAAACACAAGCACGCAATAAATCTTCCAACGATTGAATCGTCCTCTCCGTCTGTCCATCAGTCTGAGGATGGTAAGCTGAACTCAATCTCAACTTAGTACCCAAAGCCTTCTGCAATCCTTCCCAAAATTTCGAAGTGAATCTCGGATCTCTATCTGACACAATACTAGAAGGAACTCCATGCAAACTCACTATTTTCTCAATATATAACTGTGCCAATCTCTCCATCGAGTAATCCATTCGCACCGGTATAAAATGAGCAGACTTAGTCAACCTATCCACAACGACCCATATCGCTTCACAATTCATAGGAGTCCTCGGCAACCCAGATACAAAATCCATCGAAATGCTATCCCACTTCCATTCTGGAATAAACATTGGTTGCATAAATCCAGACGGCTTCTGATGCTCAATCTTCGATTTCTGACAGATTAAACATGCATACACAAATTCGGCTATTTCCTTTTTCATTCCCGGCCACCAAAACAATTTCTTTAAATCATGATACATTTTCGTGGCACCCGGATGAATACTCATCCCACTGCGATGTCCTTCCTCTAATATACTCTGCTTGATTTCTGCGACATCAGGAACACAAACTCTATCGCCAAATCTCATAACATCATTTTCATCAATCCTAAACCCACCACCTTGACCTTGGTTGATCAATGTCAATTTATCAACTAACTTAACATCGGATTTCTGCCCGATCCTGATCTCTTCTAGAATACCACTAGTAAGTTTCAACATACCCAAACGAACACACTTCGGAGTACTTTCACAAACTAAACTCAAATCTCGGAATTGCTCAATTAAATCCAATTCACGAACCATCATCATAGACATATGCAAGGACTTCCTGCTCAAAGCATCTGCAACCACATTTGCCTTACCAGGATGGTAATTCAAACCAAAATCATAATCTTTGAGAAATTCCAACCACCTTCTTTGCCTCATATTGAGCTCTTTCTGATCGAAAAGATACTTCAAACTCTTATGATCACTATACACTTCAAATCTCGAACCATACAGATAATGTCTCCACAATTTCAAGACAAACACAACTGCTGCCAACTCTAAGTCATGAGTAGGATAGTTCCTTTCATGAACCTTCAACTGTCTCGAAGCATACGCAACTACCTGTTGATTCTGCATTAAAACACCACCTAATCCCATCAGAGATGCATCACAATAAACCACAAAAGATTCCACCGGATTCGGCAAAATCAGAATAGGAGCACTAGTCAATCTCCGTTTCAATTCTTGGAAACCTTTCTCACAATCAGAATCCCAAATAAACGCTTGTCCTTTACGAGTCAATTTCGTCAACGGCAATGCTAACTTTGAGAATCCTTCGATAAATTTTCTGTAATAACCTGCAAGACCAAGAAAACTTCTGATTTCAGAAACAGTCTTCGGCGCTTCCCACTGAGATACCGCTTCTACTTTCGCAGGATCCACTGCGATACCATTCTTAGAAATCACATGTCCAAGAAAACTAACTTCATTCAGCCAGAACTCACATTTGGACAACTTTGCATACAACTTCCTATCTTTCAACAACTCTAACACAATTCTGAGATGTTCCGCATGCTCTTCGTCATTCTTGGAATAAATCAGAATGTCATCAATAAAAACCACAACAAACTTATCCAGATACGGATGAAAAATCCTGTTCATATATTCCATGAAAACACCAGGTGCATTAGTAACTCCGAACGGCATAACAGAATATTCATAATGCCCATACCTCGTTCGAAAAGCAGTCTTCTGAATATCTTCCGCTTTCACACGAATCTGATGATATCCAGATCTCAAGTCAATCTTACTGAATACACTGGCTCCAATTAGCTGATCCATTAAATCATCAATCCTCGGTAACGGGTACCGATTCTTAATGGTTACCTTGTTCAATTGCCTGTAATCAACACACAGTCTCATAGAACCTTCTTTCTTCTTAACCAACAACACCGGAGCACCCCAAGGCGAAACACTTGGACGAATAAACTCCTTCTCCAGTAAATCTTCCAACTGACTCTTCAATTCAGCCAACTCAGACGCAGACATACGATATGGCGCCATCGACACCGGTCTCGTACCAGGAATCAAATCTATAGAAAATTCCACTTCTCTCTCTGGAGGTAACTCGCCAACATCATCAGGAAAGACTTCTGGAAAATCACACACCACTGGCAATTCACTACTCCTGACCTTTCCTGTTGCATCTAACGAAGCAAGTAACATAAACACATTCGCACCATCTTCCATTGCTTCTTGCACCTGCCTAGCAGTCATAGTCAAATTCTCGACACCAACTGCTTCTGGGAAAATCACCGTCTTAGCAAAGCAGTTCAGATGAACCCGGTTAAATTCCAACCAGTTCATCCCAAGGATAATATCAATTTGTTCAAGCGGTAGGCACACTAAATCCATACCGAAACCTCTACCAAAAATCTCAATAGGACAATTCCTACATACGAGTGAAGTTGTCACTGAACCCGATGCAGGAGTATCAACAACCATGCTACCTCGCATGCCAGATATGTCCAGTTTCAACCTCTCAGCACAATCCAAAGAAATGAAAGAATGAGTTGCACCAGTATCAATAATTGCAACTAAAGGTGTGCCATGAATAAAACACGTACCTTTAATCAATCGATCCTCTGGAGTAGTCTCAGATCTAGACAAAGCAAACACTTTTCCACCTGACTGATCCTTCCTAGGCTTAGGACACTGCGGACGAATGTGACCTTCTTCGCCACAATTGTAACAAGTAACAGACTTCCCTTTGCAATCAATAGACAAATGACCAGCCTTTCCACATTTATAGCACTTCTTCTCATCACTCTTGCAATCTCGAATGTGATGACCAGACTCACCACACCTGTAGCATCTGATAGGAGCCTTAGAATCTCCTCCACTAGGCCTTTTCCAACCGCCTGATCTCTGGTTATCTCTACCATATGGCTTGCCACGGTCCATATGTTGCTTCCCTCTTTTATCAACAGCCCCACGAGAGTGAGACGACCGATTCTTGGTAATATCTTCTTCCAAGATTCTGCTACAATCCACCAGATCAGAAAATCTACGAATACGCTGGTACCTGATTCCCTGCTTAATCTCATCTCGGAGACCATTCTCAAATTTGATACATTTAGAGAATTCTCCAGCCTCATCATTGTTGTAGTGTGCATAATACTTTGCCAGCTCAGTGAACTTAGTAGCATACTCACTAACAGTCAGATTGCCCTGCTTAAGCTCCAAAAATTCAATTTCCTTTCTTCCCCTAACATCTTCAGGAAAGTACCTCCTCAGAAAAACCCTTCTGAAGTTAGCCCAAGTCAGTGCCTCTCCATCCTGAACCATTTCAGTCCTTGTGGCAACCCACCAGTCGTCGGCCTCTTCTGCCAACATATGCGTACCATATCTGACTTTCAGATCTTCAGCACAATCAATCACACGGAAAATCCTTTCGATTTCCTTCAGCCACTTCTGAGCACCTTCAGGGTCATGTGTACCTTTGAACAACGGAGGGTTGTTCCTCTGGAAATTTCCCAATTGCCTATCAGCACCAATCACGCCTCCAGTTGGGTTTCCAGCAAGTACACCAGCTAACATCCCCAAAGCCTCAGCTAGTGCAGCATCATTTCGTCCATTACCTCTTCCAGCCATATTCCTGAGAATTAAAACATACTCCACATCAGAATACAGTATCGACAGTGTTACCTTGCACTAGTCGCATACGAAAAGGAATGACTGACTCAAGACTCTGGTCACAACGACCGACTATGCTCTGATACCACTATTGTAACACCCTCTAAAACCCGCATATAATTTTCGCAAATATTAAAAATTATAAACTCAGAGTACATGTAATAATCGAGGAATGCTACAATTCTCTTTTAACAAAATAAATTCCTGTCATGCATAATTTTAGTGGTAACTCATACATGTCTACACAGCGGAATAATTTATTTAATAAAATCAAATGCTATAATATTTTCCAAAATCATCAGGGATTAACACCTGGAAAAGTCAACGTCATATCATAACAATTAAAAGAAAATAAACGAGTCTGACTAAAGCAGCTCGACAACCAAACGTTCCCGGAGTTACAACTATCAGAGCATGACCCGGACATACTAAAACGAAACTAAACTAGACACGATAAGCCTTCGCCAAGCACCTGAGCGAAACTCCTCAATCTGAAACATTCAACAGTAAGGGTGAGCTTCTCAAATATACATTTGGTTATACATTCATAACAATCAATTCACGAAATCATAAGCATCACCCAATAATTAGCATATTTCATAGTTTACAAAACCTTTACAATTCATATATCCATGACATATTGCCTTTCATTTTTGCAAATATTCATCAAACATCATCAACCACTTATCAAATCATACGTGCATACAGACAATCAAATATAACATTGGAAAAATCATCCATTCATGTTATATTCGAGTAATGCAACACACCCATGCATGTGGTACCACTTCACCGCCCCATTAAATCTCGGGTCACGGATAACTCACCGTTCCATTATATCGCGGACACGGCTACCACCTCAACGTTCCATTAAATCGCGGACACGTATATTGGCCACCATGTTAATTCCACACAATGGGAATTAACAAATGCAACATGATATGTAAGTATGTAACACTCAGCATACTATGAACATCGATCAACATATCATGCACATCAACAATATCAAACATAACATGATATGAATAGCATGTAACCACTCAGCATACTATTTAAACATCAATCATATCAAATTACGGATAGCATGTAATCACTCAGCATACTATCTAAGCATCAATCAATCACATCAAATTATATCATAGTTCATGCTCGATAACATTATCCAAAAGCATGGCAATAAAATCCAACATCAAAACACTGAAATCAAGATTCAGAAAAATCATCACAGCAGAGCAACACGGGTGCCCGTGTTGTGCAACACGGCCCGTGTTGTGCAGCACGTCCAGAAAATGCACATTTTGTTTTTACCAGTACAGGGGATCTGACACGGGTACCCGTGTTGTGCAACACGGCCCGTGTCGTGCAACCAGAGCACACCATCTCCCAACACAGAAGAGCAACACGGGCACCCGTGTTGTGCAACACGGCCCGTGTTGCTGAGCGCGTAACAGGATTTTCCTGAACCTGCAGCAGCTCAGAAACAGCAGTCCAAAACGCGGGAAAATGCCCGCCAAACGCGTAATTCGGTACCTAACGACATCAGGTTTGTACAATTCACAACAACACCACCATATCCAAAATACCAACAATCATTATAGTAACCTTAACCGGGGATTAACCGCCCCTTTGGGGAAATCTACTGACACTGAGGTTATCCCTATAACTTCCAAGGTAAATTCACGATCATTAGATATACTCCCAATTCACCATTTGGGACCTAAAATTCCTAATCGATTCATGACAATTGGGAACCTGACCCTTTTCTAACAAGGTTCAATCCTAAGGGTATCGATTCCTAGAAACATCTAACAATTGGGGTTTCCCTACAATTACCCGAATCAACCGTACATAAACCCATAAACAAAGGTAAATCGAGTTATAGCCCCCCTTACCTTATCAATTAGCAGCTTTGAACTTTTTGAGCGATGTTCTTCGTTCTCCGTTCTTCAGAGCTCTATTTTCCCAAATTCCAACTTCTGTTCTTACGTGAAAACCAAAAATGAGAAAATGGCCTAAGTCCCAAACATAACTTTATTTCTCTGCACCCCCACCCTTTACTAACAACATCTAAGCCCAATAACATAAAAATCCCAATATTCCTTATTTCTTTTATTTTCCTCAAATACTCCAAAATAAATAATTCTTTTTATTTTATTAATTCTAATAAAATAAATTCCCAAATTTAAATAAATCAATTAATTGAAAACGGGGTGTTACAATCAAGGCTTTCAACAAAAAGGTCAGACGCTAAGTGTATCAAGTTGGAGATCTGGTGATAAAATGTATCATACTGCCGCAAGGTGATCCCAGGGGAAAATGGACTCCTACATACGAAGGACCATTTGTAATCAAAAACATATTCTTTGGTGGAGAGATGATCTTGACCACCATGGATGGTGACGACCTGCCGCACCCTGCGAATGCAGACATAGTCAAAAGATACTATGCATAAGAGACCCGCTAGGTTGACACACCTAGTCAAAACAAGGGCATCCTGGTGAACTAAAAAGGTTCGGGAAAAAATTAGGGATAAAAACAAAAAAAATATGTACACCCGGCAAGCTGAAAACCCGAAAGGGCAGCTTGGGCAAAAAAGGGTATCCCGGTGGACTGAAAACCCGAAAGGGCGGTCCAGGCAAAAGTTAGGGAATTAAAGCGTATTACTAAGTCCTGTTGAATCACCTTACGGACAACCCGACAAACTCAGCGGTTCTAATCAATTAAATCATCTTCGGATGAGGTAAAAAATAGACAAGATGCTCAGAGACATAAAGGCTATAGCAGAATGGGAACCCCACAGGATTATTGCACATAGCTATCTTTGCTTTATATAAAAATTTTCATTTTTACGACGACATTCTCTTACTAGAATGTTTGTCTCATTGTACAAAAATACTTACTCAAAGTCAATACAAAGATATCCCTTTGAAATTGCAAAACTACCTGCTTTTCTTTATTCTTGTGTTTTGTTTACAAAAATGTACAATGATTTATTTTTGAACATATGCATATGAACATAATTATTGTTTACAGATAAACAAAATAGAAAGACAATCACTGATGGCTTTAAGAGATAGAGAAATCTCTCTAAGCTATTTCTGTGAAATCCCCCACAGTGTGCAGTTTAATCCCCAGCGGAACAAAGCTTTCAGTTATCAATCCCCAATAGAAGTCGTTCAATTTCTCTGGATTCCTCAACAGGTTTTTACAAGCAGCACACAACATTCCCCTTACAACAGAGTTTATTTCTCTAAACGGAAATTCATCAACACTTCAACTTCACAACATGAAGACTTACACTCCATATCCTCAGCAACAGTCAGGGATTTATTTTCCCCAATACAACATTAGTACAATAGATTAGCTCGCATGCGTATACATCGCATCCATATATCATAAACATTGATAACACGAATGCATTATACCATGCATTTCATACAACATAACATTGCATATTAGCTAACATTTTACCTTTTTCAGGATAAGGTTAACAGCTAACATTAACAATGTTCAAAGTTTTCAGATACAATTCAGATACGCTCCAGACACGGATGCTATTCTGATACTCATTCAGATTCAACTTTCAGATATAGTTCAGATACATTCCAGACACGGATGCCATTTTGATACTCATTCAGATTCAACTTTCAGATACAGTTCAGATACGCTCCAGACACGGACGCCATACTGATACTCATTAAAAGTTTCTTTTAGATACAATTCAGATACGCTCCAGACATGGATGCCATTCTGATACTCATTCAGAGTCTCTTTCACATACAGTTCAGATACGCTCCAGACGCGGATGCCATTTAGATAATCATTCAATTTCAGCTTACGATTCAACAATCATTTCTGGATGGAATATACAAGCTCATCTCTAACAACTTTCCATCAACTCTCCAAATGTCATCTTTAAGCCCATTCCCTCAACTATCACATCACCGAGTGCAAATTTCTTGGCACTCTAGTGTCCAATCATCTTCCACCTTTGTGTCACGAATGGTGAAACTCGCCAATCTAACTCTTCAAGTTTAAGAAGATTGAACAGGGGAAGCTATTGTACCCTAAAATTTCCCCTCTCATTCATCAAGAATTTGCTCACAAGATCTCCTTTGACTCAAGACTGCACTAGGGTTGATCAGCTCAAGACACCTCCTTAAGCACTAATGACCAAAATTAGGGTTTAAGTTTGCACAAGGATTTTTGAACTTCCAATGCCCCAAATGACTTTCATGGATCATTATGGACCCCCAAGATTGCTCATGTCAAGTTTCAAGCCTTGGATCACAATTTTGCTCAGTTAATTAAGCAATTGACCTAAAAGTAAGTTGTATTGGAGAAAAGGTCAACCATGGCCAACTTACAGTCAAACTTCATAATTTTGGATCCACATCAACATTTTAAACTCATATGAATCATTTGATCAAGTTTGGACCACAACTCCTCAAGAAATTTGATCAAATCTCCAAAAGGGCAAAATGGTCAAAATTCGGGTTTTGACTGGGAAAGGGAAATTGTTGATTTTTGACCTAACAAATGATAAATTGGTTTAAGGCAGCATCTCAAGAGTTCAATTGCATCATTTTGACATAATGACATGGTTCAAAACATTGCAAGTCCATTGGATTGACAGATGAATTTTTCAATCAACTGATCAAAAGTCAACTATATACTGAAAAGTCAAACTTTGACTTTTTGGTCAAATTCAAGTGCCAAGATCATAATTCATCAAAACATGTAAAAATATGAAACTTATTCATCAAAAAATAAAAAAGTCAAGATTTCATTTTGAAAATTCAAAATTTCTAAACTTAGAAATTTTTCTATGTTGGAAATTTCATGTTTTTTCATAACTTTGAGAAATATTTTCACCATGATGCAAGATGATTCAAGACAAACTTCCAACATGAAATTTGTAGATATCCATGAAATCTACAACTTTGATTTACACAACTCCTTCCAAAAATGCTTGGATCTCAAGTTATAATTTTAGGAACATGTGGTCATGAAACTAAACACTTAGTAAAATTTTGCCCTAATTTGGTCAAGATTTTAACCCAATTTCATGGCACTTTTTCATATAGTTCCAATGGGAATATTCAAAATAAATTCAAAGATGGGTTGTAGAGAACATTGAAGGCTTTCCAAAATGTCCAAGAACTCCTTGAGATCATTCTTGAGTAGGGAGAATCGAAGAGATGAAGTTAGGATTTTGTCACTTAATTTACAAGGCATTTTGTGATTAACCAAATTCAAAATTAAAACTATGCTGCATAAGCACTACTTTGCAGGCCTCAAACTTGTTAGGTACTCCATAATTAATGGTTTACACAGATGTTAGAGGTCCCACTTCAAGTATTCAATGCATGGACATGCTTTATATCCATTTTTGGAAGAAAGGTTACATTGTCATTTTGATAAAGTGACTTTTTGTACAAAACTTGTTCTTGAGCCTTGAACTTGTTCTCTTCTGATCAAACAAGTCTTATAACTCATTAAAAATGGCTTAGACATTTACAATCACCCATCACATGCTTGTACCTCCTCTTGAAACTTGTTTCCCTCTTTTTCTTCAAAATCAAGTAACCTAGCCAAAAGCTAAGAACTTGTACTTCTGATTGTCCAAAGCTCTCAAACACTTTTTCTTATAGATACACAAACTATTTACACTAAAAAACATGAATGCTCATGCCCTGAGAAAACCTAAAACTCAGAAACAAATCTCATACTTCCATTTTCTCACAAACTGACCAAAAACTTGAAACTCATAATCTACTCATGCGTTTCTTGGCCTTTTGGTTTCTAAAGTTTCTAAACATCATATATAAGTGATCCCACACCCTGTTACAGAACTATAACACCATTAACACCATCCTCCATTTTTAAAAACAGAGCTCTGCACATTGACTTCTCCAGACTATTTCAGCCATCCATTGCTCAAGTTAATTATTGCATTAGCTTCCTGGGACCTCAAGGAAGCTAACCTGATTATCACCATCACTTGAAACAAGCTCAAACTCAAAAAGCGATTTCCAGTTTTGAGGTAAGTTTTCTAACTTTGAAACTCTTCATGCAGGCATCATCAATGATTTATTTATGAACAAAACATGTAGATATCATTGCCCTAAAGCTAACCATGTCCATAGTTTCCATTAATTTTGCTTGAGCTTAGAGAATTTTGAAACTGAAATTTCTGAGATTTTTAGGGTTCAGATTAGGGCCATTAAAATTCATGATTATCTTTGATCTATATTTTTAATGTTTTACATTTTTGAAACCGTGAGGAAATTTGCTACAAGTTTCATGTATACCATTTTCATTTTTGATGAGAAATGAGCAAGTTACAGTTGGTCTGGCTGGAGGTTGAAGATGAAGTCATCAGGGCGCGTTTTGCCTCATATATTTAAAGTTTTGCTTATGTTAACGGATGTATATCCACCCCAGTGGTAGAAGCGTGCGCCTGCAACCTTTGGGACCTGGGTTCGAGCCCCAGTGGTACCCTTTTATGTTTTTCATATTTTTTTTGCACCATTCTAACTTTTTTGCAGGCGCTTGGGCCTTGTTGGCCTTGTATTGTTTTTATTTTTATTTTTGCGTACTAACCCCCCTACAAGCTATTTGCACCTTGGCCCAAGTTTATTTATTTTCTTTTTTTATTTCATTTTTATTTTCTTAATATATTTTCTAAATACTGAAAAAATCATAAAAATACAAAAATGATAGATTTATATTTTTAGTTTAGTTTAGTTTATTTTTCTCACAAAAAATATTTTATTTAACTATACTTTATTTATTTTTTACAAATTATCTTGTAAATTTAATTTAAAACTAAGTTATTTATTTTCTTCTACACTAATTAAAATATATTATTTTTGATATAAAAAAGACTAAAAATATTTTATAATGTTATAAATATTTTCAAGACAAAAATACCAAAAAAACACTTTTTTTATAAACTTAATTGCTTTTATTTTAATTAATAGATTTAGGGTTTTGTTTAAAAATCTTTTCTTAACAAATTTAGGGTAGAATTTTAATTAATTATTTTTCTTTTAATTAACTATACTAAGACAAAATCCCTTTTCTCTAAAAAATCCAAACAAATATCCATTTACTTCACATTTTTTTCATTTTTTTGTATATTTATTCATTTTGTACATTGTATTCATTTAATTCCTTGTACATTGATACCAATTCAATATGGTTGTAATAGACTAACTAGGTTTACATTATTGCAATCCCTATTCAATTTGTACACCCCCTCCCACAAATGTTGTAATAGCGTAGTAACTTTAAATTCCACAATTTATCGCTTTTATATACAAATGCTAGTAATTAGGATTTGTATGGAAAGACTGAAACCAATACTTAGAAAACCTTAATTCAAGATGAAAACAAGCATGAAAACAATACACTTGCACACAAGCACCCCTAGGGTTATTCCACTTGGCTGCCTTATACAAAATAGCCATATTACGCATGTAAGGTATCTTAGCAAGAACAAGCAAATGCGAGATCATAGTCTTCGATGACGCTATCTAAGTTGCCTTTCAAATGATCTTAGTCCCTAAAAAAGAATGCTAAGATACCTTGCAACATTGTTAATCATGGTTATACGATGACCCACACTCGTCCCGTTTACATCCAAAGATAGGGTTACTTACCAAATCAATGGTAAGATAACAATGTCAAAGGAAAAGGAAAATGACCAAGAAATACTTTTGAGTAGGTAGAATGCTCCTGATTACTTGCTCAATTTCAAAACAAAACTCCTTGCTATTTTCAAAACAAACACCTACACTTTCAAACATCTTACAAAACTTGAAAACATTTTCAAAAGATCAAACATCTTTGTGTACATTCTTACAAACAAGAACCATTACAAAGATTGCCTAAACAATGGCCTATTTACAAAATACTTTCAAAAAATCACACAAAGCACAAATTTCAAACAAAAGCAAGTGATCTAGAAAGTAACTAAGAGCCCATGGAAAACCATGGATGAAAAGGGTGCTAATACCTTCCCTTTTCATAATCTACCCCCAAACTTAAGAAATAATCTCAAAGGTCTTTCCTGTGCTTTTTCACCTTTCCTTTTGGATAAAAGAAAAGTCGGTGGCGACTCTTGCTAACCGCAATATTTGAGATAAAATGAAAACTCTCAAGTCAGTTCTCCCACTGTATCACACACCTGATTGATGTCTTTTGGTAAACTTACTGATGCCAATAACCTTATTATGGTTCATTTTTCCAATCAGCTAATTGATGTTTTTCGGTAACCTTACCAATGTCAGTAACCTTACTGATTGTTCACTTTTCCAATCACCTGATTGATATTTTCTTGTAACCTTACCAATGCCAGTAACCTTACTGATTGATCACTTTTCCAATCACCTTATTGATATTTCTCGGTAACCTTACTGATGCCAGTAACCTTACTAATTATACACTTTTATAATCACTTGATTGATGTTTTCCAATAACCTTACTAATGCCAATAACCTTACTCATTGTTCATTTTCGAAATCACCTGATTAACGTCTCCCAGTAACCTTACTGATGCTAGAAACTTTACTATTTGTTTTACCTTTTAAATCACTTGTTTGTCGTTTTCCAATAACCCTACCGATACATATCATCAATCCAAAATGTAAGTAGCCTTACGTAATTTACCAGCATTCAGACGTGAGCATCCTCATACATTCGCATCATCATTTCATCGTAGGCAATCCTACAAGCCTGGGCAGCCTCATGTTTGTCCATCATCATTTCATTCATAGGAAGCCCTACGAGCATGAGCATCCTCAAACAAGTCCATTTAAATATAAACAGTCTCATACGTTTCCCGCTAGCATTTAAGTGTAAGTAGCCATACAAATATCATTCATAACATTATCATAATTACATCTAGCTTACAAAAATTGTATCAAAAGCATTATCATCAAGCATACATTACGAAAGTATACCATGCATTAACACATATATAACCATATCAAAGTATCAAAACATTCATAATGTTTGGTGCATCTGAGATACGAAAAATCATATCAAAGATCGAATTATCAAAACATTCATAATACTTGGTCCATATACATATGAAATACATATCAATAACATTTTCATTGAGCATCATACATAAACAAATCAATCATACATTGCATTTCAAATTACGAAGGATCATGAATACTGTGAGACATCTTAAGGCCTATTTACTAGCTAAGTCACCCGCGTGAATCGAAAATTCAAGCCTTAGCATTATTCATATCATTAGTAGTAGATACCTCAGTTGAGAACAAACACTTTGTTTAGAGGTACTACAAGCGGAACTTCACTAAGGGGTGTATCTATGGTTTATATCTTTGGATTAGTCATTCAAGTTTGAATTATCAATTTCAATTCAAAATTTCAAACCCGTGTAATTTGTCCCCTAGGTTGTGATAAATATGCAAGTCTACAATACAACTCGCTATGTTACTCCCAAAGCTTTAGCTAGTTTGTCTTCATACCCTTTCTTCAACTCCATTGGTTTAGTCCCTTGGCATAAATGAAGTTTGTGTTCGCCTTACTTACCCCCTAGGTTGAGGTAAGAATGTGGAATCTGCGAAAGTGTCCCTTCTCATATCTATTGAGTTAGCCCCTTGGCAAAAATAGATATGTTAACCCACGCTCTAGGCATTGATGAGTTAACTATGTCATCCTTGCCCTATTTTCTTTTTGGTTTATTCTATAGTTTATCTTTCAAAAGTTTTTGGTTAAAATTTGGGGTCTTCCATTACTTAATAACCCTCTGATCCAAACGTGCGAGAACTTTGTATACTTACACGCTTCAATCAAAGAGTAATTAAATAGGGGCAGCTGTCATACCCCAAATTTGCCCACATTGGTGTTAACAGTCAATTTTACTTTACTAAGGGTTTAGATTATATAAAAATTGTATTTTTTTGTTATTTTATAAAAAATGAATTATAATATAATTTAGTAAAATAAATAAATAAATAAATAAGCAAATAGATAAATGAAATTTATAAATACAACAATACGTGTATTTTTAATTGACTTAGTAATTTTAGGGGTGTGGAGATAACAAATCTTAAGCCTAAATAAACGTTTTATGTCCAAAGGGTCGCAGGGGGTTTGATCTTAGTTCAAGGAAGTAAATCAGGGTGTGTTTATCCTTGGGCCTGACCCAGGATAATGTTTAAAGTCCATTTGACAACACAAGGTGAGTCAAACGTGTTATGGTGTACATAGCGCTTCTGGAGCATTTTATCTTGATCAACAGGTCACTAGGAGTTAATCCTAGGACATTGATCTAGAGTATGCCAAACGGAGGGATGTGATGGAAGGTTGACTGGGGTCTAGCACAGATGCACAAGTGTGGGATCATTCAATTGTATGTTAATCGTATGGTTATTAGGAGGCCACGCGTCTCTCATCAAACAGGCTTGGAGAGAGGCATTTGAACAAAGTTCTCTTCATAACTCTCTCATTTTCCTTGATTCATTATATCTCTCCCCTTCCCCTTCTCTATAGCTTCAAATTCTCTCGCCTCTCTCTAAATAACCCAATGACCGGGAATCACCACCACCGGTGGCTCCGCCCTAAACCACCCTAAATTTCCAATTTTCTGGTTGAATAGCAACCGGAAAATTCAAGTGTTCTTCCTTCACAAACCCATAACCCGTAGAACCCCAAGAACCATAGAAATACATGAGCCCTAACCCTAACCCTTTAGGAACCTATGTTGAAACCACTGTGAGCAGACGTCAAGGCTGTCGTTGATGATGAAGGTCCACCGAGAACCTCATCACTTTTCCAGAAAAACCCCATGAACCCTATGAACGTATGAACCATAACCCTAAATTTCCAGAAAACATAACCTTAAATACGAACCCCAAATCCCAAACTTTCCCATAAACACCAATTAAAAAACAGACAATCA
Organism: Vicia faba; assembly: GCA_948472305.1. Classification (NCBI taxonomy): domain Eukaryota; kingdom Viridiplantae; phylum Streptophyta; class Magnoliopsida; order Fabales; family Fabaceae; genus Vicia; species Vicia faba. The sequence goes on along the minus strand of OX451739.1, from coordinate 1,153,382,128 downwards.
TCAATCACAACAAAATATGAAAGCTAAGTGGTTACCAACCTTATTCGCAATGATATTTCACGTATATTTCCCCTGATTCCTCCTTCTTCTTCGTCTAATCTTTCTGTCTTGTTTGCAGGTACCGAATTACTGGGGCTTAGCTCAAAAGGAGTTAGGGTTCTAATGATAAACCCTTATCCTTTTCTCAATGGGGAGCTTTAATGAGGGATTTGGGGAACACATCGGCAACAATAGTTTGATTTTAATATTATTGCGTATTATTACCGCGTTTCTAATTTAATAGTCATTGGTATTTGAAATTGTTTGTTTTAAATATTATTTTATGGGGGTTTAAATTCATAAGAAGGGGTGTATTATTTCAAAATGGACCATCAAAATCTGATGGCCCATTAAAGATTTTGGGATCATTTAAAAATTCATTTCGAGTTATTAAAAGGAGGTATATTGTTATAATATAGGGGTGTGGTATTTGGGGCCATCAAAATCTGATGGCCCGTTAAGGGTTGACTCATTTTCTTAACAAAAGAGGGGGTGGATGTTTTTTAATCAATTGGGCCCATGTCATGCGTTTTTTAGGACGACCCATTAAGAGTCTTTTTGAAGGCCCATCTTTATTTTAAGATTGACAATGACTTTTAGATCTTTCTCTCTTTTTAAATATTATTATTTTTAATTACCATTATTAAATATTGTTAACAATTATTATATTTTATATTTTTTTCGTTGACCAAGTCAACTGAGGGCCAAGAAACCCTAGTCCCAATCTCAGCCAATGATGCCCTAATCATTCATCAACTAAGCAAGCCCAAAATCAAATATTTCCAAAAACAAATCTTATCAAATCAAATCTTATCAAATCAAATCTTTAGGAAATTAAAACATTGGACAAACTATTACAAAATAAAATCTTAACAGATGAAATGTACAATACAAAATTGTCCAGGGTTAATTACAATCAAATCTTTCCCTAATTATAAAAATCAAATCAATCTAATCCGTAATTAATAAGTAGTAACGACAATCAAAAAAAAATTCCTAATTCATCTAAATGTTCTAACCTATATAAAGAAACCTAAAACTATTTGAAAACCGAGGAAAAAGAAGGGATAATTGAGAGAAAAAGACCGCGGCAGTGAGAACACCAATCCGCGAGTCATCCACCTTCTTAAGATATTGGTTTCAATTTATGAAACTCTAGATTTGTGCTTTAAGCCACAACTCCATCCTCTTCGCCGTTTCCACCACACTTTGCACCTGTAATAAAAAAAGAAGGAATAAAAGACAAGATCGAAGAAATCAGAAGAGGAATTATATTAAAAGAGTCACTACATGATATGTAAATGTGATTAAACTTAGCTTAGGGTTTTAATTTTGTTATTATTGTTGTTTTATGTTTGATTTAGGGTTTTTTGGAAACTTGGGGTTAGGTTTAGGTTTGGTTAGGGTTAGGGTTCTTATTATCTAGTGTTAGGGTTTATCTAGATAACCGTTTCAGGGTTGAAGATTGATAGGGTTCATGTAAGAATCCTAGGGTTATTAGGGTTTGGATTCATAGGGTTCATGGGGTTTCTGAGGAAGGGATGATGTCTCTGGTAGACATTCATCTCCAACGGAGGCCTTCACGGTTGCCCATGAAAGATTATAGATTTGAGGATGAAGGTTTGGATGAAGGTGGTGATTCTTAGATGTAGCCGCCAGCGGAAGCGATTTTTGGCCGGTGGGGCTATGGGCGGGGCGATTTCCTGTGTGGTGGATTTCTAGAGAGAAGTCAGAGCCTCTCTCTCTAGAAATATAAGAAGGGTTTTGTTTGTTTTGGGGTAGAGAGAAGCGAAAAAATGGCAAAGTATAAGGACAAATGAATATATAGACCCCTATGTTCCTCCATGTTCTCACTCTTAGCATAATCCCTAGTCAAACTTACATCTCAACCCTTGGTTTGTCTTACTTTGAATCAACGCTCCAGAGTTGGCCTCTGGTAGCCCTTTGATTCAGATCAAACATCCCTGATCTCGCTAATGCACCATAACACATCGTACCTTCCCACAAACTGTCCAACAGATCCAACATTTGTCTTGGGCCAAGCCCAATGCTTCCCGCACCCTTCAAATTACTCTCTCAATACAATTTACACCCCTTTTGCGCTACTGGGTCCAGTTCAATATCTGAACTTGGACCCTTGCTAAATCAACCCCCCCCCCCCATTTTTGTTGTGTAGCACAGATCTACACTCTCCTGCGTTTGGGTCTAGAATCCAATATCTGGATTCAAGGCCCTACTTTCTGCACCCCCTGAATTACTCAGTCCAAAAAAATTATACCCTATACGTTTTTAATTAATTTCATTCCTTTTTATATTTTATATCTTCATTTATTTATTTTATTTATTACTATTAATACTTTAACAATTTAATATATTTTTATTAGTAAACTCATAATTTTTTTCTCACTAACTCATTATTAATTAATTTTAAATTGCATTAAAATTCTTTTTATCATGCATTTAAAATATTTTCCTTATATTATATACTATATTTGAAAACATCTAACCTACATCAAATCATTTTTTTACTAACTTAATAAACTCAAGATTATTTTCAAAAAGTATTATGAAAATACTTTTAACCGACTGCGAACTTCATCTACAAATTCCGCGATTCACACACCCAGACTTGATTCAAGGAGAATTTAAAATATCTTCGTAATACATAAAAAAAACCAACCAACTGTGAACTATGAATTGGGACTCTGATTCCTCATAAGAGGATACGTAAGCATACGACTTAAAAATCGTGGCGAGTTCCCCTAATAAAAATTAAAATTGTATTTCCTAAAAACTTCAATTCTAAACCCTAGTATCCTTGTGAACAAGGTAGATGAGGGGTGCCTAACACCTTCCCTTCGTCTAAAACGAGTCAAACAACCTAGAATCTCTGACCAATTTAGGGTTATTCTTTATATTCCCTTCCCTAGGATAAAAATTAAGGGTGGCGACTATCATTTTAAAGCTAGTTACAACTGGAAACTTTGCTAGGGACTCAACCCTAGGGTTTAGAAACATCTCTTTAGGATTTATGGTTTTTTAGGGTTCTTTATTTTTATTGTTTCTTTGTATTTATTTATTTCTTTTTGTTTATTTATTGTCATATTTTATTTATTATTCGCTGGATTTTATTATTTCAAAAAAAATATTTTCAAAAAAAAAAAACCTTACAAAGAAGGTTCGTCTATTGGCCAAGGGGATACACCATCCCTATGAGTTTTTGTGACGACTTCGTCTAGAGTCGATGGAATTCCAAAAAATAAATATGTCTCAAGAGACATTTTCTTGGGGGGTAGGACTTTGGAATGAAACCTATGACTTTTTGTATAAACCCTAAACTAAAAACTCATGGTGAGACCTTTTATGACCTAGAGACGAAAGTTTCGGTCTACAAGAAGGCTCCACTTAAGGGAGGCCCTTGGGCCTTTCCCGCTAGTTTTATCCATGACACCCTTAAGGAAACCACCTTATGGGGAGGGTAGAATATACGTAGGCCAAAACTAGGAGCCTACCAACTAAGGATACCTTTCATGAAATACCATTACTATGTCACACCATCATGCATTCATACATCTTGAATTTCATATATTCATTATTCTCCATTCTTTTTGTCTGTCTTATTTACAGGATTTAAAAAATAATCAAAGGTTTTTGGTGAAGTGTCTTAAAAATGAATGCCAGAGGGAAACAACTTGTATGTGTTAATATCGTCAAGCCGGATATGATGAAGATCAAGACTATCAAAGGGAAACTGTCTGAAAGAGCTTTGAAGATGTTTACTCGCTGTTATGGGAATACCCTTGAGTTGACAAAAGTGGATGTACAATTAGATGTTATTTATTCCTTGGAAAAATTTGGAAAAATTTGATAGACTCTTGAATTTCTCTAAGGGAAAAGCTTATGTGGGAATTAGGTAAACTGTTGACATTAAAGACTTAGCAAATGGTTTATGGATCCCTTATATTGAATTGTCACTTAATTACAAAAAAGAAGGTGATGTACAAGGGATTAAGAGATGCTATTTGGAAACTAAAGCTCTTTATTTTGCTGATAACAAATAATGGGAGTCTTGTGTTGATTACTTAGGGCTACTTGTATTTGGTGTAATTCTGTTTCGGCGGACTTTGGACTATATTGACCCTGCAGCTATTAGTGTATTTTGGGGCACATAAGCTTTGAGTGTGGACCCAACTCCTACTTTACTTACTGATGTTTATTATGCACTTCACACTCAGTATGAATTGAGGAGGGGTACTATAAATTGTTGTATCATGCTTTTACATTCTTGGTTTATGACTCATCTCTATAAAGAAGATTACATGGTTCCAAATCTGACGAGATACGAGTGGCCTCAAAAATTAAGGTCTCTTACTGCTAATTCGGTGTTGTGGTATGCAAGGAAGCTAGACATTGGAAATATCATTTATAGTTGCAGAGACGTTCCAAATGTTTCGTTGATTGGATCCTGTGGTTGCATCAACTACAAACCTACCTTGGCTTTACGACAACCAGGGTACCCTTTAGAGGATAAACCCTCTGATGAACAACTTCAACAATTGATCATTCATGACATGCAAAAAAATGACTGAGAGTTTCTCAACAAGATCATCCGAGCTTGGAGTAGGGTTAACAAAAGAAAGGCTGAAAGGAATAATGTTGTTGCAAAAGAACCTTACACTCGATGGTTTTGAATAGGGTACAGGTTGTTAAGCTACCTCTTGACATTGATCCTGAGTACAAGCCAGATGTCCCAAATCCTCTGCCTTTGTCCCTAGAAGAAGTAAACAAGTTGACGAAGGCCTTGAATCAAACCCAAAAAGAGAAAGAAGAATTAGAGCTTGACCTCTATAAATTAGCTAAGGAGAAAAGACAAATGCAACACATACTTGAATCGAAATATCAACAGATTCTGAAAGATCGTGAAGCATTTAAAATGAGAGTCTTAAATGGAAAAGCTCAACTGAAGGATTATTGAGTTCTAACTTTAACTTGGATTCCCATAACCAATGTTTGGAAGATGCTGCTAGTGAAATTGGGAGGCTAAGTAGGTGGTATTAGAAGGCAATGTAAGACAAAAAAGAAATAGAAGGAGATTTGAGGGCTCAAATTCAAAGTTTGGCACAAGCTTCTTTAGATCAAGAAGGACAAATGAAGTATATTACCACGAGACTCCAAGATATCCAAGAATATGAGATAGGAGAACGCCTCAAGAGGATAATGATAGAAAGATTTCTCGCTAAAAAGACTGAAGAATACGAGTGAGTATGTCTCGAGTTAGAAGACCTCAAAGAATTTCCTAATACAATGGAAACTCTACACAGAGATGAGGGTAGAAAAACTATATTGGGAAGAGCACTATGCAAAAATCGCCAAGGCATGAGAGGATAATCATAAGATAATTCTAGACCTCTACCAAGAATATCGATTCTACAAAGACAAGCATGCAAGACTCGCCTTCTTAGCCAAAAATCTTATTGGTGACATCCCTAGAAGTTTGAGAGATGCGGAAAATGTGATGGTCCCTCTCCTGAAAGACGTTGAAGACTTCCTCAAGCTTTGTAGGACAATGGTCGATGGCTTCAGAGCAGAAATCTGCAGGCACGCTTAGAAGATTTTTTTGTTTTCCTTTGTTATTCTCTTTCATCATGTTTTGATGTTTTAAGTTTGAATATTTTTCAATATCTGAACTGTATTGTCTTTTTTAAAGACAATGGTTATTTCAATAAAAGTATTTTTGTTTCCATATTTCGATTTTGTATTCATTTTTTAGATACTCACCAATAAAAAGCAAAACCTGAAAAAATATAAATACGAAAAGAAAAAATATATAGAAAATCCAAGTGAATAAGACATGCCAAAAACAAAAATGCTTAGCATATTCATATGCATCCATGCATTCGCAAACATTGCATCATTTCACATTGCATAACAAAAAACTCATTGATTTTCAAAATCATCTCCAGTTAAACCATTGGTAGAAAAGCAGCACCTCTTCGACCGCCATATCAAACAAGGGCCCATCAAAAGAAAGTGGTGGAACACATTGAAGAGAACCAAGCTGCATTCAGGGAAGATTTGGATCAGGTAAAAGGAAACATCGACTCAATGAAAAGAGATATGATTCAAGTCCTTCTAGCCTTGAAGAACATCATAGAGAGGCAAGAATAGATTCCTAGGGTAGCATTTGAAGAAGTAGCCCAGACTATTGGTGCATCGAGCCGTCACCAACCAAGAAGAGAACCGGAATCAGGACCTCAAAAGTATCTTATGGCTCAACAAGAGGTCAGACAAGCATAGGGGCATCTCATATCGTGCAAATTGTGATCAAAAATACGGAAAACTAGATAGACATGCAGTATGGAGACCATGACCTAGAAGATGTCAATCAAGCACCTCAAAGAACAACCCACACTCAAGTCGTACCCCAAATTTGTCCTAGCTCGATGATTTTATTTTTTGAGATTAAATAGAAGAAATATTTAATTAAAGATGGTACAACAGTATCTGATGGCCCATCTCTATCCAAGACGATTACGGGGTGTATTTTAATTCAGGAAAATGGGGCTTTCTAAATCAGAAAGACTCATAAACCCATTCGCAAAGCATGTTGGCCAATGGCCTATGCAATTCGAAAATGGAAAATTATTTTAAAGAAAAAAGTAGATAATAACTACTAGGTTATTAAATTATTAAGTCCACTTATGTTTAATTTGCTAGTAATTAATGACTAAGTTAATTCGCAAGCCTATTTTGTGGTTGGCCCATTTCTTTTAGGGAGGTATATGGTAAAAAAGAGGTGCAGTTGGGAACGACAGGCGTGTTGTATTTTCAGAAGCCCATTTGCGGTTTGCTTTAGAAGAATTCTTAAGCCCATTTAAAAAACGGTTGTTGTTAACAAGGGATGTAAATTTCCAATTCACAAACCCATTAAAGTTGTTTGTTATTGTTTTAATAAAAAAACATGTAATAAATAATATGTAAAACATGATGTTTTATTTAGTATTATTTGCTGATAATTTTTATTTAAATAGATTAAATTAATTTTCTTTTTATTAAGGTTTCTTGTTTAGCAAAAATTCTATTTGGATCAAAATATGAGAAGAGAGAAAAGGCCCAACTTGGTTAAAGTGGCGTTTTGGGCTGGTGGAAAAATTATCTGCAAGGCTCAACTCATGTTATTGTCTTGCTGTCAACAAAAAATAGTGCAGGCCCAATATACAGGAATCAATTCAATTGAGTTTTTAAGATTATTTGCATTAAACAAAAAGTAATTATACAGCCCAATTAATAAAAGTGTTGCTGGCCCAATTGCAGAAAAAACGACATTGTACCAATTAACAAAACCAACGCCTGATTTTAGACACTAACATTTACTGTTTCAATCAAGCAGAAATTTGTGCATATTTTAAACAATAATTACTGTATGAATTAAATCCATTTTTTTACAAATAAATCCAGAAAATTACAGCAAGATTACCAAATCAAATCCAAATCTTTACAAATCTCAATCTCAATTATAGTAAATTGGCAACAAAATCAAATCTTTTTGCAGCAAAATTACGAATCAATTCAATCAATACAGAATCAATTAATAACAATCAAAATCCCTAAATCTATGTTAAGTAAATGTAACAACTAATTATCTAAGCTAGCCCTAATTTCTAAACACCTATATATACCAAAACTAATTTACAGAATTAGGGGAAAACTGATAATACAGAGAGATGAAGAACTGAGAAAAACCAAGGGTTGGAGACAAAGGAGGAAGAATAAAGGACAGAGACAAAAAGTGGAAGAAAACGAAGAACACGAACCAGAGCTGTTGAAGAAGGGAGGAAAGCGATTAGGGTTTCAATGAAATACTAACCACCATTCCTAATCGTCGTATCCTCGTCGTTGCTTCCACCGTTCACCATCAACCTCAACACCACCAGAACCTGCAAAAAGACCAAGGAGAAGAAGAGGTTAGCGGAGATTTAGATCGATCGCCAGGGTAACTCAACTTTTTGTTTTCTTTTTGATTGGTTGTTTGGTGGTTTGTAATAGAAGGGTGGAGTTTGTTTACGGCGCCGATAGTTGGAAAGTTAGGGAAGAGAAAAAACCAGGGCTAGCGGCGAGAGAGAAGGAGAAACAGGTTTGTATCGCGAGAGAGTGAGGAAGATAGGGTTGAAAAGAAAAAGTGAAATGATTAAAAACAACATTTTGTAATTCTGTATAATCCAGTGTGCGCGTCTGTGTGCTAACTAATATGCACCTCCAATCTTATCCACGCGATCTTGATTAGACGGCCAGAGGCCAAGTCTGCACGATAACTAACATACTCCCTCACGCACTCAATCTTGTTGGCCTTCAAAAAATGTGTAATAGGTCGGGCCCAATTCGTTTCTATGCCCCCATTCCTAAATTACTAAAGCTTCAAAACAATTTGCATCCCCCCCTGTCTGAACTATTTTGGGCCTAACCCAGTCTCCTAAAGGCACCCCCCTTATTTTACTGATCAAACTAGAATTACACCCCCCAGATTTAACTAAATTATTCTTTTTTATTATTTATTTATATTATATTCTTTATATATTATTTCTATCATAATTATTTATTCCTTTTATAATAATAATTATTAATACTATTTTTATATTATTATTATTATTATATATTATTATTATTTATTATATTATCATAAACAAATTATTTTTATTCCAAATTCATGAATATATTATTATTTTCTTATATTATTTGCATCAAATATTTTTTTAATCATGCATTAACAAGATTTTTTGCAGTCAATATGATTAAAAAACACTCAACAAGCAACAATTTTTTTTTCGTAATAAACTAAGCTAATTAACTATTTTTGCAAAGGGTTTCAAAGATATATTGACTCACCACACATTTAGTTAAAATCTCCGCAATCACCACTCCTGACCAAAATGCGAGGGGATTCAAAGTACGTTTGCGACCCCTAAAAAACACCAACCCCATACGAACTACGAATTGGGGCTCTGATTCCTCTTAAGAGGATATGTAGGCATACGATCAAAAATCATAGCGAGTTCTCCTATTAAAAATTAAAAATCTTTTCCCTATAAAAAATTTAAACCATTTCCTCCTAATTAAAATTTAAAACCCCATTTACCCCAACTCAAACCTAAAACCTAGTATCCTTGTGAACAAGGTAGAAGAAAGGTGCCTAACACCTTCCTTTCGTCTAATTGAGTCTGAAACCTAGAATCCCTGTCTGTGAATTAGGGTTTTCTGTTAGATTCCCTTCCCTAGGATAAAAACTAATAATGGCAACTCTTGATTTAAAAACTAGTTGCTACAGCTGGCGACTCTGATGGGGACTCTCCTTAACCCTAGGTTTTAGGTCTCTTTTAGGTTTTTTTTTTTTTATTTATTTGCATTAATTTATTTATTGCATTTATTTATTTCTTGTCTATTTTTATTTATTATTATATATTTACTATGTAGCAGGTTTTTATTTCAAAAAAATATTTTTGATAACCCTTAGAAAGAAGGTTCATCTATTAGCTTAGAGGGTACATCATCCCTGCGAGTTTATGTGACGACTTCGCCTAGAGTCGGTGAACTTCTGAAAAAGGAATACTTATCGAGAGATATCCTCTTGACGAGTAGGATTTTGGAAGGTCACGCATGACTCTTTGCAACGGCCTTAACCTAAAATCTCATGAGGAGACCTTTCACGACTTTGAGACGAAAGTTTCGGTCCATAAAGAGGCTCCACCTAAGGGAGGCCCTTGTGCCTTTTCCCTATGGTGTTATTCATGATATCTTTAAGGAAACCACCTTTTGGGAGGGTAGACTAATTGTAGGTCAAAATTAAGGAGCCTGCCTTCTAAGGGTACTTATCACAAAAACCCCGTCACTGAACCATACATCCCTACCTTATAGGGGTACTTATTACAAAAATCTTGTCACTCAACCCTACACTTATGCGTTCATACATTTCATATATTCGTCATACATTTCATATATTTGTCACCTGTTTCTTTCTATTTGTCTTATTCACATGGGGTATAAAAGATAATAATAAACTCAAGATCTCGATGACTGCCTTTAAAAATGGATACCGAAGGAAACGACTTGTCCGTGTAAGTGCGCCAAACATGTCTGAAATGAAAGCCAAAAGGGAAATAATGTGTTAAAGACTTTCTCAAGCTTTGTCAAGCAAAGGTGGATGGTTTCAAGAGCAGATATCTGCAGGGGCACCTAGAAGACTTATTTCCCTTTGCTTGATTTCACGCAAATAAAGTTTTGGTTTAAGATTGTAATATTTTTCAATATCTGAATTATTTTACCTTCAATAACGACATTTTGTTCCCTATCTCATTTGCATATCTATTTTTAAGTTGGTCACTGAATAAAAAATAAGTGAAAGACAAATACATACCCAAGTGAATAAGACATTCAAAACAAGTAACCATTTCATATTCATACATATCCATTCGCATGCATGCATTCATAAACACCTGCATATCATATCAAAACTCATTTTTTGAAAAAAAATATCTTCAATTAAGCCATGGATAGAAGAAGATCACCACCTCCTTGGCCTCCATATCAAGTAAGGGCCTATCAACAAAGAACCCTGGAACAGATCGAGGAAAACCAGGTTGCATTCAAGGAAGATCTAGACAAAGTCAAAGGTGATATGAGTTCGATGAAAGGAGATCTGAGTCAAGTTCTCCTAGCCTTAAAGAACTTCATTGACAAACAAGACCAGATCCCCATGGTAGCTTTTGAAGAAGTAACTCAAACGATTGGTGCATCAAGCAGTCACCAACTAAGAAAAGAGCTAGAAGCAGGACCCCTAAATCCAAAAAGGCATGTTTCAGACCCCCCCCCCCCCCCCCCGCCCCTCCCGAAGAGACAAGAGGGAGAAATTAATGTCGTAGCCTCACAAGCAAGGATACCACGACCATTAGTGATCCCACAAGGACAGCAGCAAGGCAGAAGGCCACCTAGAAAATATGATTCTCTCCCTATGCCACCTATCCAGTTATTGAAACAGCTGGTTAAGGCATCCTTGGTGGAAATCAAGCCTCTAGATCCTTCAGTCGGGACACTCCCACGAAGATACAATGCTGACGCCAGATGCGAATACCATGCTAACTCTCCGGGGCACACCATAGAATAATTTTGGGCATTTAAACATAAGGTACAAGACTTGTTAGAATCTCAAGACATCACTTTTGAGGGACCTAACATCAAATCAAACCCTACACCTCCACACGGTGTACCAACAATAAATGCAATTGAAGTAGTCGCCGACTGCAGAGCAACCAGACAAGCAAAAGCCCCGATAAGCTTGTTGAAGGAATATATATGGGAGTGTGGATTCCTATTAGAGCATAATGAAGCCTTTGAGAAAAGTCCACTAAATCTAGCGGACCAGGGGATAGTCCAGTTCGGACAATACCCTGAAGAGAAATACATAGCTACTCTAAGGGAAAAAGCATGGGTCTCTCTAATCCAAGAAACCTTTGTTAGCAAGGGAATAGAGCATGGAGGGCATGTGGAAAAGATATCCAACAAAGTCAATACCAAAAGGGGCCAATGACTTTATTCGAGAATGCACCCCAGGAGAAGAACTCAAAAGATAGACGGCCGTGGAGATTCCTGAGATCTTTTTTCTTTCCTAAGTAATTTTTCTTGTTTTTTGAAAGAACCTATGTCAAGCCCGGGGCATAGGGGTTTCTTGTAAGGGTTCCCCCATTTTGTTTCAGACAATATTTGCAATTAATAAAAGTTATATTTTGTTTTCAACTAAGATCCTTATTTTTCTCTTGCATTTATTCCGTAAATTTAAAAATGGCAATACTTTATCTGCATATGCATTTTCAAATTTCATCTACTAAATCTGCACCAAAACATGATAAGTGTGCAAATTCATGCCCAGAACCACCGATAATGTTACTGTTGTGACCCAATATAATTTTGATGCTCCTATCAACCAAGCCGAAGAGGAAAGTGATGAAGATCTTGAACTCTCTGAGAAAATGGCGAGGGAAATAGAGCAAAAAGACGATAATGTACAACTGTATCAAGAGGTTATTAAGGTCGTTAATCTAGGTACAGAGGAAGAAATCAAGCTAAGGGGAAATGTTAGAGCATAGCCACAAAGAAGCTGATCAAACTATTGCACATATTTGCTTGTTCCTACAGAAACAAGCCAAGGTTAGATACATACATGATGGTGGACAGACCTCTTCAAAGAAGGTTGTTCGCCAGTTAGGAAAAAATAAGCGACTACGAAATACCAGGACCTGACGAAAAACCCGAGCCAGGGGCACGTTGGACATTCACGTTCGACGGGGCTTCAAATACACTAGGGAACGATATAGGGGCAATTATGGCTTCTTCAAAGAGGGCTCACGAGCCATATACCAAGTCAACGGAGAATGAGATACTAAACATCCAAAACTGATTCCATATCGGGATCATGTTTTGAAAACTGACTGCGGAATTCGCAAAGATCACTTTCAGTCACATCCCACGAAAAGGAAATCAAATGAAAGACGCCCTAGAAACTATATCGTCTATGTTCAAGGTAACTTGGTCAAACCATGAATCGTTCATCACAAACATACACCATCAAGATCCCACACTTAGTCTTGCTATCAAAGAAGGACTGGATGAAAAGCCTTGGTTTTAGGACATCCAGAAAATTCCTTCAGCATCAACAAACGAACTCTACAGAAATTAGCCTCAGAATTCTTTCAGAGTAATGATGTACTGCACAAGATGAACCACGACATGGTCTAGTACTCAAGAAGATTCTTATACCTTGCCTCGATTCACATGGTAAATGGACACCCAACTACGAAGGTCCATACGTAGTCAAAACAGCAATCTCTGGTGGTGGTCTTATCCCCACAACAATGGATGGGGAAGAACTACCTCATCCGGAAAATTCAGACGCAGTCAAAAATACTATGTATAAGAAGCTCGCTAAGCTCAAACCTCAAATGGGTGACTTAGGCAAAAAGGAGCGTCCCGGTGGATCGAAAACTCTAAAGGGCAATCCAAGCAAAAATTAGGGGCATATAAACAAAAAAGTTATCCTGGTGGATTGAAAACCAGAAAGGGCAATCCAGGCAAAAGTTAGCGATCATTCAAAAAGAAATAAAGAACAAAAAGACTGTGATCTAAGAACTGCGACTACGAACCACGAAGGTACATATAGATCTGAATCATACAACTCATAAGCAAAAGAGATAAGATCATTAAAAGGATATTGGGGAGCAGCAGTAGCAATTATCATTTTTATTGCCATTTACAGTTTTAAAACCTTCTGTAATTACCTCTTTCTAGGAATTGCATCTTGTATTCTCGCCTATTCAGAGGCATATCAATAAAACAATTGCTTTCTTTGCATCTTTCAAATTGCATTTTTTATTTTCTCAGACTTGTTTACAAAATACTACGATCATTACTTGTGAATATTGTCTTGAAATCATTTCGGGGGATTAACAAAATAAAAGCATTTGACAAAACATCGAAAAAGCATTTTGGGTTAGAAAAACATCAAAAGAAAATCCACGTCTACGTCCACGTACATGTCTACTCCTGTGTCTACAATACAAATTCTATACACATGTACATGTCTACGCCTGCGCTTACAACACAAAAATCTATGCATATCTACTCCTACGTATACGCGTCCCTACACAAAGTCTACATCCATATACATGTCAGCACCTATGCCTACACTTGCAACACAAAGTCTACGTCCGCACATGCGTCCACTCACATGTGTACTCCTGTAAATTCTATACACATGTCTACGCTTACGCATGCACTTACAACATAAAAGGCTACACATATGCCAATACATACGTCTACGCATGCGCTTACAACATACAAATCTACGCATATGCCATTACATACGTCTACGTCTACGTCTACACCTGCGCTCTCAATATAAAATCAATGTTCAAAATTTTGCTAACACTTTTTCACCGCATTCAAATTGAATTTAGCAAAGCTACAACGACACAACATACAACGCCAGGGGATTGGTAACTCTAAGTCAATGGTTTAAAGGAGAGAATGCCATAAATAGTCTTCATAACATTTCAAGGCATACACACATGTTACACATATTTCATACATACATTTTGCATATCATACATACACTATACATTTTTTCATACAATGCGCATATATTCAGAGTTCCATATCAATGTCAAACATCATACATTTTGCATACATCAAAACATCTCAATATCAGACATCATACGCATATATCATGTGTTGTACCCCAGAATTTTCCCTCTCATTTCACAAGGGATCACCTTGGATCCCAGGTTTGCTTTTATCAAGTTTCCAGGCCTTGAACTATCAGTTTTTCCAAGCAAGTCATTCATAAGGGCAAAATGGTCATTTGCATGTTGAGAAGTCTAACTTTGACTTTTAGATCAAAATCAAATCTCAAAAATCATATTTCACCAAGACATGTTGGAATATGAAGTTTGTTTCATCAAGAATTTCAAAAGTCAAATTCTAAAGTACTTAGAAATTTTTCTAAGTGTTTAAGGATTATGACAATTTCAGAACTTCTGACCAGATTATCACTAAAGCACTCAGCAAATTCTGGACACTCTCAAGGCAGATTTTGGTCATAACTTCTGGGCAAGTTTTCACAAAAGCATCAGTCAGAGTTTGCCAGGGTAATTCAAAGAAGGTTAAGAAGCGTGCTGCAAGCTTTCTAGAAAGTCTGAAAGTTCCTTCAGAACATGCTGGAGTCGGAAGATAAGAGGATCAGAAGATGAGATGCTACGCTGAAGCAGAACTTCTAATCCAGAGTTAAGCAAGGATGCAGAGTTTCACATGGCAGGATTTTTGATTTGATAAATCTCATCATCATTTAATGCTCACAACCACTTGTGAGTTGTTATCCAAAGGATTTCCCCCACGTTTACCCCTACTGTCTTGGGAAGACAAACTGTTGTGTAAAAGTATGCTAGGCCCATGCGTTTTTTCTACTTTTCCTTAATTCATGCTGACAAATCCAGCTTAGGTGCTGTTAACCATCCTACTTGATGCATTGAACCACACTTGTTTAAGCTTACTTCAAGAGTAAGTCAGCATCTAGCATATGATGTTGGTGCCACTTGACCTCTCCAAACTGCAAAACCTTTGCCTATAAATAGAACACCTTCGGCCATTAAAAAGAGGTCGAAAAAATTTGAGAGAAAGGTGTGGAAGTTGAGAAAGAAAAGCCTTGAACCCCTGTAAAAATTCCAAGAGCCCAAAAAGATTGCAAACACAAAAATACAAAACCTTAGCATTTGATTCTTGCATTAAAGCTCCATTTTCTCAAGTTTTTTCCTGACCAAAACCACCCATACAGTTCCTAATATACATTCAAAAGCCATCCAAAATTCTGTAATCAAACAGTAACACATTTTCCACCAATATCCACTTCAAAGGATCAGAACTTTATCCCTTGGTTGTTCCAGAATTTTCTAAATCATTTACAACCCAAGTTGAAAGTTTCCAACCTGCTGAAAACGTGAGGAAGCTGTTCAGAACACCACAAGTGGTCAGAATCAGATTCCAGCTCCCAGAATATTTCCCAGCTGCAAGGTAAGTTCCTGCTGACTCTCATCATATTATTTAAGCATTGTTAGATCTTGCATATTTAACACAATGAGGATATTCTGATCCTAATGATGTACATATTATGAGATTTCATGCATCTGCCTGCCTAAATAGAGGGAATTCCAGTTCAGAGTTTCATAAATAAATTAGGACTCAGAATTAGGATTAGCAAATTCATGTTGCTTCTGATTTGTGTTTCTGATATTGCTTGAAACTTGTCATAACTGTCATGTGTGCAACTTCTGTTCTATTAAGAAATGGCTAAGTTGTAGATGTTCTGACTAGCCAGGAGAGAGACAAAGTTCTGACAATTGCATCAGAACTTCTGAAAACTTCTGAATTCCCAGAAGATCCAGAACTTTTGAACTTCCATATTTCTACTAATGTTGTTTCTATTTGTGCAGTAAGTCAGAGTCAGAACTTATGACTTCTTCTATTTTCAGCATTTGCGTTGATTTTGTTTTCTTTCTCTTTTATTTTTTTTCCATCATCTTTATTTTATCATTAACCAAGAAACACCAAAAATATTTCATATTCATATATCATATTTTATTTCTTTTGACATAAAAGACAAAAAATATTTTCTTAAACAAAACTTATTTCTTTTCTTAAATAAATAAGCATTTTACATTTCATGTACATTCTTATCTATTTCAATGTGGTTGTAATAGTAACTTAGGGTTTAATTTGCAATCCCCATTTGAAATTTTTACACCCCATCCCCCTAAATATTGTAATAGCGTAGGACTTTACATTTCCGCATTGTTATTGCATTCATATATTATTAGTAGCTAGGGTGTGTATGGCAAGACTAAAACCAGTGTTACAAAACCCTAATTCAAGACCAAAATTATGCATGCAATCAAATCCACTTGCACACTAGCACCCCTAGGGTGATTCCACTTGTTGCCTTACGAAAATGGCCATGTTATGCATGTGGGATGTCTTAGCACAAACAAAATCGAAATACAATATCATAGTCCCTCGATGATGCTATCAAAGTTGCCTTTCAAAATGATCTTAGTCCCTAAAAGAAAAGTGCTAAGTTATCCCACAACATTGTTATCATGGTCATACGATGACCCAATGCCCGTCCCATCACATCCAATGATGGGGCTTCTTACCAAAACAATGGTAAGATAGCAACATCTAAAGGAGGAGGAAAAGAACACCTAAGACCTTTTGAGTAGGTAGAATGATTCTAATTACTTGCTCAAATTCAAAACAAACATCCTTGCTATTTTCACAAACAAACACTTTCAAAAACACTTTCAAAACACTTTCCAAACATGGAATATTTTCAAAAGCTCAACACTTTGTATACGTTCTTACGAATGAGAACTATTACAAAGTTTTCCTAAATGATGGCGCCTTTTCAAAATACTTTCAAAAACCACACAAAGCATATTTTTCAAACAAAAGCGAGTGATCTAGGAAGTAGCTAAGAGCCCATGGAAAACCATGGATGAAAAGGGTGCTAATACCTTCCCTTTTCATAATCTACCCCCCCGAACTCAAAAACATCTCTAAAGGTCTTTCATGTTCTTTTTCACCTTTCCTTTTGGATAAAAGAAAAGTCGGTGGTGACTCTTGCTAAACCACAACATTTGCGAACACAAACGCAAAACACCTCAAGTCAGTTCTCCCACCGTATCACAGAACTGGCGACTCTGCTGGGGAAATTATTAAAAGTGGGGTTACCTTAGGGTTAGATCACATTTACTTACTTACACTTATTTGATTTGTTTGCTTTACATTTTTGTTCCTTGTTTGGGTTTGTTTTAAATTCTACACCCGGATTTGGGGACACCTTTTAGGTAAGTAGCAATAAACTGTGAGGGAACTGTGTGGGGTATACCGACACGGTTGAAGCAGTAGCTACGTTGATGTGTCACTTTAGTTTGTACCGATAACCCTTGAGTCAATCAAGGAGAGTACGAGGCCGCCGCGTGGTTTCGTGAAGCATCAACTGACCTTAAAACCTTACTTGACCAACTTGGCCATTAGAACGTAGTGAGATGACTAACTTTGGTGCAGTCCAAAGTTGGTCGATACTCGATACTACACTCATTGAGATTTGACTCCCGAGCTTTGTTTGATGGCAAGTCAATTGTCAATCGAAACTAAGTTTGTGGGAAAGATCAGTGATATTGAGATCCCTTAGAACCCGGTTACTATTAACTAGGACAGGTTAAGCCAACTAAACTTCAAGAGGGTACTTACCTATGAGACTCCATGCAAGCCTAAACCTAAGGGATTGTTTTCTTTGTATATATATACTTGTACATAAAATCACAAGCATCATAAACATCATACTCATACTCACTAACCATTTCAAGGATTTTTGGATTTATCTTTGTTCTGTTTTGTAGGACATGGATTCTCTTCGCAAGAAAAACATTCAAGTCAGTCTCGTGGGGATACCTCCACAACTCAAGGATTTAGTATCAAGGGTCCCTGAAGATTCTCCATTCACCAAAAGACATGGTCGACTCCTTAGTTTGGTTACCTCAAGTATTAAAGAAGATATGGTAAAGGTGCTTGTCCAATTCTTTGACCCTTTGCATCATTGCTTCACTTTTCCTGATTACCAACTTGTGCCCACTTTGGAAGAATTTTCTCAACTCATGGGGATCCCTATTCTTGATTAGTTACCTTTCAACGGTATTGAAAGAGACCCTAAACCTGAGGAAATTTCTCGAGCTCTACATTTGCAACCATCTGACATATTAGCAAATTAGGTAACAAGGAGTGGTGTCAAAGGGTTCCTAGCAAAGTTTTTGTTGGAGAAGGCTCAGGAGTGTTGGAATACTTTGGATCTACAAGCCTTTGAGGAAATTTTGGCTCTTCTCGTCTATGGGTTGGTACTATTTCCCAATCCTGACCAACTTATAGATATAAATACGATCAAAGTTTTCATATCTCGTAATCCGATGCCTACATTGCTTGGGGACATCTTGAATTCTCTTCACTCTCGCACTTTGAAGAAAAGAGGGACTTTGATGTGTTGCACTCCCCTTTTGGCTAGGTGGTTTATTTCGCACCTACCTCGATCCGTGGTGAAGAATGAACAAGGTATGAGGTGGTCTAAAAGATTGATGTCACTTTCACATGCTGATATCCATTGTATTATCGCTCTTTGGAAGACATTACCATCATTGATCGTTGTGGGGAATTCCCTAATGTCCCTCTACTTGGAATTAGGGGAGGCATTACTTACAACCCTTGTTTAGCTTTGGGACAATTTAGATACGCTAGGAGAGATGTCCCTTATGAGGTACTCATCCAAGTAATTGCGTTTGACTACGAAAGCGATACCCAAGGTTACTGTCAAAGATTTATACGAGCTTGGGGTATGGTTAACAAAATTAATAGCAAGACGTTGGGGAGTAAGAATTCCATTCCTTTGGAACCTTATCTTAAATGGGTGCGGGCTCGCGCTCAAAGTCTTAAGATGCCTTATAAAGTCGTCTTACCTGTTATCATGGAGCCAGTAGTTAAGGGAGACATTCCACATACTATCCTCTATCCTGATATGCCTACTTCTCTTGAAGATTTGCAAAATGCTTGGATTCAGTTAAGAGGAGAGCGAGACACCTTTGAAGATAAGTTCTATGAGGGAGAGAAGAATATATTAGAGCTTACAAGGGAGCTTCATGAAGAAAGGAGTTTAAACACCTACATTTCGCCAAAGAGGATGCGCACAACTTTTTTGTCTTAGGAGTTTACTTTATGCTTATTTCTGTTGTTGTAAGCCCAAGAGGTGTGTTTGTATTCAAATCAGAACTCTTTAATGCAAGTTAACGTTTGATCACTCTTTGTCTATACAAATTTAAATTCTTTAAATCCTTGAAATCATTTGCATATACATATTCATGCATCATATCATAAGCAAGCTTTTCACAACAGGTTTCCTCATCTTTCTACTGTTTATTTCAGTAAGAATAGATCTCGAACAAACAGTGAAGGACTTGCAAGCTCAGAACATTCAGTTCCAAGTCACCCTGATGACCTTGGCCAAAGGGAAGCAAGAGATAATGACAGCATTGACAACCAAAAAGAAGAAAAAGAAGGCCCTCATCAACATGGGGAAGATATTCAAAGAACTGATTCGCCAAGTGCAAGTAGTCGAAGACTCATCTGAGGAGGATGAGAACCAAGCAGAAGAGGCAAGAAGCACCCATGCTGAGGGTGTGAATGATCAAGCTTCTGAAGATGAGGATCACTTTGATGAACAATACCCACCTGCAAGTTAGGAAAAGTACAAAGAATTGGAGGATAGGCTAAAGGCAGTTGAAATACAAGTTGTGCTTGGCTTGGATTTTAGTGATTTCGGCCTAGTTCCTGGGGTCGTCATTCCTTATAAGTTCAAGGCACCAGTCTTCGCCAAGTATGATGGGGTCTCCTGTCCCAAACTACATCTAAGAGCTTATGTGCATAAAATACAACCACACGCTGCTGACAGAAAACTGTGGATTCACTTTTTCCAAGAGAGTCTAGTTGGAACTCAGCTAGAGTGGTTTTATCAGTTAGAAGGTTCCCGCATCCATACGTGGGAGGATTTGGCCACTGCCTTCTATCACCAGTATTAATACAATACCTACTTGGCACCAACGAGAGTTAAGCTTCAGAATATGACCACGGGAAGTAACGAAGGATTTAAAGTATATGCCCAAAAGTGGAGGGACCTTGCCAGTAGGGTACAACCACCTTTGACCGAAAGAGAGCTAGTTCGTAGGTTAACTAGTCCATGGCCTCAGTCTTCAAGCAGCCATGCATCATCAATTATTGTTGTATTCATCCTCCAAATGGGATAATAAGCAAAACCAAACCAAGACATACAAAATTGTGTTTTTAAGATCAAAGGCTATTAGCCTCGTTATCAAACCCCGGTAAGCGATACATCATCTGCTTTGCCTACCTCCTTGAGACTCGTAAGGGTATGCTATATTAGTGTAACCTTATGTTTGTCAGAAAAATTTTGGGTTATTCCAAGTATTCAATAAAATCCCAATCAGAATGCATAAGACTCGCGTTCTCTCACGTTATTCGATTGGAAGATGATTAAACAGGGGCAGCTGTCGTACCCCAAATTTGTCCTACCTAGATGATTTTATTTTTCGAGATTGAAATAGAAGAAATATTTAATTAAAGATGGTACAACAGTATCTGATGGCCCATCTCTATCCAAGACGATTAGGGGGTGTATTTTAATTCAGGAAAATGGGGCTTTTTAAATCAGAAAGATTCATAAACCCATTCGAAAAGCATGTTGGCCAATGGCCCATGTAGTTCGAAAATGGAAAATTATTTTAAAGAAAAAAGTAGATAATAATTACTAGGTTATTAAATTATTAAGTCCACTTATGTTTAATTTGCTAGTAATTAATAATTAACTTAATTCACAAGCCTATTTTGTGGTTGGCACATTTCTTTTAGGGAGGTATATGGTAAAAAAGAGGTGCAGTTAGGAACGACAGGCCTGTTGTATTTTCAGCAGCCCATTTGTGGTTTGTTTTAGAAGAATTCTTAAGCCCATTTAAAAAATGGTTGTTGTTAACAAGAAGGGATGTGCATTTCCAATTCACAAACCCATTAAAGTTGTTTGTTACTGTTTTAATAAAAAAAACATGTAATAAATAATATGTAAAACATGATATTTTATTTAGTATTATTTGCTGATAATTTTTATTAAAAGAGATTAAATTAATTTTATTTTTATTAAGGCTTCTTGTTTAGCAAAAATTCTGTTTGGATCAAAATATGAGAAGAGAGAAAAGGCCCAACTTGGTTAAAGTGACGTTTTGGGCTGGTGGAAAAATTATATGCAAGGCCCAACTCATGTTGTTGTCTTGCTGTCAACAAAAAATAGTGCAGGCCCAATATACAAGAATCAGTTCAATTGAGTTTTTAAGATTACTTGTTGTAAACCAAAAGTAATTTTACAGCCCAATTAATAAAAGTGTTGTTGGCCCAATTGCAGGAAAACCACATTGTACCAATTAACAAAACCAACGTATGATTTTAGGCATTAACACTTCCTGTTTCAATCAAGCAGAAATTTGCGCACATTTCAAACAAGAATTACTGTATGAATTAAAACAATTTTTTTAGAAATAAATCCAGAAAATTACAGCAAGATTACCAAATCAAATCCAAATCTCTACAAATCTCAATTTCTATTACAGTAAATTGGCAACAAAATCAAATCTTTTTACAGCAAAATTACGAATCAAGTCAATCAATACAGAATCAAGTAATAACAATTAAAATCCATAAATCTATGTTAAGTAACTGTAATAGCTAATTATCTAAGCTAACCCTAATTTCTAAAGACCTATATATATACCAAAACTAATTTACAGAATTAGGGGGAAACTGATAATACAGAGCGACGAAGAACTGAGAAAAATCGTGGGCTGGACACAGAGGAGGAAGAATAAAGGACAGAGACGGAAAGTGGAAGAAAACAAAGAACACGAACCGGAGTTGTTGAAGAAGGGAGGAAAGAGGTTAGGGTTTCAACATCTGAAACCCTAACCGTCGCTGCTAATCTCCGTATCCTCGTCGCTGCTTCTACCGTTCACCATCGACCTCAACACCACCAGAACCTGCAAAAAGACTAAGGAGAAGAAGAGGTTAGTGGAGATTTAGATCGATCGCCAGGGTAACTCAACTTTTCGTTTTCATTTTTATTGGCTGTTAGGTGGTTTGTAATAGAAGGGTGGAGTTTGTTTACAATGTCGGTAGTTGGTAAGTTAGGGAAGAGAAAAAATCAGGGCTAGCGGCGAGAGAGAAGGAGAAACAGGTTTGTATCGCGAGAGAGTGAGGAAGATATGGTTAAAAAGAAAAAGTGAAATAATTAAAAACAACATTTTGTAATCTTGAATAATCCAGTGCGCACGTCTGTATGCTAACTAATATGCACCTCCAATCTTAGCCACACGATCTTGATCAGACGACCGGAGACCAAGTATGCACGATAGCTAACATACTCCCTCGTGCACTCAATCTTATTGGCCTTCAAAAAACTGTGTAATGGGTTGGGCCCAATTTGTTTCTACGCCCCCATTCCTAAATTACTAAAGCTTCAAAACAATTTGCACCCCCCCCCCTGTCTGAACTATTTTGGGCCTAACCCAGTCTCCTAAAGGCACCCCCCATATTTTACTGATCAAACTAGAATTACACCCCCCAGATTTAACTAAATTATTCTTTTTTATTATTTCTTTATATTATATTCTTTATATATTATTTCTATTATAATTATTTATTCCTTTTATAATAATTATTATTAATACTATTTTTATATTATTATTATATATTATTATTATTTATTATATTATCATAAACAAATTATTATTAGGCAAAATACTCATTTTGGTCCCTTAACTATACCCTTGGGTTCACATTGGTCTCTTAACTTTTTTTCGTGTCATTTTGGTCCCTTAACTTTCAAAATGTTTTATTTTAGTCCTTTTTGTCTAATTAGCTACAAATTTAGCGGCTGATTTCAAAGTTTTTCCATCTAATTAGCTACGAATTTAGACAAAAAGGACTAAAATGAAACTTTTTGAAAGTTAAGGGACCAAAATGACACAAAAAAAAGTTAAGGGACCAATATGAACCCAAGGGTATAGTTAAGGGACCAAAATGAGTATTTTGCCTTATTTTTATTCCAAATTCATGAATATATTATTATTTTCTCATATTATTTGAATCAAATATTTTTTAATCAAGCACTAACAAGATTTTTTGCAGTCAGTATGATTAAAAAACACTCAACAAATAACAAACTATTTTTTCGCAATAAACTAAGTTAATCAACTATTTTTGCAAAGGGTTTCAAACAGATGTTGACTTACCGCACATTTAGTCAAAATCTCCGCAATCACCACTCCCGACCAAAATGCGAGGTGATTCAAAGTACGTTTGCGACCCCTAAAAAACACCAACTCCATACAAACTATGAATTAGGACTTTGATTCCTCTTAAGAGGAAACATAGGCATACGATCAAATATCGTAGCGAGTTCTCCTATTAAAAATTAAAACTCTTTCCCCTATAAAAATTTAAACCCTTTCCTCCTAATTAAAATTTAAAACCCCGTTTACCCCAACTCAAACCTAAAACATAGTATCCTTGTGAACAAGCTAGATGAAAGATGCCTAACACCTTCCTTTCATCTAATTGAGCTGAAACCTAGAATATATGTCTGCGAATTAGGGGTTTCTGTTAGATTCCCTTCCCTAGGATAAAAACTAATAGTGGCGACTCTTGATTTAAAAATCAGTTGCTACAACTCATGTCACTGAAAATCCTTTGGCACTCAACTAGTACAAACCTCTTGAAGAAAGGTTAAAGGTTGTGGATGGTTACGATGCTTTCGATGTCAGCGCCCTCAAAATGGGTCTAGTTCCTGATGTGGTGATCCCTCCAAAATTCAAAGTGCTTGATTTTGGAAAGTATAAGGGGCTCACATGTCCGAGGAACCATTTACGCATGTGTTGCAGAAAGATGCATGCATATGCTCAATATCAAAAATTTATGATCCATTGCTTCCAAGACAGTTTGAGTGGGGCATCCTTAGATTGGTACATGCAATTGGAGTGAGTTCATATTCAGACATGGGCAGATCTTGCTAATGCTTTCTTGAGATAGTACAAGTATAACTTGGACATGGTGCCTAATCGCATGCAACTCCAAAACTTGTCTCAGAAGAAAGAGGAGTCTTTAAAGGAGTATGCTCAAAGATGGAGAGAAATGGCGGCCAGTGTACAACCACCACTCTTGGAGAAAGAATTATTCGACATGTCATGGGAACTTTACAAGGATTATACTATGATAAGATGGTGGGAAATGTCTCTTTCAGAGTTTCGGATTTGGTAACCATTGGTGAAAGAATTGAAGCTGGTATAAAGAGCGGGAAGATACAAGAGGCATCATCTACTACCCCTTATCATGCAAAAAGACATGTTCCAAACTTCTAGAAAAATAAGGAAAGAGAAATTAATGTTGTAGCATCGTATCCAAGGGCATAATAACCATTAATAATTCCACGAGAACAACAACAAAACTGGTTTGAGAGGCCTCTGAGAAGATTTGATCCTCTCCCCATGCCACATGGTTAATTATTACAACACTTAGTCAAGGCATCTTTTGTTGAGCTAAAAACTCTAGCTCCTCCAATTGGGGCACTCCCACCAAAGTAAGGTGCAAATTCTAGGTGTGAGTATCATTCCAGTTCTCTGGGGCATACCATTAAAAAAATTTGGGCCTTCAGACATAAGGTTCAAGATTTTCTGGACTCCCAGGATATTACTTTTGACAAACCGAACATCAAGACAAATCCCATGCCTCCGCATGGTGGACAAGAGGTAAATACAATCGAAGTGGTTACTAACTTTGGGGCATCAAGACAAGTGAAGGCTTCGATAACTTGAAGGAATATATGTTGGAGTGTGGGTTCCTTTTGGAACATAATGAATATTTTGAGAAGACGTTACAAAAATTGGTGGATCAGGGGATAGTCCAATTCGGGAAATACCCTAAAGAATAATACATAGCGGCGATCGATAGAAGGGTGAAGAAGCCATTGGTAATTCCATGCCAAGGGCCAAAACTTATTAAAAATACTCTTGTTTTTCCATGGGGATAGTCAATAGAAGCACCAGTGATGATACCACGACAGACTCTGAGGATACCAGTGGTACCGAAGACTATGATGGTGATTAGGGGGCCATCTCCTACCCCTTATGAAAGTAACAAAGTAGTACCTTGGAGTTATGATTCTACCGTATACGTCAATGGTTTAAATCAAGATTGTGATCCATCAACAAGTCAAGGACTTGCAGTCACGAATATAGCCAGAACAGGGGACATGACTCGCAGTGGTCGAATCTATAGTCATGAACCACTAAAGAAAAATGATGACGTGGTTAAGGATAAGAGGAAAGGTGTGATAGAGGAAAGCCAAGAACAAGAGCCTCCGAGCAAGAATTTTTCTGACTAAGAGGCAGAAGAATTCCTGAAAATAATCAAGAGAAATGATTATAGGGTGGTGGATCAGTTTGATACAGTGGGAGAACTGACTTGAGGTTTTGCGTTTGTGTTTGCAAATGTTTCGGTTTAGCAAGAGTCGCCACCGACTTTTTATTTTATCCTAAGGAAAGGTCAAAAATCACAGGAAAGACCTTTGAGATGTTTTCTTGGGTTCGGGGAGTAGATTATGAAAGGGAAGGTGCAAGCACCCTTTTCATCCATGGTTATCCATTGGCTCTTAGTTACTTGTTTAGGTCACTTGCTTTTTCTTTTCAATTATTTGAAATGGTGCTTTGTGTGTGGTTTTGAAAGATGTTTTTGAAAAGAGGCCATCGTTGTGGCGACCTTTGTAATGATTCTCGTTTGAATGTATACAAAGGTGTATTTGTCTTTTGAAAAGATTTCAATGTTTGAAAGTTTGATTTGGGAAATGTTTTGAAGTTGTGTTTGTGAGGTGTGTTTTAAAAATAGCAAGGATCTTTTTGCAAGCTTTGATCAAGTAACTAATAGTTTTCTACCCTATTTTACTCAAAGATCTTTCCTATATGTTTTTAACCCTTTTGACAGTGTTGTTTCACCATTGCATTTGGTGAACAACCTTGTGTTAGGATGTTAAACGGGACAGACGCGGGTCATCGTATAGACCATGATAGCAATTGTGTCAAGTATTTTTGGCAGATTTTTGAGGGACTTGATCATTTTTGTTTAGGCAACCAAGATAGCGTCATAGAGGGACTATGATCTTTTGTTTTGTTTTTATTTTGCCAAAATACCCAACATGCATAACATGGCCCATTTTTAAGGCAACAAGTGGATTGTAACCCTAGGGATGCAAGTGTGCATTGTGTTTGATTTTCATGCATATTTGTCTTTGATTAGGTCAAGCTACTTGTTGATTTTGGATTTTTGCATACAAACCCTAATTCTCTAATCATGGCATAATTGAAAGCGTAAAGTGCGAGAATTAAAAGGCTAAGCTATTACAACATGATTATGGAGATGGGGGTACAATCTTTGAATGGGGGTGTATTTGACAAGAAATATAAACCCTAGTTTACTATTACGTCCAAATTGAATTTAAATGCATAAATAATAAATGGACAATATTTAAATGAACAAAATAAATATATCAAAAAAAAAAATGAATTATGCAAAAAAAAGGTTTTTTTTTATTTATGTATGTAAAAATATTTAATTGTAAAAAATAAAGAAATAAATAAAAGATTAGTTTTATTAGGTTAAGGGTAAAGCCCTAATTTTCTTTAAGAAAATAAATATATTAATTATTTTATTTATATACAATAAAAATAAAATATTATATGTAAAAAAGTAAAAAAAAGTATTTATTAAGTATATTTGATAATAAAAAGAAAAGTGCAATATTTTATATTTTTTATTCTAAAGTATTTAATAAAAGTATATATTTGTAATGTGTATTAATTATATTAAATATGATAAAATAAAAATAAAATGTATACAAAAATAAAATATATTTAGGAAAATATTTTTAGTGTGAATAAAAATAAAGAATAAAAATAAAAGTATAATTTATATATTATTTTCAAGTTTTAATAAATAAGATAAAAGTATTTAAATGCTCTTTATGTTAGAAAAATAAAAATAAAATGCAAAATAAATGTGAAAAAATTATAAAAATATTTTTGAGCATTTTTTATATTTGGAAATAAATAAATAAAATCAGAAATGAAAACAAAAATGCAAGAATATAAAATTACAAGAAATTGGGTCAGGGGGTGCAAAAAGGAAACAGGGGGTGTCAAAAGCAGCCAGGCCAAGCCCAGCCCAAAACTTCATCTTCGACCTCTGGCTTTTGAAAAAACGCGCGCGTGCCCTGTACAAACTACCAGATCCTGTATATGAGCTCTATTGCAAAAACACATAACATCAAACTTGTAGAGAATTTCAAGACAATTCCAACCATATAAGCAACTTGTCTTAACTCTCAAAGACCAGAGAGAATTTCTCTGGCCCTAAAATCTAACCTAGTTTTTTCAGTATGTTCATGGATGAAATTCTCTCAGCATGCTTAATATAAATGGAAACTGAGTATATGTACATCTTCCTTGCAATGAACACTATATTTTTTATTCACAAACTTAAGGTTAAATGTTCCTAAATAGAGAGATAGGAAGTAGGAAAAAACCTGTTTCAGCTGACTTCGTGTAGGGCAATGTAGGGCTTTTCAACAAGGCTTGAGATGTCTAGGAGCTTCTTTGGACTTCACTTGACCTTCTCCAACAGCTTGCTTGCCTTGAATGTGCTTGAATCAACCTATAGAACTCAACCTGCACAAGCTCAAAATGAAAATGGAAAACACTGTAAATGGAGTTACAGTTGGTGTTTGAGGTTTGGGATAGCTTGGATGATTTGAATGGAAGGTGTTTGAAGCAACTTGGGGCAAAACGCACGAGCCAAATGAGCTATAGAACTCAAGTTGCAGATTCTTCCCTGTTTTGCCAAAGGAATGTGATTTCTGGCTATAGGGTGTTTAGAGGCTCAAGCAATCGTGTTTCTGACTTAGAGGGATGTGAGAAAGATGTTCAAAGTGTTTGCACAAGTTTTTCTTTTCTGGTATCCAAGTTCTAAGGTTTTGGACAAGTTTCTTGTTTTTGAAGTAAAATGTGGAAGTGATTGGAACAGGCCTGTATAGGCTATCCTTATACTTGCACACATGCCCTTGGTCCCTCCAACTTGTAGATTTGATTTGCTCTCTGAGATATGGACCAATGCTCAAGGGATTTTGGTTTGACATAAAGCACATTATGGCAAAAATGGAAATGTGCATTTTTCTACTTAGGGCTTAATTTTGTGTACAATGTCCAAATGAACAAAACAAAGGCTTAAACTGATGGACTTGCATTAAATTATGGAGTGTGAAGTGGTTTAGAGGCCTGTGAAATAGTGTAAGGCATGCTGACTTGAAAATGCAACTTGTATGAACATGAAATGCCATGGATGAAAAGTGAGTTTTTGCCAACTTCAAGCCTTCGATTCTCCCTAACCACAAATGTGTTTGAGGAGTTCTTGGACAATTTGGAAATCTTGCAACATGCTCTATAATCCATATTTGAAATTCAACTTGATATTCCAAGTGGAACCATTTGAAAAATGGCCAAGAAGATAGGTCAAAATCCTGCCTAAACTAGGGCAAAATTTCACTAAGTTAAAAGTTTTAGGGACCCTTGTTCCAAAAATCATAACTTGAGATCCAAGCTTCTTTTGAGAAAACTTTGTGAATCAAAGTTTTATACTTTGTGGAGGAATACAACTTTCATGTTGGATGTTTTATTTGAATCCAAATGCATCATGGTGAAAATGTGGGGCAAAGTTAGGAAAAATTAAGAAATTTTCATAACTTAGAAATATTCTAAGTTATGAAATTTTTTCAACTTTAAACCCTAATTTGCAATTTTGGGTTTCTTGATGAACAAGTTTCATATTTTGACACATCTTGATGGAAAATGACCCTTGACACTTGATTTTGACCAAAAAGTCAAAGTTTGACTTTTCAGTGTACAGTCAAATTTTGATCAGTTGACTGAAAAATTCATCTGTCAATCCAATGCAATTGGGATCTTTTGAACTTGTTGAATAGGTAAATATGATTTCATTGAGTCCTTGAGCCCATGGTTGAGCCAAATTTTCCATTGGCTAGGTCAAAAAGTCAGAAATTGCCTTTGTACAATCAAAACCCTAAAAATGACCATTTTGCCCTTTTGGTGATCTGACCAAATTTCTTGTGGAGTTGTGGTCCAAACTTGATCAAGTAGTTAATATGAGTTAATAATGTTGGTGTGGGTCAAAATTCATGAGGTTTGACTGTAAATTGGCCACAATTGACTTTTTTTCCCAATACAGCTGATTTCTAGGTCAATTGTCCAATTGATTGGGCAAAATTTGATTCAAGGCTTGAAACTTGGTATGGGAAAACTTATGGGTCCAATATGAAGTATGAAAGTCACTTTGGGCATTGTAGGTCAAAAAATCCTTGTGCAAACTCAAACCCTAATTTAGGTCATCAATGCAAGGAGATGTCTTGAGCAGAGCAAACCCTAGCTTGATCTTGAGTTCAAAGAGCCTTGTGATGAGAAATGATGATAAAATGAGAGGGAAAATTTTGGGGTACAACAGTTGCCCCTATTCAATCTTCTTGAACCTTAAGAGTTAGATTGGCAAGTTTGCATTTCGTGACTCGAAGGTAAAAGAGGATTGGACACTAGAGTGCCCGTAAATTTGCACTCGTCAAAATATTGATAAGGGAATGGGCTTAAAGATGCCATTTGGAGATGATAGAATCTTGCTGGAGATGGGCTTAGAGATGCCATCAAAAATGTTTGTTGAATATTAGTAGAATGAACATCAGAATGGTAACTGTATCTGGAACGTATCTGAGTTGTATCTGGAGATTGGATTCGTATGAGAAAGGGAATGACGTCCGTGTCTGGGGCGTATCTGTACTGTAACTTGTATTTGATTCTCGAATGAATATCAGAATGACTGTCGTGTCTGGAGTGTATCTGTATTGTATCTGAGATCTGAATGGGCAACAGAGAAACACTTGTGTATGGGGCATCTCTGGGCTGAGGATAAATTCTGAATGAATGACAGAATGGCAACCGTGTCTGGAGCATATCTGGACCGTATCTGAAATTGAAGTAAGTACAAGTAGCAGAATGACTTCCGTGTCTAGAGTGTATCCGTACTATAACTGGGATCCGGATAAATGACAGAATGACTTCCGTTTCTGGAGTGTATCTGGATCTGAATTTGATAGTTGAATCTGAATGAGAAATAGAATGGCCTATGTGTCTGGGGCGTATCTAGTATGTATTTGATTGCTGAAGTCTGAATGAGTAGTAGAATGACCGCCGTGTCTGGGGTGTATCCATACTGTATCTGAAATCTTTGAATATTTGTTAAAGAAAGCTTTTTAATCTTATCCTGAAAAGGGTAAAATGTTAGCTAAAACACAAAGTTATGTTGCATGATATGTATGATTCAATAAAATCTATTCTATCAATATTTATGGTATATGAATGTAATGTATGTGCATGTAAGCCGATTAGCTGTCTTGCTAAGGAGAATAAATCCTTGATAACTGGAGATAATGAAATCTTTGACTGTTGCCGGGGAAAACAAATCCTTGACTGCTGTTGGAGATTCAAAATCTTTAATTGTTGAGAATGAGAAATCCTTGTACCACTGTTGGGGATTGAAAATCCTTGGGGACTTGTGGGGATTAACAAAAGCCTTGACAACTTCTGTGGGGAATTGAGAATTCTTCATGACTTTCCTGGAGGATGAGGAAAATTCTGACGATCTCTACTGAGGAATTGAAACCTGGGAGGTTTCCACTGGAGAAAAGAAAACAAGAATCTTTGTTCTGCTGGGAAATAACTTTTTGGGGAGAATGCTTATCCTGCTGGGAAAATCAAGAGTTTGGGTTGTATGCCAATCTACTGAGGATTCCTGTTTTTGTTGTTTGAGGAGAACTCCACTGGGGATATGCATTTCAAGGTTTTAGCTTTGTTGAGGATCTGAGTGACACATTGCAGGGGATTTCTTCCGGGATAGCGCAAAGACGTCTTCCTATACCTTCAACCTATCAGTAATTATCCTTTCTTATTCCGTTTTATTTGTAAGCAGTGATTATATTCAAATGCATATGCTCATTTTAATAAATCATTGGACGTTTTTAAATAAAATATAAGTGTAAAAAGAAAGAAAAAGGCAAACAAATTTCTGCACTTTGAAGTATCTTTGTATTAACTTTGTGTAAGTATTTTGTACAAAGGAGACAATCATCCTAGTAAGAGAATGCTGCCAAAAAATGAGAAAAATTTATACAAAGAAAGATGGTTATGTGTAACAATTCCATGGGGTTCCCATTCTACTATAGCCTTCATAACTTTGAGTATCTTGTCCATTCATTGCTTCGTCCGCAGATGATTGGATAGATCAGAAGCTTGGAACTTGTCGGTGAAGAGATTGTCCTTTAAAGTGATCCGACGAGACATAGTCATACGCTTTAATTCCCTAACTTTTGCCTGGACCGCCCTTTCGGGTTTTCGATTCACTGGGAAACCCCTTTTTTCCCAAGTCGCCCTTTCGGGTTTTCAACTTGCCGGGTGTACAGACTTTTTCATTTATCCCTAATTTTTGCCTGAACCGCCCTTTCGGGTTTTCGATTCACCGGGATGCCCATTTTTTCCCAAGTCGCCCTTTCGGGTTTTCAACTTGTCGGGTCATTTTATGCGTAGTATCTTTTGACTATGTCTGCATTCACATGGTGCGGCAGGTCGTCGCCGACCATGGTGGTTAGAATCATGGCCCCACCAGAAAAGATGTTTTTGATCACAAATAGTCCTTCGTAAGTAGGAGTCCATTTGCCCCTGGGATCACTTTGCGGCAAGATGATCCGCTTGATTACAAGATCTCCGACTTGATATACCTGACGTCTGACTTTCTAGTTGAAATCCTTGATCATCCTTTTTTGATATGTCTGACCATGACAAACAACAGTAAGTTGCTTCTCGTCGATCAAATTAAGTTGATCAAGCCGGGTCTGAATCCAATCGTCTTCACTTAAACCAACATCCTTCATAATCCTCAAGGAAGGAATCTGAACTTCCATAGGTAAAATAGCTTCCATGCCATATACTAAAGAAAAAGGGGTTTCCCCTGTTGAAGTACGTGCCGTGGTACGATATCCGTGCAGAGCAAACGGTAACATCTCATGCTAGTCTTTGTAGGTGACTGTCATCTTTTGAATGATTTTTTTGATATTTTTGTTCGCAGCTTCAACGGCACCATTCATCTTTGGCCGATAGGGAGATGAGTTGTGATGTTGAATCTTGAACTGCTCGCACAGAGCGGTGATCACAGTGTTATTCAGGTTTGTACCATTGTCTGTGATGATCCTGTCAGGGATACCATATCGGCATATAAGGTTTTGCTTGATGAAGCGGGCAACCACATTCTTTGTAACGGAGGCGAAGGAAGCTACTTCGACCCACTTGGTAAAGTAATCAATAGCCACTAGGATGAAATGATGTCCATTGGATGTCGTAGGCTTGATCTCTCCAATCATGTCGATTCCCCACATTGCGAATGGTCAAGGAGCTGTTAGAACGTTGAGAGGAACTGGAGGAATGTGTACCTTGTCGGCATAGACTTGGCATTTGTGACAAGTACGGGAATATTGATGACAGTCAGCTTCCATGGTAGACCAGTAGTAGCCTTCCCTTAGAATCTTCTTAGCCATCGTATGTCCGCTCAAGTGGGTTCCAAATGTGCCACTATGTATTTCAGTCATGATCAACTCAGCTTCAACTTTGTCCACACAACGAAGTAGAACACAATCATGGTTGCGCTTGTATAAGATACCATTGCTCAGGAAGAACTTGGCGACAAATCTCCTTAAGAACTTTTTGTCGTTGACTGAAGCTCCTTCAGGGTATTCTCGAGTCTTGAGATACCTTTTGATTTCATGAAACCAGGGTTGTTCCACTACTTCTTCGGTATTAATCTCATGACAGTGCGCAGGTTCGTCCATTCGCTCAATGGTGATTTGGGGAGCCTCATTATCCCAGTTGAGTTTAAACATAGCTAGAGCATCAGCTAGCTGATTTTCTTCTCGCGGAAAGTGCTCGAAGGTAATCTGCTCGAAATGAGGTAACAATGTAAGAACATGTTCTTTATATGGGATAAGATTAGGATGTTTAGTATCCCACTCTCCTTTGATTTGACTGATAACCAAAGCCGAGTCCCCAAATACGACCAAAGATTTGATTCCCAAGTCAATAGCAGCCATGAGACCAAAGATACAAGCTTCATATTCGGCCATGTTGTTGGTGCAGTTGAAGCAGAATCTAGCAGTGAAAGGTGTATGGAAACCTTCCAGGGAAATAAGTACCGCACCGATACCGTTGCCAAGTGAATTTGAAGCACCATCAAAGTACAGGGTCCATCGGGATCCTTGTTCAGGTCCGTCATACGGTCTGTTACCTTCAATGTTGTCCAATGTCATAATGTCCTCGTCAGGGAAGTCGAATCTCATAGATTGGTAATCTTCGACGGCTTGATGAGCTAGATGGTCGGATAGTACACTCCCCTTTATAGCTTTTTGGGTTGTGTACTGAATATCATATTCAGTCAGGATCATCTGCCATTTAGCGATTCTTCCGGATAAAGCAGACTTCTCGAAGATGTACTTGATCGGATCCATTTTGGAAATCAACAAAGTGGTATGTGTCAACATATACTGCCTTAGCCGGCGAGCAGCCCATACCAAACTGCAGCAAGTTTTCTCGAGCAGTGAGTAGCGAGTCTCACAGTCGGTAAACTTTTTGCTAAGGTAATAAATGGCATGCTCTTTTCGGCCAGACTCGTCATGTTGGCCCAGTACGCACCCCATTGAATTATCCAAAACGGTCAGATACATGATTAAAGGCCTTCATTCGACGGGTGGCATCAAGATAGGAGGCTCCAGCAAATACTCCTTGATCTTATCAAAAGCAACATGATAATCATTGTTCCATTCAACCACCTGATCTTTCTTCAACAGCTTGAAGATTGGCTCAGAGGTAGATGTTAGGTGAGAGATGAACCTTGCAATATAGTTTAAGCGTCCCAAGAAACCACTAACCTCCTTCTCAGTGCGGGGGGTAGGCATTTCTTGTATAGCTTTGACCTTGGCAGGATCAACTTCAATGCCTTTGTTACTGATAATAAATCCCAAAAGTTTACCAGACCTGACTCCGAAAGTGCACTTGCTAGAATTCAGTCTGAGCTTATATTCCTTCAGTCTGACAAATAGCTTTTGCAGATGGTTGAGGTGTTCTTATTCTGTTTGTGAACGGGCTATCA
Organism: Vicia faba; assembly: GCA_948472305.1. Lineage (NCBI taxonomy): Eukaryota > Viridiplantae > Streptophyta > Magnoliopsida > Fabales > Fabaceae > Vicia > Vicia faba. The sequence continues at coordinate 1,153,347,535 of OX451739.1, read as the reverse complement.
TGTCATCTACGTAGACTTCAATCTCATGATGTATCATGTCATGAAACAAAGCTACCATGGCTCACTGATAGGTTGCCCCGACATTCTTTAGTCCGAATGGCATCACTTTGTAGCAGAAGGTACCCCACTGCGTAACAAAAGTAGTCTTCTCCATGTCTTCGGGGGCCATTTTGATCTGGTTGTATCCCGAGAATCCATCCATGAAGGAAAATACCTTGTGTTGAGCTGTGTTGTCAAACAAGATGTCAATGTGTGGTAGTGGAAAATCATCTTTAGGGCTAGCCCTGTTTAGGTCTCTGTAGTCCATACACATTCTGACGTTGCCGTCCTTCTTAGGCACGGGCACAATGTTAGAAACCCATTATGGATAGGATGTAACAGACAGAAAGACAACATTGAACTGCTTCATCACCTCGGCTTTGATCTTTTCGGACATGTCGGGCCTCATTCGGCGGACTTTTTGTTTGATTGGTGGACAATCTTCTCTTGTAGGGAGACGGTGAACCACAATATCTGTATCTAGTCCTGACATATCTTCATAGGACCAGGCGAAGATCTCAACAAACTCATTCAACAGCTGAACTAAGCGCTCTTTTACATTTGGCTCTAGGTTGGCACCCACTTTAACCTCTTTTTTGTCTTCCTTTGTTCCCAAATTGATAGTCTCTAACAACTCTTCATGGGGAAGAATGGCCCTTTCTTCTTGTTGCAAAAGTCTGGCTAACTCTCCAGGCACTTCACAGTCTTCATCACCTTCGTACTCGGCATGATTGACCAGATCTTCAGAGTCACTGAAGGCCAAAGCAGAATAGTCACCCATGGAATCCGGAGTGGATGGGTACCTGCATTTTGTGAGTGTGGGTGTGTGTAAGGGATAGCCATCCTTAAACAAAATAAAATGTAAAAGGAAAGAAAATGAAACACAAAAGTTTATAGATGAAAAATGTCCATGATTCATTAAAAATGGCATATGAAAATGAAGAATCAAAGCCCTTACAAATGGACCTATGTGCTCCGGGTAAGGCACAAGGAAAAAGAGTGTACGAATTGTTTAAAAGTTATTACAGACCAACATAGGAAATACTCAAAAGATAAATTACTGATTGATGAAAGTAATGGGAACGAAGTCTTTCGCCTCCCAGTTGTTTAGTCCCCCTTCAATGGTTGGAAAGATCCAATTTTCAAAGTTTCCTCCTTCTTCATCATCTCCTAAAGCATGAACCCCATGGTGAGTGATCTTTAAAGGTGGTACTCTAGCCCGGGAGCGACGCACAGCTTTCTGGCTAGCAGCAGTGAAACCCAATCCTAACTTGTCTGTCTTGTGAGGAAAATCTGGAAGCTGACCCCACACTGTACTTCCTCCTTCCTTGATTACAGCCTCTGCATCTTTAAGGGATGACATCCGGAACACAGGATTGGTAAAGATGGGCACATCAGTCATTGTCTTGGCTACCGCGACCTCGGGGGAAACCTCTTCAAAGTGTTGGAAAGGTGTTTCTATGAATTCACCATCTAACTCCACGTAGAAGAAAGAGTTAAGGTGGCTTATCATATACTCCTCCTCACCATGAACTGTTATGATCTTACCCTGGACTGGGTACTTTAGCATTTGGTGTAGAGAAGAAGTGACCGCCCCAGCGTTGTGGATCCATGGCCTTCCCAACAAGCATAAATATGAAGGACGGATGTCCATCACATAAAAAGTAGAGTTGAAGGTCTCTGTACCCACTTTGATTGGGATGTCCACCTCTCCGTGAACCATCCGCTTAGAACCGTCGAAGGCTCTAACAATGATATTACTGGGTTTTAAAGTCAAACCTTCACAATCTAGCCTGTCCAATGCTTTCTTTGGTAGGACATTTAAAGATGAACCGGTATCGACCATAACATGAGCAAGTGTAGTCCCTCTGCACTCTATCGAGACGTGCAACGCATCATTATGCTTTCTTCCCTTAGGGGTCAAATCAGCATCAGAGAAACCAAGACCATTGTCGTCTGTAAGGCTAGCCACGCACTCTTGAAACTGATCTGCAGAAGTTTCTTGAGGCACGTGTGCTATTTTCAGAAATTTGATCAAGGCCTTGGTATGCGCCTCAAAGCAAAGTAACAGAGCTAGCATAGATATTTTCGAAGGGGTTTTCCCCAGCTGCTCTACGACATCATAGTCGCTCTTCTTGATTATCTTTAAGATTTCCTCCATCTCCTTTTGGGTAGTCTCGGGAATAACCAAAGTCTGAGCCCTCGTCCTAACGGATGCTTCTTCGATTCCCTTACCTTTATCAGTAATAACAGTAGAGGGTTCTACTTCGGGAGTAACGATTTCTTCGATCACTGGACCTTGCACAGATATCTTGACAGGCACATAAGCACTTGAGGGTCCGAAGACTGCCTGTGGAGGAGCAATCTCCGGAGAGAAGATTCTTCCACTACGAGTTATCTTACTCGTCCCCGCAATATTTCCCACATCAAGAGTTTCTTCGTCAGAATTTTCTTGGACTGATTTGATCTGTTTGACACCATGGTAGAAGATTTCTCCTCCATAATTCCATGGTATCGTTTTGTTGGACATATATGGGACAGGCCCTGGCATGGTAATCTTCAGCGGTACAAACTTAGGATCAGGCGTAATCTTAACAGGCCTTTTGCATGTCTTAGAAAGATTGTCGGAAATGGTGATTATAGCAATATCATTGATTGGAGTAACAGGAGTAACCGGAGTAACGGTATCAACAGGAGTTTTCTGAAAGAGTATTTCTTGAGTATCCATCAGGCGTTGGATACCTGATTTCAACAGTGGGCAGTCGGATTGCAAGGTTGAACAGAAGTAACAGTCTTTTTCACATCCCGGGAAGATCCTGACTTTTAACAGATTCATTTTAATCATTGACAACGGAGTCATCAATTCATCAACATCGGTAGCATGAAAATCTTCCACAATTGCATGGACATTATGACCATGTTTTGGCATAGGAGCGGATATCACATTAGGTTTTTCGGGAGCATCAAACTCTACCTCCTTGGCATCTATCAAATCTTGGATCTTGTTTTTAAGGGGCCAACAGTTGTTGGTATCATGCCCTACACTGTCCGAGTGGTATGCACATTTTGCATTTGAATGATAATAGGGAGAAGAGGTATTTGGGTTTTTCGGCGCTTCTTTCAAGTTGGTAAGGTTTAACTTTAATAGATGAGGGAGGACCTGAGCCGGTGTCATATTGATCCGAGTGAATTGCCTTTGTGGCCTTTCCACCCTATTCTGGTTAGCCCTAGGTTGACTGCTTCGAGGTTGATCGGTTGAAGAGTTCTGAATCATCACAGCCCCCACCGTTGGTCGGCGCTCCGTCCTTCCTTGATTTCTCTGGGAATAAACAGCAGAAGCTTATTTCTTGGCTGGGAAGGTCTTCTTAACAGCAGTGGAAGCAGTTGCATCCTTCTGAATTTTACCACTCTTAATGCCAGCTTCGACCCTTTCACCTGTCAGTATTAATTCGGTGAACCCTGCAGATGAGCTCTCGATTAAGTGATTAAAGAATGGGCCTGACAGGGTCCCAAAAAACATGTCAACCAGCTCTCTATCTGACAATAGTGGTTGCACCCTTCCAGCCAAATCTCGCCACTTCTGGGCATACTCCTTAAATCCTTCATTAGAGGCCATACCCATACTCTGTAGTTAAGTATGAGTAGGCGCTAAATCTGCATTGTATTGGTATTGTCAGTAGAAAGCAGAAGCTAAGTCCTCCCAGTTATGAACATCAGATCTCTCAAGTTGATATAACCAATCCAATTGCGTACCTGACAAGCTATCTTGAAAAAAGTGGACCCATAGATCCTTATCAGACGAATGAGGTTGGATCTTTCTGACGTAGGATCTTAGATGCATCTTAGGACAGGACAAATCGTCATATTTAGAAAATGTAGGTACTTTGAACTTGGGAGGAATGACGATCCCAGCAACCAACCCTAGTTCTTCGAAAATCCAACCCGGGAACCCTTTGTACTTCCATGGCGGCCAGCCGATCCTCTAGATTCTTATACTTATCATCCATAGGAGGATATTGCTGCTCGGAGTAATCCTCCTCCTCTTCTTCTTCTTCCTCTTCAGCTTCAGACTCGGAGGGCATTGCAACTCCTTTACCTTTACTAACCCCTTCATCAGACGTCGAGGGGAACTCGAGGACCTTTCTAGCCTGACTCTCAAACCTTCTTCCAATAGTGGCCATACCGGTCCTTTTCTTCTTTTTCTCTTTGTCTTTCTCTTTCTCCAACAGTGCTTTAAGGTCCTCTTGACCCTTTGCTAAGGTCATGAGGAGTTGTTGGAATTGCGAATTATGTGCTTGCAGATCTTTAACCGTCTACTCTATATCCATCTCGCTGAAATAAATAGCAGAAAGATAAGGAAACCTGGTGTGAAGACCTGTTTATGCATATGATGAATGATATCTTATTCATGTAATGCATTCAAGGATTCAAAAATTCAAATTTCTTGCAAACAAAAAGAACACACGTCATATTAATAAGAAGAAATTTGTTAGTACATAAATGCCCCATGGGTAAAATATTACAAAATTCTTAATGTAAAAAGACATTGCGCATCCTCTTTGGTGCGATGTAAGTGTTGAGAGTCTCCTCTTCATGAAGTCGGCGGCTAAGTTCCAAAACCTTCTTCTCACTGGCATAGAAGCTGGCTTCAAAAGTATTTTGTTCTTCCTTGAGTTGTATCCAACTCCTTTGCAATTCTTCCAATGATGTTGGCATGTCTGGATGTAGGAGGGTGTATGGAACCTCTCCTTCCATAACAGGCTCTTTGATCACGGGGAGAATGTGAGGGTAAGGCATCATAAGACTCTGGGCGCGGGTTCGTACCCACTTGAGATAAGGCTCAAGGGGATGGAATTATTGTGTCCTAGTGTCTTACTATCCACTTTGTTGGGCATCCTCCAAGCCCGGATAAACCTTTGTCGAAGTCCTTGAGCGTCATTGTCAAAGTCAAAAACCAAGTCAGGAATCAACATGTCGTGAGGGCCATCCCTTCGAGCATATCCAAATTGTCTTAGGGCTAAACAGGGGTTGTAGGTAATGCCTCCCCTAATGCCAAGTAGTGGGACATTAGGGAATTCCCCACAACGATCAATGATGATGACATTTTCTCTGGACCGAGAACACCAATGAACATCAGAATGTGTGAGAGTCATCAACTGTTGTGACCACCTTAAACCCTGCTCATTTTTCAAAACTGATTGGGGAAGGTGAGAAATAAACCACCTTGCTAGAAGAGAGGTAAAACACATGAGAACACCTCTTTTCTTCATTGTTCGTGTGTAAAATGAGTGTAGGATGTCCCCAAGCAATGTAGGCACAGGATTCTGCGATATGAAAATCTTGACAGCATTCACATCTATAAGCTGATCAGGGTTTGGGAACAAGACCAACCCATAGATGAGGAGTGCCACAATCTCTTCAAAAGCTTGTAGATCTAGAGAATTCCAGCAGTCTTGTTCCTTCTCAAACAGAAATTTTGCCAAGAAACCCTTGACACCACTTCTGGTTTCCCAATGACCTTTGATATCAGATGGTTGCAAGTGTAATGCTTGAGCAACATCTTCAGGCTTTGGTTCTCTTTTCGTACCGTTGTAGGATAGTTGATGAAGAATAGGAATCCTCAAAAGTTGAGAAAATTCCTCCAAAGTAGGTACTAGTGGTAATCAGGAAATGTAAAGCAATGGTGTAGGGGGTCAAAGAACTGGAAGAGAACTTTCACCATGTCTTCTTCAATGTTGGATTTGACCAAGTTGAGAAGTCTACCATGTCTTTCACCGAAAGGAGAATTCTCTGGAATCTTGGAAGTAAGCTCCTTGAGTTGAGGAGGGATTCTCACAAGATTGACTTAAATTATTTTCCTGCGAAGAGATTCCATGACCTACAAAACAAGAACAAAGATGAAGATCCAAACTCTTGAAATGGTTAGTGGATGCATATGATGCTTTATGATGTTCATGATGTATGCACAAACATATGCACAAGTAAATTATACAAGATCCTAGTTTCAGGCTTGCATGAGGTTTCATAGGTAAGTACCCTCTTGAAGTTAGTTGGCTCAACCTGTCCTATAAATAGTAACCGGGTTCTAAGAGCTCAATATCACTGGATTATTTTCTGTGTTCATTGTTTTGGTTTAGCCACTTAACTGGCGACCAAAATATTCCAAGAAAACAACCCTCAATGAGTGTAGTATCGAGTATCTACCAACTTCGGACTGCACCAAAGCCGGTCATCTCACTACCCCTAAAAGGCCAAGATGGTCAAGTAAGGTTCTAAGAGTTCATTAGTGCTTCATGACATCACTCAGTGGCCCCGTATTCTCTTTGATTTACTCAAAGGCTACCGGTACCCACAAATATGTCGGACTAATATAGTTATTGCTTCAACCATGTCGGTATACTCCGCACAGTTACCACAACGTATTGCTATTTACCTATGAATGTTTCCCAAATATCCGGGTAGAGGATTTCAAACCAAAATAATATGACCAAATGTAAAGCAATCAAAGAAAACAAGATAATCAAGCAAAGGTGATCTAAACCCTAAGGTTACTCCACTTTTAAAGCATTCCCCAGCAGAGTCGCCAGTTCTGTGATACGGTGGCAGAACTGACTTGAGGTTTTACGTTTGTGTTCGCAAATGTTTCGGTTTAGCAAGAGTCGTCACCGACTTTTTATTTTATCCTAAGGAAAGGTCAAAAAGCACAGGAAAGACCTTTGAGATGTTTTCTTGGGTTCGGGGAGTAGATTATGAAAAGGGAAGGTGCAAGCACCCTTTTCATCCATGGTTATCCATGGGCTCTTAGTTACTTGTTTAGATCACTTGCTTTTGCTTTTCAATTGTTTGAAATGGTGCTTTGTGTGTGGTTTTGAAAGATGTTTTTGAAAAGAGGCCATCGTTGTGGCGACCTTTGTAATGATTCTTGTTTGAATGTATACAAAGGTGTATTTGTCTTTTGAAAAGATTTCAATGTTTGAAAGTTTGATTTGGGAAATGTTTTGAAATTGTGTTTGTGAGGTGTGTTTTAAAAATAGCAAGGATCTTTTTGCAAGCTTTGATCAAGTAACTAAGAGTTGTCTACCCTATTTTACTCAAAGATCTTTCCTATATGTTTTTAACCCTTTTGACAGTGTTGTTTCACCATTGCATTTGGTGAACAACCTTGTGTTAGGATGTTAAACGGGACAGACGCGGGTCATCGTATTGACCATGATAGCAATTGTGTCAAGTATTTTTCGCAAATTTTTGAGGGACTTGATCATTTTTGTTTAGGCAACCAAGATAGCGTCATCGAGGGGCTATGATCTTTTGTTTTGTTTTTGTTTTGCCAAAATACCCAACATGCATAACATGGCCCATTTTTAAGGCATCAAGTGGATTGTAACCCTAGGGATGCAAGTGTGCATTGTGTTTGATTTTTATGCATATTTGTCTTTGATTAGGTCAAGCTACTTGTTGATTTTAGATTTTTGCATACAAACCCTAATTCTCTAATCATGGCATAATTAAAAGCGTAAAGTGCGAGAATTAAAAGGCTAAGTTATTACAACATGATTATGGGGATGGGGGTACAATCTTTGAATGGGGGTGTATTTGACAAGAAATATAAACCTTAGTTTACTATTACATCCAAATTGAATTTAAATGCATAAATAATAAATGGACAATATTTAAATGAACAAAATAAATATATCAAATAAAAAAAATGAATTATGCAAAAAAAAGGTTTTTGTTTATTTATGTATGTAAAAATATTTAATTGTAAAAAATAAAGAAATAAATAAAAGATTAGTTTTATTAGGTTAAGGGTAAAACCCTAATTTTCTTTAAGAAAATAAATATATTAATTATTTTATTTATATACAATAAAAATAAAATATTATATGTAAAAAAGTAAAAAAAAAAGTATTTATTAAGTATATTTGATAATAAAAATAAAAGTGCAATATTTTATATTTTTTATTCTAAAGTATTTAATAAAAGTATATATTTGTGATGTGTATTAATTATATTAAATATGATAAAATAAAAATAAAATGTATACAAAAATAAAATATATTTAGGAAAATATTTTTAGTGTGAATAAAAATAAAGAATAAAAATAAAAGTATAATTTATATATTATTTTCAAGTTTTAATAAATAAGATAAAAGTATTTAAATGCTTTTTATGTTAGAAAAATAAAAATAAAATGCAAAATAAATGTGAAAAAATTATAAAAATATTTTTGAGCATTTTTTATATTTAGAAATAAATAAATAAAATCAGAAATGAAAACAAAAATGCAAGAATATAAAATTACAAGAAATTGGGACAGGGGGTGCAAAAAGGAAACAGGGGGGTGTCAAAAGCAGCCAGGCCAAGCCCAACCCAAAACTTCATCTTCAACCTCTGGCTTTTGAAAAAACGCGCGCGTGCCCTGTACAAACTACCAGATCCTATATATGAGCTCTATTGCAAAAACACATAACATCAAACTTGTAGAGAATTTTAAGACGATTCCAACCATATAAATAACTCGTCTTAACTCTCAAAGACCAGAGAGAATTTCTCTGGCCCTAAAATCTAACCTAGTTTTTTCAGTATGTTCATGTATGAAATTCTCTCAGCATGCTTAATATAAATGGAAACTGAGTATATGTACAGCTTCCTTGCAATGAACACTACATTTTTTATTCACAAACTTAAGGCTAAATGTTCCTAAATAGAGAGATAGGAAGTAGGAAACAAACGGTTTCAGATGACTTCGTGTAGGGCAATGTAGGGATTTTCAACAAGGCTTGAGATGTCTAGGAGCTTGCTTGGACTTCACTTGAGCTTCTCCAACAGCTTGCTTACCTTGAATGTGCTTGAATCAACCTATAGAACTCAACCTGCACAAGCTCAAAATGAAAATGGAAAACACTGTAAATGGAGTTACAGTTGGTGTTTGAGGTTTGGGATAACTTGGATGAGTTGAATGGAAGGTGTTTGAAGCAACTTGGGGCAAAACGCACGAGCCAAATGAGCTATGGAACTCAAGCTGCAGATTCTGCCCTGTTTTACCAAAGGAATGTGATTTCTGGCTATAGGGTGTTTAAAGGCTCAAGCAATCGTGTTTCTGACTTAGAGGGATGTGAGAAATATGTTCAAAGTTTTTGCACAAGTTTTTCTTTTCTGGTATCCAAGTTCTAAGGTTTTGGACAAGTTTCTTGATTTTGAAGTAAAATGTGGAAGTGATTGGAACAGGCCTGTACAGGCTATCCTTATGCTTGCACACCTTGCCCTTGGTCCCTCCAACTTGTAGATTTGATTTTCTCTCTGAGATATGGACCAATGCTCAAGGGATTGTGGTTTGACATAAAGCACATTATGGCAAAAATGGAAATGTGCCTTTTTCTACTTAAGGCTTAATTTTGTGTACAATGTCCAAATGAACAAAACAAAGGCTTAAACTGATGGACTTGCATTAAATTATGGAGTGTGAAGTGGTTTAGAGGCCTGTGAACTAGTGTAAGGCATGCTGACTTGAAAATGAAACTTGTATGAACATGAATATGCCATGGATGAAAAGTGAGTTTTTGCCAACTTCAAGCCTTCGATTCTCCCTAACCACAAATGTGTTTGAGGAGTTCTTGGATAATCTGTAAAGCTTGCAACATGCTATATAATCCATGTTTGAAATGAAACTTGAGATTCCAAGTGGAACCATTTGAAAAATGGCCAAGAAGATAGGTCAAAATCCTGCCTAAACTAGGGCAAAATTTCACTAAGTTAAAAGTTTTAGGGACCCTTGTTCCAAAAATCATAACTTGAGATCCAAGCTTCTTTTGAGAAAACTTTGTGAATCAAAGTTGTAGAATTTGTGGAGGAATACAACTTTCATGTTTGAGGTTTTGTTTGAATCCAAATGCATCATGGTGAAGATATGGGGCAAAGTTAGGAAAAATTAAGAAAATTTCATAACTTAGAAAAATTCTAATGAAATTTTTTCAACTTTAAACCCTAATTTGCAATCTTGGGTTTCTTGATGAACAAGTTTCATATTTTGACACATCTTGATGAAAAATGACCCTTGGCACTTGATTTTGACCAAAAAGTCAAAGTTTGACTTTTCAATGTACAGTCAAATTTTGATCAGTTGACTGAAAAATTCATCTGCCAATCCAATGCAATTGGGATCTTTTGAACTTGTTGAATAGGTCAGGACGATGTAATTGAGTCCTTGAGCCCATGGTTGAGCCTAATTTTCCATTGGCTAGGACAAAAAGTCAGAAATTGCCTTTGTATAGTCAAAACCCTAAAAATGACCATTTTGCCCTTTTGGTGATCTGACCAAATTTCTTGTGGAGTTGTGGTCCAAACTTGATCAAGTGGTTCATATGAGTTCATAATGTTTATGTGGGTCAAAATTCATGAAGTTTGATTGTAAATTGGCCAAAGTTGACTTTTTTCCCAATACAGTTGATTTTTAGGTCAACTGTCTAATTGACTGGGCAAAAATTTGATTCAAGGCTTGAAACTTGGTATGGGCAAACTTATGGGTCCAATATGAAGTATGAAAGTCACTTTGGGCATTGTAGGTCAAAAAATCCCTGTGCAAACTCAAACCCTAATTTAGGTCATCAGTGCAAGAAGATGTCTTGAGCAGAGCAAACCCTAGCTTGATCTTGAGTTCAAAGAGCCTTGTGATGAGAAATGCTGATAAAATGAGAGGGAAAATTTTGGGGTACAACAATCAGCTGCACCAAACACCGACAAAGATTTCAACACTCTCATTGCTCCTTAACTCATAAGCACATAGAGACTATCTAATGAAGGTTCTAAGTTTTTCTCATGTCACAAAAGAGATTACTCTGAATGAGTTTGACAATGTTGTAGTAAACCTAACATCTGGATCATATCTAGGTTTTAATGACAGTGAGTTGCCTCCACAAGGCAGATCTCACAACAAGGAGTTACACATATCTATTTAATTAGGTACCACAAGCCTATCCAAGGTACTCACTGATACTGGTTTCGATCTCAATGTGTTACCAAAATCCAGCTTGATGAAGTTAACATTGGATGGTATGGTAATAAGGCCTAGTTCTACGATAGTCAAAGCTTTTGACGGTTCCCAAAGTATAGGGTTTGGGGAAGTGGACCTTACTATCAAGATAGGCCCACATATGTTTTATATCACTTTTCAAGTCATGGATATAGAACTAGCGTATACTTGTTTACTCGGGAGACCTTGGATCCATACAGCAGGGGCAATTACTTCAAATTTACATCAGAAATTGAAGTTCTTCATTGAAGGAAGATTGATTATAATCAATGGTGAGAGGACATATTTGTAAGTCATATAGAGTCCTACAGATATATCAGTGCTGATGAAGACTGTATAGCAACACCATTTCAAGTCTTAGAGGTTTCTTGAATGGTGACCCTACCGGTGTAAAAAATCAAGAAACCAACTATGACTTCATGGAGAGACTTGCAAACAGCTGTGGAAGATGGCACCTCAAAAGGTTAGGTAAACTTGTGGAGATACCTAAAAATAAGAAACATTTTGGTTTGGGCTACGAATCATCAAAGGCTACCCTGGAAGGCAAGGCACGATTTCCTCCTATATGGGAAACCTTCATCAACAAAGTAACAGAGTATGGCGGACAAGTGACGATGATATCTAACAAGAGAAACATCAAAAGAGAATTTGACTTCATCCATGAATGTTCCCCAGGCGAAGAGCTTAAGGATTGGACAGCTGTGGAGATTCCAGAGATCTTTTTCTTTCCAAAGTAATTTTTCTTGTTTTTGAAAGAACCTATGCCAAGCCTGAGGCATAGGGTAGCTTGTAAGGGTCCCCCAATTTGTTTCAAATAGTATTCACAATTAATAAGAGTTATATTTCACATTCAATTAAGATCCATGTCTTTATCTTGCATTTATTTCCTATGTTTTAAAAATGTCAATACTTTTCTTCATATGCATTTTCCAAATTCACATACTAAAATTGCACCAAAACATGATAAATATGCAGATCCATGCCTAAAATCACCAATAATGTTATTTCTGCTATCCGATATAATTTTGATGCACCCATCAACCAAACGGAAGAGGAAGATAATGAAGATCTTGAACTCTCTGAAGATTTGGCAAAGGAGATAGAGCAAAGAGATGACAATATACAACCATACCAAGAATCAATTGAGACCATTAACCTTGGCACAGAGGAGGATCCCAAAGAGATCAAGCTAGGGGAAACATTGGAGAAAAGAGTCAAAGAAAGAATGATCAAGTTGTTACATGTATATGTGGATATATTTTCCTGGTCTTACAGAGACATGCCAGGATTAGATACAAATATTATGGTGCATAGACTACCTCTCAAGGAAGGTTATTCTCCAGTTAGACAGATGCTGAGAATAACCCGTCTAGACATGTCTAATAAGATTCGAGAAGAAGTCCTTAAACAATTTGACGCATGGTTCTTAGCGGTGGTAGATTATCCACCTTGGATAGATAACATCGTACCAGTATCTAAAAAGGACGGAAAAGTACGAATATGTGTAGATTATCGTGATTTGAATAAATCCAGTTCCAAAGACAATTTCCCATTACCTCACATAGATGTTTTGGTGGATAATATAGCTCAAGCTTCAGTGTTCTCATTCATGGATGGTTTCTCATGTTATAATCAAATCAAAATGGCACCCAGGGATATGGAAAAGACCACTTTCATGACACCTTGTGGAACTTTCTATTATAAGGTGATGCCTTTTGGTATAAAGAATACAGGGGAAACTTATCAACAGGCTACGGTCACACTATTACATGATATGATTCATAAAAAAAGTGGAAGTATACATAGATGATATGATTTTAAAATCTCACACAGAGGAGGATCACATCGTACATTTACAAAAGTTATTCGAACATCTGCGAAAGTTCAAACTAAGGTTGAATCCGAAAAAATGTATATTTGGTGTCATGTCAGGAAAGTTATTGGGTTTTATTATAAGTCAGCGTGGTATTGAGGTAGATCCCGACAAGGTGAAAGCCATACAAGAAATGCCAGCTCCAAGAACACTAAAAGAGGTTCATGGTTTCTTAGGACGATTGAATTACATTTCAAGGTTCATATCTCACTTGACTGCTACGTGTGATCCTATATTAAAATTACTTCGAAAAGATCAGACAGTAGTGTGGACCAATGATTTTCATATAGCCTTCGAGATAATAAAACAATATTTACAAGAGCCACCAATCTTGATGCCACCAGTTCCTAGAAGACCGCTCATCATGTACCTAATAGTGCTTAAAGGGACAATGGGGGTGTGTATTGGGACAACATGACGAAGCAGGTAGAAAAGAGCATGCAATCTACTACCTCAGCAAGAAATTCACTGATTGCAAAACTCGGTACTCACTTCTTGAGAAGACTTGTTGCGCATTGGCTTGGGATACTAAAAGGTCGAGGCAGTATATGTTAACTTACACTACATGGTTACTAGCAAGAGTAGATCCTTTGAAGTATGTGTTCGAAAAAACAGCTTTTACAGGAAGGATTGCCCAATGGCAGATGTTACTATCAGAGTATGACATCCAATATGTTACTCAAAAGGCCATCAAGGATAGTGTACTGGATGACCATCTAGCTCATCAGCCATTTCCATAATATCAACCAATGAAGTTCGACTTTCCAGACGAAGATGTCATGGTTATAGGCGACTATGAAATACTAGGGCCCGACGAAGGACCTGAACCAGGGGAACATTAGACACTCATGTTTGACGGGGCTTAAAATGCACTTGGGCATGGTATATGAGTATTTATGACTTCCCTAGAGAGTTTTCATAAACCTTATGCTGCAAGGTTATGTTTTGACTGCACCGATAATATTGTGGAATACGAAGCTTGCATCTTGGGTTTGAAAGCCGCTATCGATCTAAGAATTAAATATCTCGAGGTGTTTGGAGACTCGGCATTGGTAATATACCAAGTCAACGGTGAATGGGACACTAAACATCTCAAATTGATTCCAAATCGAGGTCATGTTTTAAATCTAGCTGTGAAATTTACCGAGATTACGTTCAGTCACATTTTTTGAGAATAAAATAAAATGGAACACGCCTTGGAAACTTTATCAGCCATGTTCAAGGTAACCTGGCCAAACTATGAACCGCATATTACAATCAGAAATTTTGAAGAACATGCATATTGCCTTTCTATTAAAGAAGGACAAGACAACAAGCCTTGGTTCTATGACATCAAGAGGTATCTTGAGAAGACATAATATCTAGAAAATGCTTCTCTAATTGAAAAAGCGAACTCTGTGGAAGTTAGTTTCAAAGTTCTTTCTAAATGGTGATGTGTTGTACAAAAGAAACTATGATATGGTGTTACTCGGGTGCATGGAGAAACAGGAAGAAAATACACTTATGAGAGAAATCCATGAAGGTACTTTTGGAACTCATACAAATGGACATGCCATGGCCAGAAAGATCTTACGAGCAGGTTATTATTGGTTAAAGATGGAGGGTGATTGCTACCATTATACAAAGACATGTCACAAATGCCAAATATATGCCTATAAAATACATGTGCCACCAACTCCTTTAAATGACTTGAGTTCTCCTTGGTCATTTTCAATATGGGGAATTGATTTGATAGGAATGATCAAACCAAAAGCCTCTAACGAACACAGGTTCATACTAATTGCCATTGATTACTTCACCAAATTGGTAGAAGCTGTGACCTACGCATATGTCACAAGATAGGTGGTTACTTTATTCATCAAGTAGAATCTCATATGCAGATATGGGGTTCCTAGCAGAATCATTATAGACAACGGGTCCAATTTAAACAACAAAATGGTGAAGGAGTTATGTGATGATTTCAAGATTGAGCTTCATAATTCCTCACCATATCGACCCAAGAGAACGGGACCGTGGAAGCTGTCAATAAGAACATCAAGAAAATCATTTAGAAAATGGTAAAGACATGCAAAGATTGGAATGAGATGATCACTTTTTCTCTACATGGCTATCATACTTCCGTACATACATCAATAGGTGTAACTCCTTTCTCTCTAGTATATGGTTTGGAGGCGGTACTCCTTGTTGAAGCAAAGATTGCGTCCCTATGATTTCTAATGGAAATAAAGCTTGAAGAAGCAGAATGGGTTCAGACACGGCTTGATCAGCTCAACCTCATTGAAGAAAAATGCTTGACAGCTTTGTGCCACGGCCAGTTGTACCAAAAGAGAATGAAGAAAGCATTCGACAAGAAGGTTCGTCCTCGAGTGTACAAAGAAGGAGATTTGGTGCTCAATAAGATTCTATTACCTCGCTTTGATTCACATGGTAAATGGACACCCAACTACGAAGGTCCGTATGTGGTAAAAACATCATTCTCGAGTGGTGGTCTTATCCTCACAGCAATGGATAGGGAAGAACTTCCACATTCGGCAAATTCAGATGCAGTCGAAAAATACTATGTATAAGCTCGGTAAGTTTGAAGCGTAAATGGGCGACTTAAGCAAAAAGGAGTGTCCCGGTGGATTGAAAACCCTAAAGGGAAATCCATGAAAAAATTCGGTACATATACAAAAAATTGTTATCCTGGTGGATTGAAAACCCGAAAGGGCGATCCAGGCAAAAGTTAGGGATCTGGATCAGAAATAAAGAACAAAAAAGATTGCAATCTAAGAAACATGACTACGACCACAAAGGAGAGGGATTAATATAAATCATTTGACTCATAAGCAAAGGAGGTTGGAGCTATCAAAAGGACATTGGAGAAACAGTAGTAGCAATTATCATTTTCATTGCCATTTTCAGTTTTAAAACATTATGTAATAACCTCTTTCTATGATTTGCATCTTGTACTCGTGCCTATTCGGAGGCATATTTATCAATAAAACATTTACTTTTTAAATCTTTGAATTGTGTTTTTATTTTTTGGACTTGTTTGCAAAAAATATTACGATTATTTCTTGTGAATACTGTGTTGAAATCATTTTGGGGATTTAACAAATAAAAGCATTTGATATATCATCAAAAAGCATTTTGGTTAGAAAACATCAAAAGAAAATCCACGCCCACGTCCATGCCTATGTCCACGTCTATGCCCACGCCTACAATTATGTCCACGCCTACGCCTCCGATACAGATATCAAAATCTTGCTGACTCTTGTTCACCATATTCAAATTGACTCAAAAACACCACGAAAATGCAACATACAATGTTGGGGGACTCGATGACACAAAACCAATGGTGTAAAAGAAAGGAACATTAAAAATTCACAACAAGAATTTAGTGCATATATAAACATTTGAGGCATATACAAATATTTGGTACATATATATTTGTGGCATATACATACAAATACTCGGTGCATATACATTTTGGGTTAATATCAGCTTAGGGCATTATGCATGGCATTTCCTGAGCACATCTTTGGATAAAACTAAAAACTTTCTTGGGGCTCATCATCGGATTATTCGATCCACAAAACAAACAAACACCTTGGTTGAGAACAGATACAACCAGTGAACTCAGGTCTTATCTTGGGTCTATTTATCTAAGATTATATTACTAAAAAAGTATTGTTCAATTATCTACCCTCTAGGTTATGGTAGGTATACGAATTTTAAGGATTACGTTATTTATCCTCTAGATCATGATAAATATGTAAGACTAATTTTGGGTCGTTTATCCTCTAGGACGTGATAAACACACAAAATTTTTAATCATCTATTTTATAGGTCATGATAGATGTGCAAGTTGTCAGGTCTATGTTATTCATTCTCTAGGTCGTAATGAATACATAAGTCTATCTCCGTGTCGTTTATCCTCTAGGTCGTGACAAACGTACAAATTTTTTCAAATATCTATCCCCTAGGTTGTGATAGGTGTTATAACCCAAAATTTTCCCTTCCATTTTCCTTCAAGACATTCTCATGAGATCCTCATTTGCTCAAGTTGGCTCAAGAATTGATCAGACAAATTCTCCTCCTAAGCAATGGATCCATAACTAGGGTTTTGTGTTTCACAAGGAAGATTAGGTTCTCAAGGTATCAAGTGATATTAATGGCTCCTTATATGATTTAAATAATTCTCATACCAAGTTTCAAGTCTTGCATCACAATTTTTCTCAGTCAATGACTCAGATGACTGAAAAATCAACTATATTGGGTAAAAAGTCAATTGTAGTCAACATACAGTCAAATTCAAGATTTTTGGTCAACATCAACATTTTTAAGTGATATTCATCATTTTATCAAGGTTTGATCATGATTCCTCTAGAAAAAACCCCCAAATCATCAAAAGTCAAAAGTTGCCAAATTAGGGTTTCCTTAGGAGAAGTCAACTGAACTTTAACCAAGCATAACTTTCACATGGTTCATCATATTTTCCCCAACCAAAGCTCATTTTGAAAGGAATTTAATTCTCTACAACTTTTTATCTCTATGCTCAAGTCCAAAAAATGAATCTTTTGAGAGATATAAGACAATACATTATAGGTCATTTCAAAAGTCAATAAAAAGACACTTTTTGTCAAGACAACTTACATCAAGATAAAGTCTTCAAAAGCAAAAACGATCAACATATAATTTGTATAGGACATCTTGAGCTTTCGAAAAAGTCCAAGATCACCTTAAAAAGATAAAAATTGAGTGAGTTATGACTATTGCAAGTTGGAAAAGTTTGAGCAAATGCATGAAGACCAAATTGAGCAAACTTGATGTTTTGAACTATTGAGCCATGGTTTTAAGGTCCAAACGTGTTTATGCCTTTCATACACATCAGAATTCACTCACACACATTTTGGATTTTTTTTTTATTTAATTCATTAATAATATAAGTTAATATAAGATAAAATCATATCTTTTTGTACAAGAGTCCAAGCCCATTTGTTTTTGCCCTGAAAATTCTCTATATATTCAGACCTCAAGACAAGAACAAGACACGAATCCTTGCCTCCAAAACTTGTCCAAAATTTTCCAAATATTTTCAAGAACCCTAAAATTCTCAAACCCTACTTTCAAATCCCTTTCATTGCAAAACAACTATCTCATTCACTCCTAGCCACCATACAGAGTAAGGCTGGGTCGATGTTGATGTTCAAAAGCTCATAAGAACACCATACATGCATCTCTGATTTCATAAATTTTGTTAATTTCATATTGTGATTTTTGTTTTGTTTTATGCCATATTAATGTTACTAATGCACTCCTGAGGTGTCCCTGGACAGGTTTGGATCATTATCATGATCCCATGCAGTCAGAACCATAAGGTACCATATTTGCTCTGATCGGTACCATTTGTGTTATAGCGGCCTGTTTTACCCAAAAAGTTTCCCTCTCTTTTCTCAAGACATTTCTCACAAAGATCTGCAAAAGTTCAAGCTTGCACAAAGATTGACTAGGTCAAGACATCTCCTCAACACTGATACCTCAAAATTAGGGTTAGAGCTTGAACAAGGACAATTGGACTTCTAATACTTCAAATGACTTTCATGGATCATTATGGACCTTCAAACATTGCTCATGTCAAGTTTCAAATCGTGTATCACAAATTCTGCTCAGTTAATTGACCAGATGACTAAAAATCAGCTATATTAACAAAACGTCAACTGATACGCCAAAAGTCAAACTTTGACTTTTTGGTCAACATTAAGTCTCAAAGATCAAAATTCATCAAGACATTCAAAAATATGAAACTTGATCATCAAGAAATCAAGAAAGTTAAAAGTCAATTTGAAAAGTCAAACTTTCCAAGACTTAGAAATTTTTCTAAGTGTTTTCATACATGATAATCTCATAACTTCATGACATTCTTTCACCAAGATTTAAGATGATTCAAAGAAAACTTTCAACATCAAAATTGTAGATCTTTATGAATTCTACAAAATTTTTTAGGGGGTTGATGTCCAAAAAATGCTTAGATTTGAAGATATGAGCCCATGAAGTCATGACATGGTTATCCAACACTTACATAAATTTTCAACAGATTTTGGTCAGGATTTTATCCCAACTTCTTGGCATTTTTTCACATAGTTCCAAGATGATTTTGTCAAAATGGTCAACATGAAAGTTATAGAGGATGTTTCAAGATTTCCAAAACATCCAAGAGCATGAATTTATCATACTTGAGCTAGGAGATTCAAGGGTATCAAGTTGGGCATCCATACTTGAATTGCAAGTCCTTTTGTTGAAGAACACATAACAAAATTCTTATGCTATGCTGCATAATCTTGTGTTCCAGGACTTCTAACTTTCCAATCTCACCATAATTTAATTCTTACACCTACTTTTGAGCTATTACCCAAGTGTTTTAGCCATTGTCCAAATGATCTTTCCATTTATGGCATAAAGGCACCATTACTATTCTTGAAAAGCAAGCTTGTTGGCACAAAACTTGTCTTGAGCCTATACCTTGTTTGCTTCTGATTTTACTCCACCTTAAATCATGGAAAGTAGCCCCTCTATACCAGTAACTTTGGTACTTCATCTTGGAACCATGGAATACTTGACATAGTTTGATATTTGTATCCCAACCAAACCATAATATGATGTCTTGTAAACCTATTCAGCCCTTGTTCACAAACCTTTTGCCTATAAATAGAGGGATCATTTGCAAGAGAAAGAGGTCAGAGAAAAATAATGAGATTCTTGTGTATTGAAAAATCCTCAAACCCGCCTCATACTCTAAAAACCAGAATTGTCCATAAAACCCCCCATATTTGAGCTTTGAAGTCCAAACCCTTTGAACCTCTCACACCTTGCAAGTTCTGTCCAAACAAACCATCCAAACACTCCACATACATCATATAGAAGTTTTCCAAACTCAAGACCAACTTCTGTAACATCACCATTTTAAAAACTCAAAAACAGCCACCTGCAACTTGATTTCTCCAACCCAAACTCAAAGCACAAATTTCAGTTTCAAGGTAAGTTTTTCTTGACTTTGGACTCTTCATAAAAAGCATCATTAATGGTTCATTTATGAAGATAAAATGTAGATATCATTGCCTTGAACTAACCATTTTCTTGTTTTTCATTTTCACTAACCATGTGTTGAGAACTGACTTTAACATGTAGCAAAACAATGACAGAAGTAAAAAACAGCAGTATGAGTCGATACGAAACACTATAAGTCAACATATATTGTATACAAAACAGGTTATGAATTGACACAATGTGTATGTGTCGATAGAAAGTAGTATGATTCGATACAAAACCCTTATGTGTCGACTCATACTGAGTTGTTTTGACTTCCAGAAGCTAGAAATGAGTATGAGTCAATACAAAGCTTGCATGTGTCAACACAAAGCAGTATGAGTCGATACAAAACCCCATGTGTCGACTCATACTGAGTTAATTTTGATTTCGCGGGGAAAGGAAAAGATATGAGCTAATACAAAACATATATGAGCCAACTCATGCGTCAATACATAATATTTTCATATCAATGCATAAGCTCATGTGTCAATACATAAAAAATTTCTTAAACCCCTTTTTCTTCTTTTTTTACATTATCTTTATATGTCTTTATATTTTTATAGTCATTCAATATTCAATATGGCTGTAATAGTATAATTAGAACTTTATTGCTTTCATCCCCCATTCACAAACTTGTATCCCCATCCCCAAAAAAGATGTAATAGCGTAGAATTTTCATTTTCGCAATTTATAGCTTTCAATATATTTGCTAGTAATTAGGGTGTGTATGTCAAGACTTAAAATCAACAAGTAGACAACCCTAATTCAAGACAAAAATGCATGAAATCAATACACTCACACACGTGCACCTCTAGGGTAATCCACACTTGTTGCCATGAGAAAAATGGTCATGTCCCTCGAACGTGGGATACTTTATCAATAACCCTCGAATACAAGATCATAGTCCCTCGATAACCCTTCAATGTTGCATTCGGTAAACGATATTAGACCCTTACAACAAATTGCTAAAGTATCCTACAATGTTGCCTTCTATGACTATACGACAACCCACGCCCGTCCCTTCGAATCCAATGATATGGCTTCTTA
Source organism: Vicia faba (assembly GCA_948472305.1). NCBI lineage: Eukaryota > Viridiplantae > Streptophyta > Magnoliopsida > Fabales > Fabaceae > Vicia > Vicia faba. The sequence goes on along the minus strand of OX451739.1, from coordinate 1,153,326,476 downwards.
TCAATCAATGGTAAGATAGCAATATCTAAAGAAGGATGAAATGAACAAAGACTTTTTGAGTAGGTAGAACGCTCGTAGTTGCTTGCTCACAACATTTCAAAACATCTTTCAAATGCACCAACACTTTCAAACATGAAATATTTTCAAAAGTGAACACTTTGTATGCATTCTTATAGAGACGAGAATCATTACAAAGTTCTCCTAAACGAAGACACTTTCAAAAATACTTTCAAAACACACCAATGCTTTCAAACATGAAATGTTTTCAAAAGTCAACACTTTGTATGCATTCTTATAGAGATGAGAATCATTACAAAGTTCGCCTTAACGAAGGCACTCTCAAAAATACTTTCAAAACCAATCACAAACACATTTAAAGCAAAGCATTTCAAAAGTGATCAAACACATTTAAAGCAAAGCAAACCAATCACAAACACATTTAACACCTTCCCTTTTCATAACCTACCCCCCGAACTCAAGAAAATATCTCAAAAGGTCTTTCCTGTTATTTTCACCCTTTCCTTTTTTAGATAAAAGAATAGTCGGTGGCGACTCTTGCTATCCGCAACAATTGCGATAAAACGCAAAATACTCAAGTCAGTTCTCCCACCGTATTACAGAATTGGCGACTCTGTTGGGGAATTTGCAGTTTAAAAGTGGGGTTACCTTAGAGACTATATCACCTTTAGATGCTTTGTATGTTTGACTTGTTTGATTTACATTTTGGGTCTTTGTTTGGGTTTTGTATTGATCCTCTACCCGGATCGGGGAACATTATTAGGTAAGTAGCAATAGATCATGGGGACTGTGTGGGGTATACCGACATGGTTGAAGTGATGGCTATGTTAGTGTGACACATTTGTTGGTACCAGTATCCCTTGTGTTGAATCAAGGAGAATACGGGGCCGTTGTGTAGTGTCATGAAGCACTAACTGGCCGTAGAACCTTTAGTTGAACAACTTGGCCATTAGGAAGTAGTGAGATAGCCGGCTTTGGTGTAGATATGAAGACTGGTTGATACTCGATGCTACTCTCATTGAGATCGAATTTTCGGGATATTTCGGTCGCCAATAAAGAGGCTTGCGTTGAAACATTACCCAATGAAGAAAGATCAGTGATATTAAGATTCCCTAGAACCCGATTACTTTTTTTAGGATAGGTTGAACCAACTATACTTCAAGAGGGTACTTACCTACAAACCACATGCAAGCCTAAACCTAAGAACTTGTTCGCTTTGCTTGTATATGTTTATTTACACATAACATCATGACATCATACCATAGCATTTTCAATAACCATTTCAAGGGTCTCAAGGGTTTGTGATACAGAGATATATTGAACCAGACGTCTATCAAGGGGCAAGAGGATTTATTTTCCTCTAACCAAATGCTGTCAAAAACCAAAGCAAGGTAACTTGAGTCAAGGGCTATGACCCACTTGACATGGTGAGCTTGATTCTCATAGAAGGGCATTCAACGATACGAAGTTCTTCAATCAAAGTTGTAGGCAAAATTTAAATTCTAACATCTTCTTGTGTTTACCCCGCGAGATCCTTGAAAACATCGCATCCACATATCATGCATCATATCATAGCAGGTTTTCCCCATACAGGTTTTCTCATCCGCTTACTATTTATTTTAGTAAAAATGGCTCTCGAGCAGACTGTCCAACATCTTCAGACACAAAATGATCAGCTTCAAGAATTTTTCCTGAATCTATCCAAGGGGCAAGAATAAGTGAAAGCACTTCTCATTAAGAGCATAAGCAATAACATTCCTGAAGATAACGAGGATGGCCAGATGAAACAATTACAAGCCGAGATAGAGACGATGAGAATCCAGATGCTGGGACAAATGGCTCTTATCCAAAACTTAGTTCGGGGACAATAAGAGTTGAGAATTCTCGTCAACAAGCTTCATCAAGACGGATGCAATCGTATGAAACAAACAGTCAAGGTTGGGGATCAAGTCATTAACCAACCCCCAATGAGACAAGAAGTTGGTTTGGTCGAGATAACACCTTTCAAAATGGATACTACACCTCGAGTCCAACAACGACCTCGCTAACAACGACAGGGTGGTCATCATAAGAAAGATACGCCCAAAAGACAATTTACCGAGATCAACATGCCCTTGACTCAAGCATTGCATAATGTGTTGGAAGCCAAGCTGGTGCATTAAGGGAGCCTCCTCAAAAACCTAATACTTCTTCTCCCCACTACAAACATAATGAAATATGTGTGTACCATTCCAACAGTTGTGGGCACGACACTAACCACTGTTGGGCGTTGAAGAACAAAATTCAAGACCTGGTCGACAAAGGAGTTTTAGAATTTACACAAGATGGTCATCTGGAATTTTTTTGTCATCCTTCAAAGGCACACCATTTGAAGTGACAAATTTAGGCGGAGAAATTTTTGTTCATTCGAATTTTCAGTTGTAATTTCTTTGTTTAAACATTTGTCCTTATGACAAACTTTGGTTGTTCTCATTAATGCATTGCATATGTTTGTCTTCAGTTAATCCATTCATTTTCACTATACTGAAACTATGCTTTTACTCCTTTTGTGTGATATTCAACTCCCAATTACAAGTTGTAACCCTTTAGACGAAGGATGACGAAAATAATACCATAATCTCATACAGTATGCTTTTGGACAGACTTTGCTGACGATATACAAGCGTTGTTTCAAATCCCAAAACAATGGAGTTATGAGGAAGATAATCACTAGTCAACCCCTTTGAGCCAAAGAAGTAGGAGTTTTATTTTCCGCACAAACTAAAACCTTTAATCATAACATGAGGCAGGGTAGTTTCTCAGTTAATTCAAATGTGCATTCAGTCGCAAGTTGTCACTTCATAAATAAAAAGACGGTGATGGTTTCCCCATACAATAGGAAGTCATTATCTCTCAAAAAGAAAAGCACACTAGGTCAAAACCTATGAAGGAGACTTAAAAAAATGGAGCATCCCGCTAACTATAGTCTTAAAACAAAAACAGTCAGGCGAAAAAATTAGGGACAATAAAAGAGGTCGTTACAAATCCTCAACAACAGAAAAATGTTGCAAAAATGATTGCCTTCTCAAATAAATTCCAACATCCGAACCATCACCATCATATCATTCCAGATTCAATTGGAATCCAAACGCAATTAACTGAGTATAGGACTGGAGAACATCATGGAGAACGGGTTGGGTACAAATAAAATTTGAGCCTTATCTTTTGTTTCTTAAACCATGAACCATACCACTTTACAACCCCATAAAAGTCCTAATTGAAGCATGGGTTAGTTCGAAAGCATATTGTTACAAAAGGTATCATGGCTCTTGTAAGGCTTACTAAAAATAATGAGTTGAATTCATATTCTTACAAAAATGTGTTCCTCTTTAAAAGTGAATTTTTCAAATTTTTTTCTCAAGACAGACATAAACTTTGCCTTGTTTGAATACCACTGTTTACATATGGCTAATTGTTTGACAACGGAGAAATTCACACGACTAATATCCAATGAACAAAAACTCTCTCAATAAACCGAATCACTTCAAATGGAAATACGCTTCTGTTGTACCCAAAATTTCGCCCCTAATTTTTTCAGTCGCACTTTCATATCATATTTTGTCATTTGGTTACAATCATTAGTAAATAACTTCGTTCAGCACATTTGCATCATTTAATCATGTTTAAGTTAACCAAAAGTCAGTTTAAATCGACATTTGCATCATTTTGTAGTTGAAAAATACCCGACATTTCACTTCATGCATTTTTATCTCTTTACTATTTTCTTGCATTGCTCTAAGTTGTTTATATGTTGATAATAAAAATATTTCAGTTTTATAAACAGATTGTTAAAAGCGATTCGACACTGTGTGGAAAATTAGCGAGAAAAACATTTCAAGTTTTCACCTTTTACCGATCATTTTATAAATCTGCGTTTCACGTAGATTATGACGGTATGCTCGCTTCATTTTTATGGTACAGTTTGAAGTCTCGTTTTTAACCGTAAACGTTTGTTCATCCTGATATTTTTATTATCATTTTATTCTGATTTTGACTTTTTGAATATTTTTTCTTTAATCTTTGTGACATGTAGTTTATTTTAATGTGTTCATTTATTTTTTCAGATAAATTTTTGTCTGTTTTTTATCGTTTTCAGTCATTTTAAGTCTTTATTTTTTATTCAGAAAAAATTCAAAAAAATATTTTAAATTGAGTTATTTTTTATACTTTAAGGTTTTTATTTTATTTTTGTCATTCAAGGGCTTTTTAGTCACATGAAAATATTTAATACACTATGCTTGATTTTGATTGGCTACAACTTTCTCAATTTTTATTGAAAGTGTGCAAACTTTATATGCCTAGAAAGAGGATGAAAAACTCTCCAACTTTGTAGGAATGGCTACAAGTCCAAAAAATGAAAGGAAAAAAGTTATGAAGATTGGAAGATTTTGACACTTAGTGAAATTTTGGTTAAAAATGCAAAAAATTGACTTCTTCATGTCCATTTTTGAATGACCATTTGGACTCAAATCAAAACGTTGGCAACATAAAAGTTGTAGATTGAAGTCTTTTCTTCATTTTTCATTCAAGAATCATCTCAAATAGTTGAGTGTAGAGAAAGATATGGTGATTAGGATTTTGAGCTGAAAACTGAATCTTTGGCCAGCACAAGGCAAGGCACGCACGCAGCAAGCCCGGGCAGGCAAGGCATTTCATCAAACATGTTGTGGGCGCGTATTCATCACCACTTTTCTATGAGAAATATCCATTATTTTGAAAAATGTCCAACATCAAAGTTCAAACCCTAAATGTGAGGAACAACTTTGCTTCAGCAAGTTTCTCCAAATGCTTCCTACATTTTGAGATATAATTGTGAGAAGTAGGCACCCCGCATGCTGAATTTTCTGCCCAGCAAGGCAAGTTACACGCGCAGCAAGCCCGGGAAGGCAAGGCATTTTGTCAAACATTTTGTAAGCACGTGTTCATGGCCAAATATCTCATTGATTCAAGATTCATTTTGAAAATATTTTGAACATGAAAGTTGGAGTATGAAGTGTCCTCTATATTTTTGATTCAAAGTTTGTCACATTTCATGCATTGTGGAGAGAGATATAAGGAGGTAAAGAGGTGATCTTGAAATAGCAAAGTTGCATAAAAATGCATGAAATTTTTTGTGCCAATACAAACTCTCTTTGCTAGCTCACACTCCAACCCTTGTTCACTTATCCAAAGGCACGTGATTTACACTCTCACTCACTCAAAAATGCAACATACTCTCATTTCCCTCATTTTGTTATTTTTTTATCACTCTCTTTCCACACTCTATATAAAGTCTATGCATTCAACAAGTAAAGGGTTGGTTGGAATATTACAAATCAGAAGCAAGCAAGCTCTTCTCTCTCATTCTCACGAGAAATAAGCACTCTTCTCTCTCTCTCTCTCTCTCTCTCTCTCTCTCTCTCTCTCTCTCTCTCTCTCTCTCTCTCTCTCTCTCTCTCTATATATATATATATATATATATATATATATATATATATATATATATATATATATATATATATATATATATATATATATATATATATATATATATATATATATATATATATATATATATTTAAATTTCAAGCTTCCTCCATTGTTGTCAAAGCTCACTTTCTCCATTTTTCAAAATTTCTTCACATCTCTCTTAGTTTTATCATCTCTGCATCATTCAAGCAAGCTTTTCTCCATTATTAGCTCTTTATCTGAGCTCCAACATCATAAAATTCATTACAAGGTATATGATCCATTTTTCTCTCTCTTACTACAACTTTGTGTGTTGTTTAAATTCATGAATTTTTTTGTAAAATCTAAGAGCATATTCATAATCCTTGCATTTTTTTGATCAATTTTCATTTTTGGATCGTTTAAATTGGTGGAAAATTGAGGGAGAAAATCAAGTTTGAAAACTGTTTGATGTAATGTGCAAATCAAAAAAAGTGTTCATGTAGCATTCTTCACGCGCGATTTTCTCACTCATCAAGGCATCATTTCATAAATATTTTAATCCTATCATGTTCTACAAATTTCTATCTTGAACTTTGGTGTTGAAACTTTTGAATTTCATCAAGAAATGAGCAAAATATCGTGCCATGAAAGTATTGTATTGAAGCTGGAAAAATTTGCATATTATGGCATTTGGTAGGGATGATGATGTGTCCAGTTTTAATTGAACATGGTTTCAGTTCCTTTTACAGTGCATTTTGGCAAAAACAGGTGTAATAGCCTTTGAATATTAATTCTTCTTTTATTTTCTCAAATTTTATTTTAATATTTCCTTCACTTCAAAAATTAAGCAAAAATTATTTTAGACTTATTTTTCAATATATTTTCATGTTTTTATTTTTATTTCATTTTTTAATCATTTTTCTTGATTAAATAAAATCATGTAAGTAATTAGAGTTTTTATATTTCTTTTAAATCTAGAATTTTATTTTTCTCTTTTTATTAATTAAAAAAATCCATAAAAAATATTTTTGTACTCCTATCTGAGTTTACTACTTGAATATATTTTTTGTCTAATTTTATAAAAAATTTGGTTACATTTTAAAAAATCATTTGGACATATTATCTTTTATTTGCATTAATTTTGTTAGTTTGTGTAAATAATTTTCAATTTCTTTTTTCCTTGAGATAAAATTCAAGAAAAATATGCTTACTGATCCTTTTGATTTTCTTGACATTTAGGTTATTTTACAGAAAATTTATTTGGCCTTTGGATCTAATTTATTAATTTGTGAACTTAATTTCCTTTTTTAGGGTTTTTGCTTGATCATGCACATTAATTGATTTAAAGTTCTAACTTCCCATGCCTACAAAATCAGATATGAAGTTGTTTGGAGTGCTTGAACATGTTGAAGCCATAAAAATTATTTTTCTGGAATTTTACAATGTGATTTCATATTTTTCACAAATTAGTTTCCAAAATCATCTAGTTTAAGGCTTAAACTTGCTAGTTTCCAAGTTTGCATTTCTAAAGAAAATTTCCACCTCAATCCAGGGATTCCAAATTTTATTTCTGACTTTTATAGGACTTTAGGAATTTAGGGTTTTAATTTCATAATTTTTCAAGTCATTTTCATATTTTAAAACTATTTTTGACTTAAGATTGCATTTTGGGTTTTACATTTGATTAATGCTTGTAATTGAAAACTTTTGTACATGATTCTTGTTTGATTCTTGAGATAGCATGTGGTATTGACTTAGACAATATCTTGAGACAAATTCTTCAACATCATTGGGTCTTGGGTGTTAATAGGTTGATAAACCAAATCCATTAAAATAGACGAATGATGTTGATGATATTTGAAACTCTAATCTCTTCCCTCTTCATCTTATTCCCCTTTCTTATTGTATTATATGTTATGGGATAATGATCTCTATATGATTTATCCAAACATGAAATACATATGTTTCTATTGACCGGCCTCAAAATAGGTACGACTTCTACATAAGTCCACTTACGATTGCTTAACATAGCGCTAAATTTTGTCGCAGTTCTAATAAATGATCATTCATGGCCAAAACCTATGTTTGCAAGCCCAAGTATGTTAATTTGATCCCTTTGATCCAATAACCTTGAGATTCATTATGTGGAGGCTTTGGTTCTACCAATCCTCTAATGGATCTTCATAAAGTTTGGTCAACGCGAATCACTTAAACATCGTTGATCATTAAATGTTGCCTTGAGAATTCTAAAAATGGATGATATACTTGACAAAAAGAAAACGAAACTTGTTATTGAGAGGCTTTGGTTCTACCAATCCTGTAATGAGTTCCAAATATAAGTTTCAAGATGGTCATCCAACTAACCACTAATTCTTAACAATTGACTTTACTTTATGCTTTTAATTTTATGCTTTTACTTTATGTACTATTTACTTTAGCATTTACATTTCATGCTATTTTCATCTTTGCTCACTTGAGCATTTACTTTTATGACATTTTTATTTTGTTCACTTGAGTTTTTCTTTTCTTTTTGAAGATACTTAATAATCAATATAAACCATAAAAAACTTTAATGATACTTGGACTATTTGGTTACTATCCTTGGCATTATGGAGTATTGGACTTCTTGGACTTAGGAATAGAAACCTTGGCTTATATTGGAGACCTTGTGACCTTAATTGATATTTTGTCTGGAGTTATTGAGTTTTACCTCAAGACATTGGGTTGTTTGTTTGTTTTGTGTGCAGGTTATTGTGATTACATACTTTGTCTGTAATCTGGAATTCATTTGTATACAGCCGTTACTCTGCCCAATTTTTGTGAAGACTTAATACACTTGAAGTTTGGTTCTCTCAAGAGGTCTAGTATCTTTGCTTGCTTAGTTTAAATCCAAAAGAATGGGAATTCTACATTGGCTCATTATGTCAATTATTGGCTTCTTGTTGGTTAGACGTTTCTTCTCCTATTCTTTAATTTTCAAAACCTTCTCATCTTTTTCAAAATCTTATTTGTTTATAAACTTGAATCACTTTCATAATAAACCTCGACTTTGTCGAGTTCCTTTTCTTTTAAAACTTATTTTCTTTAAACAAACTTCAATTCACTTAAACATACTTCGACATCTTTCGAAATTAACAAAAACACTTTAACTCATTCAAACCTTTTTGTATGCTCGAGCACCTTTACCCTTCAAAACTTTTTTCGAGTTGATACATGATTCATTGATAGTCGAGAAACATTCTCCCATCCCTATGGTTATAAATGTGTCGACTTTTCCACTTGAGTACCAGAGGCGTTCTCAAACCCTCACTCTTGTTGACGCAGGGTCCATCTTTCTCACACCTTGTGGGAGTTAGTCGAGATTTCTCTCCTAACAATGACGACTTGTCTCCTTTTTTAAAAATAGTCAACATACAAGTCTTTTCTAGCCGAACTACGGTGCTCTGACTTTCCCATTGCACGAGGGAGTACATAGGCACTTAGTCTTACGACCCAAGGCGAGCAAAAAAAAAATAAAAAACATTTCATTTTCTTTTGTTTACAAATACTCATTCATTCTTTTCCTTTAGAAAGTAAACCTTTACATGACACTCCTTTTAAAAGAATCCAAACAAATTGGATCCTGCGGAGTACCGTAGATGCTTAGGGTGCTAATACCTTCCCTTTACATAATCGATCCACGTACCTCGATCTCTAATCTTTTATTTCATTGTGGGTTTTATTCGCTTTTTTCCCATTTCCCTTTGGAAACAATAAAGTGAGGTGGTGACTTTATTGTGTTGAGATAAGTCAATTGATGGCTTAATCTCAAATATTTACCGCTACATTTCTTTTCCTATCATTATTGTTGCAATTTTGTTCTCTCTTAGTTCTGATTTGTGCGTGCGACAAAAAGTGGCGACTTCACTGGGGATAGATTGACCTATTGCTGGTCCATTTCTAAGTGGGTCAATCCTAGATTTGTTTGTTTCTCTTCTATGAGTGTGTATATATTGTTTTACTTGTTGTTTATTACTTCCCATTATGATGTATATATGTTTGTCTGGATTTTCCTAGTTTTCAGGGGCTTTTTGATTTCATATAAGTCTTCTACCCGGACTTTGGGCAAACTTAAGATAGGACGGGCAGTATAGTCATGTTAACTTTGAGGGAATAATACCAAAAAAGGAGACATGAGATCCCCCACTCAGTGGAGGCCCCTTTGACTGTAGTGTCATTTACCGAGTAATCGGAAAGACGTACTGCTTTCGACCTGGGAGCCTGCTGAAGCTGAGGACCATAGATTACCTAACCCATCTTGGCCTTTTAGGTGTAGTGTGGAAGCTATGACGGAGTAATCCAGAAATAGTTGTCACGCGATACTATGCTCAGACGACTTTTTCCTGAGAATATTGATAATTACCGAGTTAATGTTCGTAATATCCAAAGGAAGGATGTATACTCCGGGAACATCTAAGAACCTTGTTCGGCAGGTGATAATCGTTAGTCCATACCTTATGGGTTGTACCTTTGACTCCAGGCTCGTGACTCTGAACCATGTGATCCTGTTACTGTACAGTGCATTGCATATTATTGCATATCATTTGCATCCTCTGCATCATTCTACATACATCCAGGTTGTTCAGGATCTTATTCCCAGTTGCTTATTTCTTCCAGTTAGTCGTCTACCGTCAATCTGATTCCTCAACACAACTACGGGACTAGAGCTGCTGTCAAATTGATAATGGAAAACCAAGAACAACAAAACATGGAATTCAAAATGGAAATCGATGAGTTGAAGTCAGGCATGGCCAAACTTACTAAGATGATGCAAGTCCTGATTTCCATAGGAGAGACGCCTCAAAGGACTGTGATATCTAAAATCCCAATTGCTGTTGTTGACACTCAACCTATCTAGCATATATCTACTACATGGCCAGATTTTAGGTTACCTCAGAATTACTCTTCTCCTGTTGCAATTACTCTAATGGTTGGCCAGTCTTCCCGACCAGTCTTTCAAGCTCCGGTTTCACTGAACCTCAGCCAATCGTTCATACTGCTTCTCGTCAACCTGCTGCACAAGCTGCTTTTGGGAACCCTCTCTTTTAGTACCATGCTGCTAGTCCTCGAAGTATGAGTAAGGGAGACTTTGGTAAGTTTTAAGAGTTCAAAGAACAATATCAGACTTTAGAGAAGAGACTCCGAGCTATGGAAGGTAATGATGTCTTTGGTATTGCTACTGACAACATGTGACTAGTTTCTGATTTGGTTATGCCTACAAAGTTCAAGACTCCCGAGTTTGAGAAATAATGGGGGCACACTTGTCCAAGAAGTCATTTGGTGATGTACTTTTGAAAGATGTCTTCTTACACCAAGAATGACAAGCTGTTTATCCATTGTTTCCAAGATAGTCTGAGTGGAGCTTCATTGAAATGGTATATGGTACTTGAGAAAGGTCGTATCCAATGCTTCCAAGATCTTGTTGATGCTTTCATAAAGCAATACAAATACAACCTTAACATGGCACCTAATCGTCGCCAACTACAAAATATGTTTCAGAATTACAATGAATCTTTCAAGGAATATGCTCAATGTTGGAGAGAATTGGCATCTCAAGTTGAACCACCTCTGGCAGAGAAAGAGTTAACTGGTTTCTTCATGGATACTTTGTCCCATTTCTTTTGGGAGAAGATGATTGGTAGTGTGTCCTCCAACTTCATAGACCTGGTGAATATCGGCCAAATATTAGAAGAAGGAATCAAGAATGGTAAAGTGTCTAAAGTTGCTGAATCTTCTAATGGTGCAAAGAAATACCTTGGGAAATTTCAGAATAAGAAAGAGGTAGAAGACAATGCTATCTCGACTGAGAGAAGAGGACCTCGTCGTAGGCCTTAATACATTGATCAACCACAAGTAGCGGTTGTTACTCCTACGATTAATGCTCAACCAGTTCATATTCCTCAACAACAGAATATTGCACAGAATCAAAATCGGAATAGGGCTCAATTTGATTCTATCCCTATGAAATACACTGAATTGTATCCTACATAGGTGCAGAAGGGCTTGATTACGACCAGGCCTCTGATTCCTCGAAATCCTCCTCCAGTCGGGTTCATATCTGACCTTCACTGTAAATTTCATCAGGGAGCTGTCGGTCATGATTTAGAGAGCTGCTATGCATTGAAAAACAGAGTGCAAGAATTGGTGAAAGCAAATATTCTCATTTTCAAAGAGGCAGGTCCTAATGTTATCAACAATACTTTTCCAAAATAATGTGGCTGAAGACTGAGTCGGGGTACCCTCAAGTCACTTCCTAAAGCCAGTGTTTCAGACATGACAGCTCATCCTTGTTACTGATTAGTCACTAGGCCATCTTTCTTTCTGTTTGCATTTTCCCCTTGTTTATGTTAAAAAATTTGCTTTCAAATTTTGTTTGTACTTCTATGTTAAGTTTAATGAAATGAGCATTGCAATATTTTGATTCAAATCATTTTCGTTTACTGCTTTCAAATATATTTCTCTTGTTTACTCCATTTATCAAGCTTTTGTCTATGCAAAGATTTGAGGGAGGGTGATGAAAACGAAATACCCATAATTGTTGCTGGTATACTTTCGAATAAAACTTTGTTGAGGATATACAGGCATTATTTCAACTCCCAAACACTGGAGCAATAAGGAAGTTTGTCCCTCGTTCACCCCTTTGAGCTTAGAAGTTGGAGTTTCTTTCTATACGAAAAAACCCGCAATCTTAACCTGGGGATGGGTAGTTCTCAGTTAATTTAGCTGTGCATTCAATTATAAGAAAAATCGTGCAAGACACATTTCAATAAAGGTCGCGATCAAGATTTCCTTCGCACACAACAAGAAGTGTTGAAGATTCTCTAAACCAAAAATGACAAATATGGTTCCCCGTAATCATTGAGCAAGACAGTCATTATCTTTCCCAAAAATAAATAAATAAATAAAATTGGGGCATCCCGCTGACTGTAATTTCAAATGAAACAGTTCAGGAAAAAGTTGGGAATAATAAATTCAATAAGAAGAGGTCTTGAAATCCTCAAAATTCTCCACTAGAGTTGACAAAAGTCCTCAAAATAACAAAATGATGTAAGAAGAAGTGACTCACATTCTCAAGAATTCCTTAGCTTCTGAGCCATCGTCATTATTACCATCAGTGCAATTCCAAAATCTCTTGGAACCTGAATGCATAGTCTGAATTAACTGAACGTAGGACTGAAGAATATCACAAAGATTGGGTTGGGTACAAATAAAATTTGAGCCTTTATCCTTTATTTCTTAAACCGTGAACTAGACCATGTTACAACCCTTAAAAGACCTAATTGAAGCCAGATTTTTTTTGAAAAACATACTACAACAAGGTTGCGTAAACTGACTCCTATGATCTTTTGCGAATCATTTGTTTTGGTATCATACCTTTGCTTTCTCTTTCACTTTAAAATTATAAACCAATGTGTTTTAACTAGTGATTCATTTTCCATACACCAATAATATCATTTCAAAAACGATTTTAAATTCAAAACTTTTGCATGATTTTTGCATTAAAATTACCGTGTTTGAATAAACAATTTTGCTTGCAAACAAACTTTCCTCGTTAAGGAATTTCAAACAGTTGAGAAACTTGGTCAGTGACCCTATCAAGGGCAAGTATCTTCCAGATCCAGTTGTGAATCAATTCAAGATTTGTTTCTCAATATGAGTTTTATCAGAATTGTTTAGCCAGAAGATCATTTTCAAGACTCATACTGGGGCATTCCTTCCCAACAATCATTTCAAAGCTGAAGCCATGATCAGTTTATCTCCAATAATCATTTCAAAGATGAAGCCATGATCAGTTTATTCCAACAATTATCTAAAGAACTGAATCCATGATCAGTTTATTCCCAATAAACATTTCAAGAGATGAAGCCATGATCAGTTTATCTCCAATAGTCATTTCAGAGTTGAAGCCATGATCAGCTCATTTCCAGTAACTTTTGACTGAAGCCATGATCAGTTTATCCTCAACAGTCAGCTAATCTGAGACAAATCCTCAAGCAGCTCTCCATGTCTTTCCTCAGAAGATCATCAATTCAATACAATTTACAAGTGTGATAAATGTAGGTTCAAGATATTTTCTTTCCAAGCAAATTTGGCAGAGTTCTCTGTGTTAAGGAATCAAACTTCCAATCTTACCTCCACAAAAGAGTCAAACTCCATTGTCATAAACGTCGGCATTACATGCATAGATAATTCATATATCATGCATAACAAAATTCATACATAATTCATAACAAGAGTGTTTCATCCTCATTTGCATTTTCCAAGGTCTTGTTGCAGTTGACATGTCACCTTGAGATCAAAGTCCAACTTACTTGGCACTTACCAAAGCAAACGTCAGTTCACTTGTCTCTCTTTCGTCCAATGCTAATCTTGGATGAGTTGTTTCTCTCTTTCATCCAATGCTAATCTTGGATATATGGTCTCTTTTGTTTCCATCCAAAGCCAATATTGGATGTTGTTACCTTTTCTTCCATCCAAAGCCAATATTGGATGTTGTTACCTTTTGTTGCTGTCCAAAGCCAATATTGGATGCCACCATCTTTTCTGCCATCAAAAGCCAATATTGGATGCCACCATCTTTTCTGCCATCCAAAGCCAATATTGGATGCCACCCTCTTTTGTTTCCGTCCAAAGCCAATATTGGATGTTGCTATCTTTTGTTTCCGTCCAAAGCCAATATTGGATGTTGTTATCTTTGTTGTTGTCCAAAGCCATTATTGGATGCCACAATTTGTCTCACCTCATTCAAAGCCAATATTGGATGTTGTGATCTTTTCTCTCATCTAAATCCATTATTAGACGTTGAGTTTTTCACTCATTCAAAGCCAGTATTGGATGTTGTGATCTTTTCTCTCATCTAAAGCCAGTATTAGATGTTGAGCTTTTCTTTAATTCAAAGCTAGTATTGAATGTCAAGATCTTGTTTTCCATCCAAAGCCAGTATTTGCTTTTGTTACCTTCTCCTTCATTCAAAGCCAGTATTGAATGTCTAGATCTATTTTTCCATCCAAAGCCAGTATTGGATGTTGTTACCTTCTCCTTCATTCAAAGCCAGTGTTGGATGTTGTGATCTTTTCTCTCGTTTAAAACCATTATTAGACGTTGAGTTTTCCCTTTATCCAAAGTCAATATTGGATGTCGTGTTTATTTTTCACCCAGCGTCTTTCCTGGACGACTCTGATGTAGCTTCAGATTTGGTCTCATCCCATATCTAATGTTCTTCTAGATGTTTCTGATTGTCTTTTCCAGAGAGTTGCTCACCTCATTCAATGTCATTCTTGGATGTCGCTGCTTGCCTTCTCGGGTTTTATCTCTTTTTTCCAAGTATTGATGGTTACTCTTTGTCACCCTGACAGATATCCAGAAATATCTTGTTATTTCTCTAGCGTATTTTTCCACGTCATTTCATCTGAGCTACCATAAGTTTCCAGTTTCAAGTCTTTCAATATTCCCAGAGTCTGTCTCATCTCATACATTATTCAATATATATATATATATATATATATATATATATATATATATATATATATATATATATATATCAAAAAAGAGTCCATGTATTCACTCATAACATGTGCTATCATCTCATTGCATCAGGGACGAAATTCGGGTCTGTTTGTATTTAATTACTTTCCGCCTATCTGGCTAAAAGATAATTAAATAGGGGCAGCTGTTGTACCCTAAATTTCTCCCTTAATTTTTTCAGTCGCACTTTCATATCATATTTTGTCATTTGGTTACAATCATTAGTAAATAGTTTTGTTCATCATATTTGCATCATTTAATCATGTTTAAGTTGACCAAAAGTCAATTTAAATCGATATTTGCATCATTCTATAGGTGAAAAATACCCGACATTTTACTTCATGCATTTTTATCTCTTTACTATTTTCTTGCATTGCTCCAAGTTGTTTATATGTCGACACTGTGCGGAAAATTAGCGAGAAAAATATTTCAAGTTTTCACCTTTTACCGATCATTTTATGAATTTGCGTTTCACGTAGAATATGACGGTATGCTCGCTTCATTTTTATGGTACAGTTTGAAGTCTCGTTTTTAACCGTAAATGTTTGTTCAGTCTGATATTTTTATTATCATTTTATTCCGATTTTGACTTTTTTAATATTTTTTCTTTAATCTTTGTGACATGTAGTTTATTTTAATGTGTTCATTTTATTTTTTCAGATAAATTTTTGTCCGATTTTTATTGTTTTCATTCATTTTAAGTCTTTATTTTTTATTCAGAAAAAATTCAAAAAATTATTTTAAATTGAGTTATTTTTTATACTTTCAGGTTTTTATTTTATTTTTGTCATTCAAGGGCTTTTTAGTCACATGAAAATATTAAATACACTATGCTTGATTTTGACTGGCTACAACTTTCTCAATTTTTATTGAAAATGTGCAAACTTTATATGCCTAGAAAGAGGATGAAAAATTCTTCAACTTTATAGGATTGGCCACAAGTCCAAAAAATGAAAGGAAAAAAAGTTATGAAGCTTGGAAGATTTTGACACTTAGTGAAATTTTGGTTAAAAATACAAAAATTTGACTTCTTCATGTCCATATTTGAATGACCATTTGGACTCAAATCAAAAAGTTGGCAACAAGAAAGTTGTCGATTGAAGTTTTCTCTTCATTTTTCCATCAAGAATAATCTTAAATAGTTGAGTGTAGAGAAAGATATGGTGATTAGGATTTTGAGCTGAAAACTGAATTTTTGCCCAACACAAGGCAAGGCACACACGCAGCAAGCCCAGACAGGCAAAACATCTCATCAAGCATGTTATGGGCGCTCATTCATCACCACTTTTCTATGAGAAATATTCATTATTTTGAAAAATGTCCAACATAAAAGTTCAATCCCTAAATGTGAGGAACAACTTTGCTTCAGAAAGTTTCTCCAAATGCTTCCTACATTTTGAGATATAATTGTGAGAAGTAGGCACCACGCATGCTGAATTTTCCGCCCAGCAAGGCAAATTACGCGCGCAGCAAGCCCGGGCAGTCAAGGCATTTTGTCAAATAGTTTGTAAGCACGTGCTCATGGCCAAATATCTCATTGATTCAAGCTTCATTTTGAAAAATTTTGAACATGAAAGTTGGAGTATGAAGTTTCCTCTACATTTTTGATTCAAAGTTTGTCACATTTCATGCATTGTGGATAGAGATATAAGGAGGTAAAGAGGTGATCTTGAAATAGAAAAGTTGCATGAAAATGCATGAAATTTTTTGTGCCAATATAAACTCCCTTTGCTAGCTCACACTCCAACCCTTGTTCACTTATCCAAAGGCACGTGATTTGCACTCTCGCTCACTCAAAAATGCAACATACTCTTATTTCTCTCATTTTATTATTTTTTTTTCTCACTCTCTTTCCACACTCTATATAAATCATATGCATTCAACAAGCAAATGGTTGGTTGGAAGATTACAAATCAGAAGCAAGTAAGCTCTTCTCTCTCATTCTCTCGAAAAACAAGCACTCTCCTCTCACTCTTTGAATTTCACGCTTCCTCGATTATTGTCAAAGCTCACTTTCTCTATTTTTCAAAATTGCTTCACATCTCTCTCTGTTTTATCATATTTGCATCATTCAATTAAGCTTCTCTCCATTACTAGCTCTTTATTTGAGCTCCAACATCATCAAATTCATTACAAGGTATATGATCCATTTCTCTCTCTCTTACTACAACTTTGCGTGTTGTTTAAATTCATGAATTTTTTGCAAAATCTAAGAGCATATGCATAGTCCTTGCATTTTTTGATCAATTTTTATTTTTGGATCGTTTAAATTGGTGGAAAATTGAGGGAGAAAATCAAGTTTGAAAATTATTTGATGTAATTTGCAAATCAAAAAAAGTGTTCATGTAGCATTCTTCACGCGCTATTTTCTCACTCATCAAGGCATCATTTCATAAAATTTTTGATCCTATCATGTTCTACTAATTTCTATCTTGAATTTTGGTGTTGGAACTTTTGAATTTCATCAAGAAATGAGCAAGATATCGTGCCATGAAAGTGTTGTGTTGAAGCTGAAAAATATGCATATTCTGGCATTTGGTAAGGATGATGATATGTTTTGTTTTAATTTAACATGGTTTCAGTTCCTTTTACAGCGCATTTTGGCAAAAATAGGTGTAATAGCCTTTGGATATTAATTTTTATTTTGTTTTCTTAAATTTTATTTTAATATTTCCTTCACTTCAAAAATTATGAAAAAATCATTTTAGAATTCTTTTTCAATATATTTTCATTTTTTTATTTTTATTTCATTTTTTTAATCATTTTTCTTGTTTAAATAAAATCGTGTAAATAATTAGGGTTTTAATATTTCTTTTAAATCTAGAATTTTATTTTCCTATTTTTATTAAGTAAAAAATCCATAAAAAATATTTTTGGACTCCTCCCTGAGTTTATTACTTGAAAATATTTTTTGTCCAATTTTATAAAAATTTTGGGTACATTTTAAAAAATCATTTGGACATAATATCTTTTATTTGCATTAATTTTGTTAGTTTGTGTAAATAATTTTCTATTTCTTTTTTCCTTTTGAGATAAAATTCAAGAAAAATATGCTTTCGAATCCTTTTAATTTTCTTGACATTTAGGTTATTTTACACCAAATTTATTTTGCCTTTGGATCTAATTGATTAATTTGTGAACTTAATTTCCTCTTTTAGGGTTTTTGCTTGATCATGCACATTAATTGATTTAAAGTTCTAACTTCCCATGCCTATAAAATCAGAGATGAAGTTGTTTGGAGTGATTGAACATGTTGAAGCCATAAAAATCATTTTTATGGAATTTTACAATGTGAGTTCATATTTTTCACAAATTATTTTCCAAAATCATCTAGTTTAAGGCTTAAACTTGCTAGTTTCCAAGTTTGCATTTCTAAAGCGAATTTCCACCTCAATCCAAGGACTCCAAATTTTATTTCTGACTTTAATAGGACTTTAGGAAGTTAGGGTTTTAATTTCATAATTTTTTAAGTCTTTTTCCTATTTTAAAACTATTTTTGACTTAAGATTTCATTTTGGATTTTACCTTTGATTAATGCTTGTAATTGAAAACTTTTGTAGATGATTCTTGTTTGATTCTTGAGATAGAATATGGTACTGACTTGGAGAATATCTTGACACAAATTCTTCAACATCATTTGATCTTGGGTGTTGATAGGTTGATAAACCAAATCCATTAAAATGGACGAATGATGTTGATGATATTTTAAACTCTAATCCCTTCCCTCTTCATCTTATTCCCCTTTCTTATCGTATTACATATTATGGGATAATCATATCTATATCATTTATCCAAACATGAAATACATAGATTGCTATTGACCGGCTTCAAAATAGGTGCGACTTCTACATAAGTCCACTTACGATTGCTTAACATGGTGCTAAATTTTGTCCAGGTTCGAATAAATGATCATTCATGGCACAAACCTATGTTTGCAAGCCCAAGTATGTTAATTTGATCCCTTTGATCCAATAATATTGAGATTCATTGTGTGGAGGCTTTGGTTCTACCAATCCTCTAATGGATCTTCATAAATTTTGGTCAACGCGGATCACTTAAACATCGTTAATCATTAAATGTTGCCTTGAGAATTCTAAAAATGGATGATATACTTGACAAAAATCAAATGCAACTTGTTGTTGAGAGGCTTCGGTTCTACCAATCCTCTAATGAATTCCAAATGCAAGTTTGAAGATGGTCATCCAACTAACCACTAATTCTTAACAATTGACTTTAATTTATGCTTTATTTTTATGCTTTTACTTTATGTACTATTTACTTTAGCATTTACATTTCATGCTATTTTCATCTTTGCTCACTTGAGCATTTACTTTTATGCCATTTTTATTTTGTCACTTGATTTTTTCTTTTCTTTTTGAAGATACTTAATAATCAACATAAACCATAAAAAACTGTAATGATACTTGGACTATTTGGTTACTATCCTTGGCATTATGGAGTATTGGACTTCTTGGACTTATGAATAGAAACCTTGGCTTATATTGGAGACCTTGTGACCTTAATTGATATTTTATCTGGAGTTATTGAGGTTTACCTCAAGACATTGGGTTGTTTGTTTGTTTTGTGTGCAGGTTATTGTGATTACATACTTTGTCTATAATTTGGAATCCATCTGTATACGTCGTTACTCTGCCCAATTTTTGCGAAGACTTAATACACTTGAAGTTTGATTCTCTCAAGAGCTATAGTATTTTTGCTTGCTTGGTTTCAATCCAAAGAATGGGAATTCTACATTGGTTCATTATGTCAATTGTTGGCTTCTTATTGGTTAGACGTTTCTTTTCCCTAACTTTTACCTTATCTTTTACCCTCATGTACATAGGACACTCTCTTCATCTTCTCCTATTCTTTAATTTTCAAAACCTTCTCATCTTTTTCAAAAATCTTCTTTGTTTATAAACTCGAATCGCTTTCATAATAAACCTCGACTTTATCGAGTGCCTTTTATTTTAAAACTTCTTTTCTTTAAACAGACTTCAATTCACTTAATCATACTTCGACATCTTTCAAAATTAACAAAAACACTTCAACTCATTCAAACCTTTTTGTGCGCTCGATCACCTTTACCCTTCAAAACTTTTTTTGAGTTGATACATGATTCATTGATAGTCGAGCAACATTCTCCTATCCCTATGGTTATAAAGGTGTCAACTTTTCACCTTGAGTACCAGAGGCGTTCTCAAACCCTCACTCTTGCAGATGCAGGGTCCATCTTTATCACACCTTGTGGGTGTTAGTTGAGATTTCTCTCCTAACAATGACGACTTGTCTCCTTGTTTAAAAACAATCAATAGACAAGTCTTTTCTAGCTGAACTACGATGCTCTGACTTTCCCATTACACGAGGGAGTATGATGTGGTGTATTCGCAAGTGTACGAATCGCACCAGAGTAATATAAAAGATTATCGATCCACAGAGACCAATCGTCAATTTATCGTTTCCTATTGTTATGGTGTTTAGCTAAGTCAATATTAAACAGGGAATTTAGCATGCAAGAAAGTAAAGTGCAGCGAAATAAACTTCAGATATAAAAGCAGGTTCGAATGTAATTCACGTAGTCAGATGATATTCTCAATGCTTTGGAATAGAACTACTTATAGGGAAATATTTTCTACTAAAGAAAAGAACTAATTTAACATGAACTGTCGCTTTCGCGTAATCAGAACTGAGTTTACTCTCTAATCAGACCTTCTTATTGTCACTTATAAAAAGGCGCGCATTGCGTTAAAGTAATAAACCTATTTTTAAGAAATAGAGTACTTGACCAAGTTGAAAAGTATTTTGATCTGGAATTTCTAATAAAAAGGGAATCTAACTTTAACCTTATAAACACGTCCGAAAATAGTTTCAAAATTGATTTCTTTGATAATAAAAATCCCTAACTAACCGGACAAAGCGTTTTCGCTTCCTTTGACCAGTTAGAACTAACCGAGTTTAACAAAGGGTTTGACGGCTTTCGATCTTACCTAACAACAATAAAGTACAGAAAACTCGTATTAAAAACCAAAATAGCCCATAAGCATTTCTATTGACACATTATTTGAAATATTGATCTAACTAGATTCCTTACATTCTAGCCCAGTAAGGTTCAGCCTGACATGGGAATGTAAATAGACATGTTAAAATAAATTATGCGAGAAAGTAAATAATTTAAAGTGCGGTGCGGGAAATAAACAAAGTAAAAGCAGGTGCGGGAAATAAACAAAGTAAAAGAAGTGCGGGAAATAAACAAAGTAAAAGCAGTGCGGGAAATAAACAAAGTAAAAGTAGGTGCGGGAAATAAACAAAGTAAAAGTAGTGCGGGAAATAAACAAAGTAAAAGCAGTGCGGAATATATAAATAGAAACCTGCTCCAAACCGGGAGGTTTTAAATCTGGTACAAAGTGGAAGTAAAATGCGACTGGAAATAAACAGTAGTTGAAAATAAATGTGGCAAGATAAACTTCTGCCGAAGTGCTCCAAACTCGATTACAGACTCAATCTACAAACTCGATCACAGACTCAATCAACAATGCAATAATTCCCCGATGTGAAGAATTATCGCTTTACAATGGTGAAATTATATTGCTTAAGTTCGCAACTATGGTTGGATCAAGTTTGCAACTAGGCTTGGGCGAATTGAAATGAAATCAGGAAGTTCTATTTATAGAGGATGAGGAATGCAGGAAATCACAGGAATGCCCCCAACTCCTTTTGGGGGGGAAAACATCGTCCAAAGGTGGCGCCCGCCATGGAGGCCATGGCACCCGCCATGAGTGTAAATGAAAGGAAGTGGGGAACGTGGCAGGTGAGGTCAGCAAAATGTGGTCCACGTCATGGCATACCCTATGGCTGGCGCCATGGTGGACGCCATGAGTGCAAATTTGACCTAAACTCCTGTTTTTCAGCATGTTTTCCTTCATTTCTTCAGGGGAGCTCTGGATATTTGAAATACCTGAAAAGGAAACAAAAGATAGGCATAATACGAGAAAACAATAATAAAAAACCTAAATAACATGTGAAATCAGAGTAAAAAACAAGTGTAAAGTAAGTGTTATCAAATTCTCCCACACTTAAACCTTTGCTTGTCCTCAAGCAAGAACTCTAAATAGATTAAGAAGAAAAACGGTGTTAGTGAACAAGTTGGGTTGCAAGGGGCCTCTAGAATTAAAACAAGGATGTATTGATAGGTACTGACTGATTCAAACCAAGGATATCATAGTGACACTCTTCCGTAAAACGGACATAAGCTTCATTCTTTTACGAACCAATCCATATCACGCCACTATGCTTAGGCCTATATTTTTCCTTTTTTTCAAATCCTTTTTCATTCAGGCGCAATCACATTAAGCTCGTTATTCATACATGCTCATAGTAAAGTGATCGGGTAGTCATTCTGATCATAAAACGCAGGGCTCTGGTACAAAAAGTTGGTGTAACCCCTTTTATTGACCCATTTATAGTTGTGGGGGATCGGATCGTAATCCTCCCTACCAAGTTCAGCACCAGATACCTCTGAACCAACTAAATATGGGTAAAAAATATTTTCTTTTTCTTTTTCTTCTTCTTTTGCTTTTGCTTTTGCTTTATTTTTCAACATACAACTTTTGTTGAGTTAAATGACTTTGTGAGGGTCACCTATCCTGGGGTTGTAGTTTATAATAAGAACATAGCATATAGATCATTCACTTCTCTTCGGTCCCCTACATAGAGCATGCTTAGACCGGAGCTGACTGCTAGGATAAAGTATTCAAGGATTTAAGAATCAAACTTTTAAGGCCACGGCATAGGGGGTATCGGGATCAAATTCCTAAATTTACGAAGCTTAAGGTGTAAAAACGATGTTGATGTTTCGAAAGGGCTTTCCCAAGTCATGCTACATCCTATCTTAACCAGGTCTTATAGCCCAACTAAGTTCAAAACACAATGTTTTTCTTAGGAAAAAAAATTCGGTTAGGCTCAAGAAATGGGGGAGTGGACATACACTAGACCATACAAATATAGATGACTCGTCAAACACGTGTATTATTTTGAAAAGAAAGCAAACAAGCAAACTAAAGCAAATAAAGAAGTAAAATAACGAGAAGGAAAATGCAGGAAAAGGGGAAAATAAAGCGAGAGAAAAAATAAAGCGAGAAAGCGAGTAAATCTCCTCCCACACTTAACTCGTACATTGTCCCAAATGTTACTAAATAAGAATAGGAAAGAGTCACCTGGTAAAGTACTAAGGCTGGCTAGGTCCCTCGCCATCCTGCGGTGAATGTCTAGGATAACGGGATCGGCTGTGACGACGACTGTTCTGAGAAGCCTCGAACTGGTCGAATCTGGCGAACAAGGCAATCTGTGAACTCTGAATCTTGCGAAGGTTTCCAAAAAGGGAACCTTGAGTGGCCTCCATGAGGGAGGAGTGCCTCTGAAACTGGGCTTGCTGCCTATGTTGCTCGCGGGATATCGCTAATTGAGATTCCATAAGACTTTGAAAAGAGAGGTCTGACTGCTGTTGTGACGCCTCAATGAAACTCATATTATCTGCCAGCTGCTGTTGGATGGCAGAAAGTAAACCATTTGTTCTCTCCTCCCGGGCTAGTTGGTCACGCCACATATCTTCATGTAGAAAAATAACCTGTAGATAACCTGTAGAAAAATAACAAATGCAAATTTGGAGGACCTGGGATTCGAACCCAGGTCCTATACATGACTGCCAGCTTGCTTTACCACCAGGGCGTTGTGCTTCATTTGTACATGAGATATAAAATAATGATAATAAAAGAAAATGGATTAATATGCCAGAAAAAGCCAAATTACGCGCGCCATGTTTGAATGGACGAATTGGATCATGACACGCCATCATCCATGTCGTTGGACCGTGGCTAAAACACTCCCACCCTATACCAACGGCCAAAAGTCCGTAGCTATAATCCAGGCCATCTCCAAAATTTGCTACGAGCCACAAAAATGCAACCCAAAGGCATGGTCATGCTCGTCTCATCATCCTGGTTACAACCATGCCTCTTTTGATAGCTAATTTTTCCTGTAATAAAAACCCCTAAAAAAACCTATAAAACCCTACAATGGTGTTTTACGATACAAAGCATAAGAATGAAATTGGTTATTGCAGAAAGCTAACAAATGATGTGGTGAGTCAGAATATGCAATTGTTTTTGACAATGGATGCAAGAATAAAGATTTGCGACTTCAAGAACATGGCAGATCAGTGAGATACTTACAGTGCTCTAGGGGGCTGGAGAATGAGTGATTCTGATTGGTTTTGATTCTGAGAATTGCCAGGAAGTAATTGTGATGCTTGCCAAGTCCTGAAAGTGCCTCCAAGCTTGATTTCGATCTCCAACTTTTTGTCACTTTTTCCAAGTTTGGTTCTGTTTGTTCTTACAGCCTCCATCCCTTGTAATCGTGCCTTAAGCTTCCTTATGTATGATAGAGTGCATTAGGTTAACAAATATGCCTTGAATCTTTGCACATCAATGCCATGAGATTTGATTTGATTCACCATTACTAAACCTTCCAAAATTGACAAAACTCAATCTTTTTGCACATGGAATGCTTGATACGAGTTTGATGCTGATCATGATGATGATTAAGTCCTAAAATAGCCAAAAAGATATCAAGCAATCAATATTTGGATTTTATTTGATTTAATTTGATTAAAAATGAAATAATTCAATAAAAAATCAAATAAAATAATAAAATTGATAAATGGACACAAGGCTGAAGCTAGGACACGTGTGCAATGTGGAAAGTTCAAATTAAGTGGAAAAGAATGGGCCCATTTGATAAAATTTGAATTTTTGGGGATAGTTGACTTTTGGCAATTTTGCAAAAATGCCCAACTTCAACAATTCATAACTTCTTCAATTTTGCACTTTTGGAAGTGTTATTGGACTTTTTAGAAATCTTGATATGTCCTCTAACCAACCCTTTTGGTATCATCGCATTTTAATATTCCATGCTCAAGTTATAAGCTTTGGAAAAAAAAGGTTTTTTTGTTGACTTTCAAAAATGACCTATAATGTCCAAATTTATAACTTCTTGTGAGTGCATTTTCTGATCTTGGGGTATGAAGATGGATTGTAGGAAATTTCATCCTCTTCAAAATGAGATTTGGATGGGTCATTTATCATAAAGTATGAGAAAGTTATGCTTGTTCAAAGTTGAGTTGACTTTTCTTGCAAAACCCTAATTTAGCAACTTTTGAGTCTTGAAGAATTTTGAGCAATCCTTGATGAATCATGATCAACCCTTGATCAAATTATGAAATATCTTTCAAAATGAGAATGTTGACAAAAAATCTTGAAGTTTGACTGTATTTGGGTCACAGTTGACTTTTGCCCTCGCACAGTCGATTTTTGGACCCTTTGAGCAATTGACTGGGCAAACTTTCTCTGCAAGGCTTGAAACTTGACATGGATGACCTTGAGAACATATTAGGACATTGGGTAGCACTTGATGTCATTTGGACTCAAATATCTTAATGCAACACAAAACCCTAATTTGGGGTTGACTGCCTTAGGAGATGATTTGTCTGACCCACTCTTGAGCAATCTTGAGCCACTTGGAGATTTTTCTTGCCATGTTTTGAGAAATATGAGAGGGAAAATTTTTGGGTACAACAGCTATATCGTTGGACTGAAAACCAAAAAGGGAGGTCCAAGCAAATGTTAGGGATTAAAGCGTACGACTATGTCTCGTTATCTCATCATTTTGTCTATCAGTAAAAGATTTGTCACTTTGATCAACGTTTACTAAGGACTCTGGGAGAAGACGGAGTTCAAGCTGTCCAAAAATTCCCACAAGGCCAAATTCATAGATATCCCCACATAATCAATTCAATAAGATTATCCCACAAAGTTGGATTCATGCAATCCCCAGCCAGAGTTTCAATATATCGAAAACCCTCTCCCCAACTGAGTTGGTCTTAGAAAGAAGCCTTATGGAGTTCTTCCTAAAGAATTCACTTCCCCAGTAGGTCATCATAATATTCTCTTCAAAAGGGTTCATTTCCCCAATAAACTACAAATTCCCCAGTACGAGTCTTCCTCTCAGACCATTACAAATCAACGGACAAAACCCCTTGTCACCAGTGGAGTTGATACTATCCTCAGTAAGTTACTGCGAAGCCTGGAAATCAACCAGATAACAGTTAACTTCAGTAAGTTGTTGCGAAGCCTAGAATCCGACCAGATAACAATTAACTTTATCCACTTCAGAAATTTGCTATGAAACCTTGAACCGACCCGATGACAATTGATTCAATTTACTGTAAAGCCTGGACCCGACCAGATAACAGTTTGAGTTGCTGAAACATGGACCCAACCAGATAACAGTAAATCTCAATTTTAAGTTACTAACGCCTGGACCTGACCGGATAATAGTTTAACTTATTCAGTTACTGTAAAGCCTGGACCCGACCAGAAAACAATTTGAGTTACTGAAACCTGGACCCAACCAGATAATAGTAAATCTCAATTTTAAGTTACTAAAGCCTAGACCTGACCAGATAATAGTTTAACTTCTTCAATTGCTGAGACATGGACACGACCAGATAACAGCTTGAGTTATTGAAACCTGGACCCGACCAGATAACAGTAAATCTCAATTTTAAGTTACTAAAGTCGGGACCCGGCCAGATAATAGTTTAACTTCTTCAGTTATTGCAAAGCTTGGACCCGGCCAGAAAACAGTTTGAGTTGCTGAAACCTGGACCCAACCAGATAACAATAAATTTCAAATTTAAGTTACTAAAGCCTGGACCCGACCAGATAATAGTTTAACTTCTTCAATTACTGAAACCTGGACCTGACCAAATAACAATTTGAGTTGCTGAAACTTGGACCCAACCAGATAATAATTTGCGTTGCTGAAACCTGGACCCGACCAGATAACAGTAAATCTCCATTTTAAGTTACTAAAGCCTGAACCCGACCAGATAATAGTTTAACTTCTTCAATTACTTCAAAGCCTGGACCCGACCATAAAACAATTTGAGTTGCTGAAACCTGGACCCGACCAGATAACAGTAAATCTCAATTTTAAGTTACTAAAGCCTGGACCCGACCGGATAATAGTTTAACTTCTTCAGTTACTACAAAGCCTGGACCAGACCAGAAAACAGTTTAAGTTGCTGAAACCTGGACCCGACCAGATAACAGTAAATCTCAATTTTAAGTTACTAAAGCCTGGACCCGACCCGATAATAGTTTAACTTCTTCAGTTACTATAAATCTTGGACCTGACCAGAAAACAGTTTGAATTGCTGAAACTTGGACCCGACCAGATAACAGTAAATCTCAATTTTAAGTTACTAAAGCATGGACCCGACCATATAATAGTTTAACTTCTTAAATTGCTGAAACCTGGACCCGACCAGATAATTGTTTAACTTCTTCAATTGCTGAAACCTGGACCCGACCAGATAACAGTTTGAGTTGCTGAAACTTGGACCCGGCCACATGACAATTTGAGTTGCTGACACCTGAACCCGACCAGATAACAATAAATCTCAATTTTAAGTTACTAAAGCCTGGACCCGACCAGATAATAGTTTAACTTCTTCAATTGCTGAAACCTGGACCCGACCAGATAACAGTTCGAGTTGCTAAAATCTGGACCCAACCAGATACCAGTTAACCTCAAGATCAAATTGCTAAAACCTGGACCCGACCAGATAACAGTTTGAGTTGCTGAAACCTGGACCCGACCAGATAACCGTTTGATTTACTACGAAACCTAGACCCAACCAGATAATAGTTTAACTTCTTCAAATCATTAACAAAACTCCTCTTCCCCAGTAGAGTTTTCCACTATCCCCAGTGAGTTGCTTCAAAGCTTGGAATCCGATCAGATAATAATTAACTTCTTTATCCCCAGCAAGTTGTTGTGAAGCCTGGAATCCGACCAGATAACAGCTAAACTTTCTTCCTCCCCAATCAAGAGACAACTCCCTGATAAAGCAATGGACAATTAAAACTGCTGAACTCTATTCCCCAAGCAGAAATTAACACTCCCCGTAGAGTTTCATCAAGCAAAGTCAATGTTCCCCATCGGAATTCTCCTCAAATAACAAAGCAGGAATCCCCATCGGAATCACTTTAAATAAGGTTTGAAGATGCACATACTCTTCATCCTCAACAGCGATCCAGGATTTAACATCCCAAAACTCCCCAGCATTTGTCAAGGATTTATTTTCCCGGACAAAGATGCACTTTAATAACATTTCACATTCATACATCATAGCATATGCATATGAAGCGCATATAGCACAACCTCATTTTTTAGAACACCATTACACAATGCATTTCATACATCATGACATTGCATACAAATAACTATTTACCTTTTCAGGAAAGATCAATCAACAGATAATTATCATCAACAATTTTCAACAAGTCCAAGATTAGTTCCTGAAACAAGATAGAGCAACTACCTATGCGACCAGATGTAGTTTCACACGGGCTCATCCTGAAGCAACTTTACACAGATTCCTTCTCATAAATTTCCAAATGCAGCTTCACACGGGCTCACCATGAAGCAATCTTACACAGGTTCCTTCTAATTTCCAGATGAAGTTTCACACAGACTCATCCCGAAGCAGTCCTACCCAAGCTCCTTCTCATATATTTCCAGATAAAGTTTCACACAGACTCATCCCGAAGAAGCCCTACCCAGGCTCCTTCTCATATATTTCCAGATGAAGTTTCACACAGACTCATCCTAAAGCAGCCCTACCCAGACTCCTTCTCATATATTTCTAGATGAAGTTTCACATGGACTCATCCCGAAGCAGCCCTACCCAGGCTTCTTCTCATATTTCTAAATGAAGTTTCACACAGACTCATCTCAAAGCATCCATACCCAGACTCCTTCTCATATATTTCCAGATGAAGTTTCACACGGACTCATCCCGAAGCAGCCCACCCAAGCTCCTTCTCATATATTTCCAGATGAAGTTTCACACGGACTCATCCCAAAGCAGCCCTACCCAGGCTCCTTCTCATATATTTCTAGATGAAGTTTCACACGGACTCATCCCGAAGCAGCCCTACCCAGGCTCCTTCTCATTTATTTCCAGATGAAGTTTCACACGGACTCATCCCGAAGCAGCCCTACCCAGGCTCCTTCTCATATATTTCTAGATGAATTTTCACACGGACTCAGCCCGAAGCAGTCCTACCTAGGCTCCTTCTCATATATTTCCAAATGAAGTTTCACACGGACTCATCCCGAAGCAACCATACCCAGGCTCCTTCTCATGAATTTCCAGATGAACTTTCATACGGGCTCATCCCGAAGCAGCCCTACCCAGGCTCCTTCTCATGAATTTCCAGATGAAGTTTCACACGGACTCATCCCGAAGCAGCCCTACCCAGGCTCCTTCTCATAAGTTTCCAGATGAAGTTTTACACAGACTCATCCTAAAGCAGCCCTACCCAGGCTCTTTCTCATATATTTCCAGATGAAGTTTCACATGGATTCTTCCCGAAGCAGCCCTACCCAGGCTCCTTCTCATAAATTTCTAGATACAGTTTCACACAGGGTTCATCTTGAAGCAATCTTACAAGGATTCCTTCTAATACATTTCCAGACATTGCTTAACATGGGTCTACTCCAACATATCATTCAGATTAAATCAACCAAAGATTTATTCTAGTACTTCTTCTAATCTCTATCAACAGTTAGTTTGGATGGCAACTACAAGCCCATCTCCGACAAACTCTTCATCACTTCTCCAAATCGCATATTTAAGCCTATTCTTGACACAATCAACTAACACATAGTCGAGTGCAAATTTCTGGGCACTTTAGTGTTCAATCATCCTCCACCTTCAAGTCACGAATAGTGGACTCGCCAATCTAACTCTTCAGGTTTAAGAAAATTGAACAGGGGAAGTTGTTGTACCCCAAAAATTTTCCTCTCTTTTCTCAAGACATTTCTCCCAAAGATCTGCAAAAGCTCAAGCTTGCACAAAGATTGACTAGGTCAAGACATCTCCTTAACACTAATACCTCAAAATTAGGGTTTAAGCTTGCACAAGGACAATTGGACTTCTAATACTTCAAATGACTTTCATGTATCATTATGGACCTTAAAGAATGCTCATGTCAAGTTTCAAATCTTGTATCACAAGTTATGCTCAGTCAATTGACCAGATGAGCAAAAATCAACTATACTGACGAAAAGTCAACTGATACGCCAAAAGTCAAACTTTGACTTTTTGGTCAACATTAACTCTCAAAGATCAAAATTCATCAAGATATTCAAAAATATGAAACTTGATCATCAAGAAATCAAGAAAGTCAAAAGTAAATTTGAAAAGTTAAACTTTCCAAGACTTAGAAATTTTTCTAAGTGTTTTCATACATGATAATCTCATAACTTCATGACATTCTTTCACCAAGATGTAAGATGATTCAAAGGAAACGTTCAACGTGAAAGTTGTAGATATTGATGAATTTTACAACTTTGTATAAGGGGGTTGATGTCCAAAAAATGCTCAAATTTGAAGATATGAGCCCATGAAGTCATGACATTATTATCCAACACTTAGATAAATTTTCAACAGATTTTGGTTAGGATTTTATCCCAACTTCTTAGCATTTTTTAACATAGTTCCAAGATGATTTTGTCAAAATGGTCAACATGAAAGTTATAGAGGATGTTTCAAGATTTCCAAAACATCCAAGAGCGTGAATTTGTCATACTTGAGCTAGGATATTCAAGGGTATCTAGTTGGGCATCCATCCTTGAATTGCAAGTCCTTTTGTTGAAGAACACATAACAAAATCCTTATGCTATGCTGCATAATCTTGTGTTGAAGACCTTCTAACTTGCCAATATCACCATAATTTAATTCTTACACCTACTTTTGAGATATTACCCAAGTGTTTTAGCCATTGTCAAAAAGATCTTTCTATTTATGGAATAAAGGCACCATTGCTATTCTTAAAAAGCAAGCTTGTTGGCACAAAACTTATCTTGAGCCCATACCTTGTTGGCTTCTGATTTTACTCCACCATAAATCACGGAAAGTATCCCCTCTATACCAGTAACTTTGGTACTTCATCTTGAAACCATGGAATACTTGACATAGTTTGATATTTGCATCCCAACCAAACCATAATATGCTGTCTTGTAAACCTATTCAGCCCTTGTTCACAAACCTTTTTCCTATAAATAGATGGAGCATTTGCAAGAGAAAGAGGTCAGAGAAAAATAGAGAGATTCGTGTGTATTGAAAAATCCTCAAACCCCCCTCATAGTCTAAAAACCAGAATTGTCCAGAAAAAATCCCATCTTTGAGCTTTGAAGTCCAAACCCTTTAAACCTCTCACACCTTGCAAGTTCTGTACAAACAAACCATCCAAACACTCCACATACATCATATAGAAGTTATCCAAACTCAAGAACAACTTTTATAACATCACTGTTTTCAAAACTCAAAAACAGCCACCTGCAACTTGATTTCTCCAACTCAAACTCAAAGCACAAATTTTAGTTTCAAGGTAAGTTTTTCTTGACTTTGGACTCTTCGTAAAAAGCATCATTAATGGTTCATTTAAGAAGATAAAATGTAGATATCATTTCCTTGAAGATAACCATTTGCCTGTTTTTCATTTTCACTAACCATGTGTTGAGAACTGACTTTTACATGTAGCAAAACAATGACAGAAGTAAAAAACAGCAGTATGAGTTGATACGAAACACTATGAGTCGACACATATTGTGTACAAAACAGGTTATGAGTCGACACAAAATGTGTATGCGTCGATATAAAGCAGTATGAGTCGATACAAAACCCTTATGTGTTGACTCATACTGAGTTGTTTTGACTTCCAGAAGCTAGAAATGAGTATGAGTCGATAAAAGGCTTGCATGTGTCGACACAAAGCAGTATGAGTCGATACAAAACCCTATGTGTCGAATCATACTGAGTTGATTTTGATTTCCAGGGGAAAAGAACAGATATGAGCCAATACAAAACATATATGATCCAACTCATGTGTCAATACATAAAAATTTTATATCAATGCATAAGCTCATGTGTCAATACATAAAAAAATTCTTAAACCATTTTTCTTCTTTTTTTACATTATCTTTATATGTCTTTTTATTTTTATTGTCATTCAATATTAAATATGGATGTAATAGTATAATTAGAACTTTATTACTTTTATCCCCCATTCATAAACTTGTATCCCCATCCCCAAAAAAGATGTAATAGCGTAGAATTTATATTTCCACAATTTACCATTTTCAATATAATTGCTAGTAATTAGGGTGTGTGTGGAAATACTTAAAATAAATAAGTAGACAATCCTAATTCAAGACAAAAATGCATGAAATAAATACACTCGCACACACGCACCTCTATGGTAATCCACACTTGTTTCCTTGAGAAAAACGACCATGTCCCTCTAACGTGGGATACTTTAGCAATGACCCTCGAATACAAGATCATAGTCCCTTGATGAACCATCAATGTTGCCTTTGGTAAACAATCTTAGACCCTTACAAAAAATTGCTAAGGTATCCTACAATGTTGCCTTCCATGACTATACGATAACCCACGTCCGTCCCTTTGCATCCAATGATAGAGCTTCTTATCAATCAATGGTAAGATAGCAATATCTAAACAAGGAGGAAATGGACAAAGACTTTTTGAGTAGGTAGAAGGCTCATAGTTGCTTGCTCATAAAATTTCAAAACATCTTTCAAATACACCAACACTTTCAAACACGAAATATTTTCAAAAGTCAACACTTTGTATGCATTCTTATATAGACAAGAATCATTACAAAGTTCGCCTAAACGAAGGCACTTTCAAAAATACTTTCAAAATACACCAACACTTTCAAACACGAAATATTTTCAAAAGTCAACACTTTGTATGCATTCTTATAGAGACGAGAATCATTACAAAGTTCGCCTAAATGAAGGCACTTTCAAAAATACTTTCAAAATACACCAACACTTTCAAACATGAAATATTTTCAAAAGTCAACACTTTGTATGCATTCTTATAGAGACAAGAATCATTACAAAGTTCGCCTAAAAGAAGGCACTTTCAAAAATACTTTCAAAACCAATGACAGACACATTTCAAACAAAGCATTTCAAAAGTGATCAAGAAACTAAGAGCCTGTAGATAACTACGGATGAAAAGGGTGCTAACACCTTCCCTTTTCATAACCTACCCCCCGAACTCAAGAAAATATCTCAAAAGTTCTTTCATGTTCTTTTCACACTTTCCTTTATTGGATAAAAGAAAAGTTGATAGTGACTCTTGCTATCCGCAACAATTGCGATAAAACGCAAAACACTCAAGTCAGTTCTTCCACTGTATTACACGGCCAAACCATGGACTTTTAGATCAAAATAACATTGCCATTGGATTTGTAGACCTCGATTTAGGGGGGTAGAACATTTTTTATTTCTAACCTTGTTTATTTTGCTGGTTTTAAAAAAGGGGCTTACCGGAGAAGACGACCGGAGCTAGGGCTCTGGCGCTTCTCCGGCCAATATATTTTGTTTTATATTATATGTTTTGTTTAATTATATGAACGTATGAAACATCCACCCCAGTGGCAAGAGCGCGCGTGATAAGGCATTGGTACTAAAATTTCTTTTGTTTCCTTTTGTTTAAACAAATTTAAATCCCACAACGATCCTTGAAAACATTGCATTTTCATATCATGCATCATTACATAAATAGGTTTTCACATACAAGTTTTCTCATCTTCTTGCTGTTTATTTTTGTAAAAGATGGCTCTTGAACAGACTGTTAAAGAAATCCAAGCTCAGAATTCTCAATTCTAGGAGTCCCTCCTAGATCTTGCTCAAGGACAGAAGGATATGATGGCACTCATCGCCAAAAAGAAGAAGACTCGGAAGCCAATTGGTATCTTTAACATGGGAAGAAGATTCGAAGGTCCTGGTAAACAAGTTTAAACTGCTGATATCACCTCTAATGAAGATGACAACCAAGAGGAGGATGGTAGAAGTGTCAGGGCTAAAGGTGGAAGCAACATTGGTTCTGGTAAGATTTCTGAAGACGAAGACTATTCTGATGAGCAGTATCCTCCTATTGATGATAGATACAACCAACTAGAAGACCGTATTAAAGCTATGGAAATCCAGAAAGTGCCTGGATTAGATTTCGGAGAGCTGGGTCTTATTCTGGGGGTGGTTATCCCTCACAAGTTCAAAGTCCATGTTTTTTCTAAATATGATGGCGTGTCTTGTCTGAAACTTCATATGAGATCTTATGTTCAGAACATCCAACCCCATACTGCTGACAGAAAGTTATGGGTGCACTTCTTTCAGGAAATTTTGTATGGTACACAACTCGAGTGGTTCTATCAGCTGGAAGGAACCAACATTTGTACTTGGGAAGACTTGGTAGCTGATTTCTACAAGCAGCATCAATACAATGCTAACCTTGCACCGACTCGTGTGCAATTACAAAACATGACTATGGGTTTGAATGAAGGATTCAAGGAATATGCCCAGAAGTGGAGAGACTTAGATGGAAAGGTGCAACCTCCCTTATCTGACTGGGAGCTAGTTGATATGTTCATGGGCACTCTAACAAGTCTGTTCTTTAATCATCTAATCAGGAGTTCTTCATCTGGTTTTACTGAGCTGATTCTAACTGGGGAACAAGTTGAAAGTGGAATTAAGAGCAGAAAAATTCAAGTGGTTGCGTCTTCGAGTGTTGTAAAGAAGATGTTCAATAATAAAAAGGAAACCGATGTTTTTTATGGCCAGGGGGGCCGTGGTAAAAGTGACTGCAATCAGTCTGTGGGAGCGGTACTAATTTCTAATTTTGCACATGTTCAACAATAACAACAGGGCAATAGGTGTAAGTCAGATACTCCGGGAAGGCAGTTTACCAAGATTAATATTTCATTGTCTTAGGTGTTGCAACATTTCGTAAAGGCAGAACTGATTACACTAAGGGACCCTCCTCAGATTTCTAACACCTCCTCTCTTAAGTATAATCTAAATGCAAGATGCGCCTATCATTCTAACAGTATGGGGCATGATACCAACAATTTTTGGAGCATAAAAAACAAAATTCAAGATATGATCGACAACAAGGAAATTGAGTTTGATCCTCCAGAGACCCCAAATGTGATTATTGCACCTATTCTGAAGCATGACAAAGACATAAGTGCGATCGATGATGTTCTTTATGTTGTTGGTGTGAGTGAATTGGTGACTCCTCTACCAATTATCAAGAGGAATCTGTTGCATGCCGGTTTATTTTCGGGTTGTGTTGAAAAATGTTACTACTGTGAAGCCCAACCCAATGGCTGCAAATTACTGAAGGAAGGAATTCAACGCCTAATGGACAATCATATAATTTTGATCAAGAAGGTTTCATCTGCTGAGAATATGTGTCAAGACTTATTTGTAATTTCTGGTCCTCCTGTCACGATCACCTCTAAAGGTCCTGTAAGAATTACTACCAATCTTAAAGTTGCTCCTCTGATCATCACTACACCTGTACCCATCCCATATTCTTTGGAAAAAGCTATCTCGTGGAATTATGGATCCGATGTCTACTACCATGGCGTTAAACAACAGCTACCGACTATTGAAGATGAAGTTACTGAAGTTGCTAATCCTAACATTAACAATATTGCTGGAACCAGTAAGGTTACTTGAAGCGAGAGGGTTTTCTCTCTGGAAATATCTCCAAATACTATTGATACACCTGTTATAGTTACTTCTACTGAGTCAACTGCTGAGGCTCGGAATAAAGAGCAAGTGACAGAGCCTGCCCAGACTGATGCGCCTAAGGAAGCCACAATTGAAGACATCTCTAGACAAGAGTTGAAAGAGGTATTGAAGATTATCTGCAAGTGACTACAAAATGGTTGAACAGTTGGGGCATACCCCATACAAAATCTCTATGTTATCCATGCTACTGTGTTCTGAAGCCCATGCACATGCTTTAGTAAAAATTTTGAAGATTGCTCATGTGCCATAAGAAATTTCTGCCGATCAATTTAGGAGCTATGTTGCGAGCTTGACGATTGACAATGG
This sequence comes from Vicia faba, assembly GCA_948472305.1. NCBI lineage: Eukaryota > Viridiplantae > Streptophyta > Magnoliopsida > Fabales > Fabaceae > Vicia > Vicia faba. The sequence goes on along the minus strand of OX451739.1, from coordinate 1,153,290,359 downwards.
TTTAGGTTTCTCTGATGCTGATCTGACCCCTGAAGAAAGAAACCACAATAAATCCTTGTATGTCTCCATTGAATGCAAAGGGCACTACTTTATCTCATGTGTTGATTGATACCGGTTCTTTTTTGAGTGTTCTATCGAAAGGCGCTCTCGATAGACTTGATTGTAAAGGGGTCGTACTGAAACCTAGTGATATTATGGTTCGAGCCTTTGACGGATCGAAATGGATGGTACACAGGGAAGTGGATCTCACGATCAAGGTAGGTTCACAGATCTTTGAATATACCTTATATATAATAGATATTTGTCCAGCTTATTCTTGCTTACTAGGATGCCCCTGGATCTATGGGGCGGGCGCTCTTACCTCTACTCTACATCAGAAGCTAAAGTACCCTATAAATGGAAAGATTGTTACTGTCTGAGGGGAAGAAGAATACATGGTTAGCGACTTATATTTTTTCTGGTATGTATAGGTGGATGGTGAATTCATCGAGACTCCCTGTCATACTTTTGAATTTATACCTCTTGCCGCTACTGAAGTTGTCTTTTCCATTCCCAAAGTTACTAGGACACCCCCCAGGATGGCTTCATTGGAAGATGATAAAGCTACTGTAGAAGAAGGTGGTTGTACTATTTGGGGTCAGCTTCCTGACATCCCGTATAAATATGACAAGTTTGGTTTGGGTTTCACTGCAGAGGGTCAGAGGGTTGTTCATCATGCTCGAGCTGGACGGCCACCTTTCCGTATAAGCAATAATGGAGTCAACGTGATAGAAGATGCTGATAGCGATTATGACCTTGACAGCTGGATCTTTCCTACCATTGGTAATGAGCTTAGCAACTAGAAGGAGGAAGACGTCATCTCTATATCCTTTAGTCATGAGTAATAGCTTACATTCCTTTTTTTATTGCTTTCAAGTTTTTTCTTTGTAATATTTGAACAATGACTTTAAGCCTTGTGCCTTATCCGGGGCACAACGGTGCATTTGTTAAGGGTTGTCATTTCAAAAACATATTTTTATTTAATAAAGCATTGAACATTTTGCATTCAAATTTTGTGCTCTCTTTATTTCTTTTCACTTTTATCACTTTCAAATAGCTATGTGTTCTTACACACACCCACACAATACATTGCAGATCCACATCCACTCTGGATCTCGCTGATAACGATTCTATTATTGCCACTTATAACTGAAAATCCGATTTACCAAGCCGAGAACGAAGGTGAGGAAGATTGTGAAATACCAGGAGAACTTTCCAGACTGTTAGTACAAGAATAGAAAGTTATTCAACCACATGAAGAGCCAGTTAAAGTGGTAGACTTGGGTTCTGAAACAGACAGAAAAGAAGTCAAGATAGGCGTCAACTTAGAGGACAGACTCAAGAACAGGTTGATACAGATGTTGCACAAATATGTTGAGATGTTTGCTTGGTCATATGAAGATATGCAAAGGCTAGATACTGATATTGTGGTTCACCGTCTGGCGATGAAAGAGGGTTATTCTCCGATAAATCAGAAGGTTCATCGTATGCATCCTGAAATGTCATAGAAGATCAAGGTTGAGGTTATGAAACAATTCAAAGCACGGTTCTTAGCAGTAACCTCATATCCTCAATGGGTTGCAAATGTTGTTCTAGTACCAAAGAAAGATGACAAGGTATGTATGTGTGTAGATTACATGGATCTGAACAGAGCGAGCCCCAAAGATAACTTCCCACTTCCATATTTTGATGTTTTGGTCGACAACACCGCTCAACACAAGGTGTTGTCCTTCATGGATGGTTTCTAGGGATATAATCAGATCAAGATGGCACCTGAAGACATGGAAAATTCTACCTTTGTTACACAGTGGGGCACTTTCTGCTACAAGGTTATGCCTTTTGGGTTGAAAAACACCGACGCAACATATCAGTGTGCTATGGTAGCTTTGTTCCATGACATGATCCATCACGAGATATAGGTCTATGTCGATGATATGATAGCCAGGTAGCAAACTGAAGAAGAACATGTGGACCATCAACATAAGTTGTTTGAGAGACTAAGGAAGTATAAGCTGAGATTGAATCCGAACAAGTGCACCTTTGCGGTGAGATCTGATAAACTCCTGGGTTTTGTTGTCAGCGATAAAGGAATTAAGGTCGATCCCGCTAAAGTCATAGTTATCCAGGAAATGTAGGTCTCCCGTACTGAGAAGGAAGTCAGAGGTTTCTTGGGACGACTGAATTACATTGCCCAATTTATTTCCCATCTGACTACTACTTGTGAACCGATCTTTAAGTTGCTGAAGAAAGATCAGGTAGTGAAATGGAATGACGATTTTCAGATAGCCTTTGAAAAAATCAAAGATTACCTACAAGAACCTCCAATTCTCATTCCACCAATTGAAGGAAGACCCCTGATCATGTACCTAACGGTATTAGAGAACTCAATGAGATGTGTACTAGGGCAATATGACGAGTCTGGTCGAAAAGAGAATGCAATATACTACCTTAGCAAAAAGTTTACCGATTGTAAAACAAGATACTCACTTCTCAAGAAAACTTGTTGCGCTTTGGCATAGACTGCTCGGCGACTAAGACAGTATATGTTGACTCATACCACTTTGTTGATCTCTAAAATGGATCTCATCAAACATATATTCGAGAAGCCAGCTCTCTTCGAAAGGATAGCCCGATGGAAAATGGTCTTAATAGAATACAACATTCAGTAAACCACTCAGAAAGCAATTAAAGGAAGTGTATTGGTAGATAATTTGGCACATCAAGCTGTAGACGACTATCAGTCTATGAATTTCAAGTTCCCGGACGAGAACATCATGCTAGTTACAGATTATGAAGAACCTGGACCGTATGAAGGACCTGAGACAGGATCCTGATGGACTATGGTTTTCGATGGAGCCTCTAATGCACTAGGCAACATAATTGGTGTTGTAATTATATCTCCTCAGGGTTGCCATACACCCTTCCCCACCTGATTATATTTCGACTGTACCAATAATATGGCTGAATACAAAGCGTGCATCATGGGTATTAATGCTTCCATTGATCTGAGAATCAAGTTCTTAAGCGTATACGGGGACTCATGCTTGGTAATCAGTAAGATTAAGGAAGACTGATACACGAAGCATCTGAATCTCATTCCTTACCGAGAGCATGTGCTGACTTTAATTCCATACTTCAAGGAAATCACTTTTGAGCATATCCCACGAGAAGAAAATCAGTTGGCAGACACATTAGCTACCATGTCATCTATGTTCAAAGTCAGATGGGACAACGAAGCTCCTCGAATGACTATTGAAAGACTAGATGAACTGGCACATTTCTACGAAGTTGATACTAACGGAGTAGAAGAGAAGCCTTGGTTTCAGGGAGTGAAAAGATACCTCGAGGCTTAAGAATATCCCGAGGGGACATCCATCAATGACAAGAAATTCCTACAGAGGTTCTCTGCTAAGTTCTTCCTGAGCAACGAAATTTTGTACAAGTGCAACCATGATTCGACTTTGCTTTGCTGTATGCACAAGAAGGAAGCTTAGAAGATTATGGAAGATATGTATGAAGGAACCTTTGGTACTCATTCCAGTGGGCATACTATGGCTAAGAAAATTCTGAGAGCGGGTTACTATTGGTCGACTATGGAAACTGACTATCATCACCACTCAAGAACTTGTCACAAGTGTCAGGTCTATGTTGACAAAGTACATGTGCCACCTGTTCCTATGAATTTCTTGACTACTCCTTGGCCGTTTGCAATGTGGGGCATTGATATGATCGGAGAAATCAAACCTACTGCTTCCAATGGGCATTGCTTCATCCTCGTCGCCATTGATTACTTCACAAAATGGGTTGAACCCACCTCGTTTACCTCTATTACTAAGAATGTGGTTGCTAGGTCCATTAAGCATAACCTTATTTGTTGGTATGGCATCCTCGAAAGGATTATCACAGACAATGGTACCAATCTCAACAACATTATGATCACGGAACTCTACATGCAGTTCAAGATCAAGCACCATAATTCTTCTCCGTATCGACCAAAGATGAATGGCACAGTTGAAGTCGCCAATAAGAACATTAAAAATATTATACAAAAGATGGTTGTGACGTACAAAGGCTGGCACGAGGTTTTACCATTTTCTCTTTATGGCTATCGCACTTCAGCTCGAACATCAACTAGGGCAACCCCATTCTCTCTAGTTTACAGTATAGAAGTTGTCCTACCGGTTGAAGTGCAGATTCCTTCCTTGATAATTATGAAAGATGCAGACTTGGACGAAGACGATAGGATTCAAACTAGGCTAGATCATTTGAATTTAATTAACGAGAAGAGACTTACGGCTGTCTGTCACGGTCAGATGTATCAGAAGCGTATGATCAAAGTCTTCAATAAGAAAATCAAGCATCGGGTATATCAGGCTAGTGACTTGGTAATAAAGCACATCATCCTACCACAGGGAGACCCCAGGGGCAAATGGACTCCTACCTACAAAGGGCCATTTGTAATCAAGACAATATTTTCGGGCGGCGCAATGATACTTACCAGTATGGATGGTGAAGATCTTCCACACCTTGTGAGTGCGAACATAGTTAAAAGATACCACGCATAAAAAATGACCCACTAGGTTGAATGGCCTAGGAAACACTAAGGGCATCCTGGCGAACCAAAAGGGTTCAGGCAAAAATCAGGGATATATATATATATATATATATATATATACACACTCAGCAAGTCGAAAACTTGAAAAGGCGGCTTGGACAAAAAAGGGTATCCCGGTGGACTAAAAACCCGAAAGGGCAGTCCAGGAAAAAATTAGGGATTAAAGCATACGACTATGTCCCATCGGATCACTTACAGCCAGCTTTATTACCAACCTCAAGTTTGAATGGTTCCAATCAATTCAATCAACTTCTTCCAACAAGCAAGGGATGAGATGCTCAAGGACATAGAGGAAATAGACGAGTTGGAACCCAACGAGATCATTTACACATAGTTGTACATGTCGTTTTTATTTTGTACTCTCTTCATTAATCAAGACGATTTCCTCTTATTAGGATTTATGTCTCCTTGTACAATAATTGCCTGTTTATAGGCAAACTATCAATATAACCACAATTTCAAAATTCAAATTTTGTTTTTCTTTTTCTGTTTTGTTTGCAAAAACATCCAATGTCTAAATTGAATGAACATATGCATATGAACATGATTATTGTTAGCAAAATATGCATAAAAAATAGGAATGAGTATTTACTCAAGACTGTAGGAGGCGGGATAACGTTTAAGTCATCCATAGATCCCCACAAAGTAATCCCCGGTAAAGTTTCCCTACAGAGCAATTTCCATAAAGATTATTCTCCATGGAATCAGCGTCACTTCAACAAGGATATATTCCCAGTAGGCCGTACTCACCAGCAAATCCCCCTAGCGGACAAAGGAGTATAATCTTTTCCTCGACAATGTCGCCAACCTACAGGATTCCAATCTTTAGTAGATTATGATAGCAGCACAGTTCACATGAATTCTCTTCCCCAACTGAGTTTATTTCTCCAACCGGATTCAATCCCCTGCAGATTTCTCTTCTCTACCAGGGCTCATGTCCCCAGTAGAACATATTCCTCCAACAGGTTTATTTCCTCAATAGAGTGTTTCTCCAACAGAGTTTATTTCCCCAACAGGGTTTATTTCCCCAGCGGAATTCATTCTCCCCAACTTACGTTTATCCCTCTATTGTAAATCACCGGCAAAACTTCTCTTTCCAGCAAAATGTAGTCCAGACCACTATCCCTAGAGAGTTGCTACGAAATCGAAGACCGGACCAGGTACCAGTCAACCTTATCCTCCCCAGATGAGTCAGCATCCATCGGACAACACCTCTGAAGGTTATACATCTCTTTTATCCCTAGTCAGGGTATATAAGAATTAAACTCACCAGTAAAGCAATGAACAACCAATGTTCTTGAGCTCTTCTCCCCAAACAAAAATCAATATTCCCCGATAAAGTTGCCTCAAACAGCAAGCAGGAATCCCTAGCAGATTGAAGATTGATATTCTTCATCCCCAAGCAACAATCATTGATTTATTTTCCCTATCAAAAATTTTATATGAAGCTACTGATACACTTCAACGATAACTCACATTCATATATCATTTATCATAGCATATGCATACGAAACGCATTAGCACATTCACATTTATTTTGAGAGCATCATTACGTAATGCATTACATACATCATGATGTTGCATAAAACTAACTTTGTCCTTTTAGGTTAAGTTTGCAAACAGACAAGTATTTCCCTCATAGACTAAATCTGACAAGTAGCTACTTAAGCATTTTCCCCAGAATATCATTCTGAAAAATATCTCTTCTAGATGAAGTCACGCGTAGACATCTTCAAGTACATCATTCAGATGAAGTCGGGTGTAGATTTCTCTCTGATAATATTTTTGGAAAAAGTCAGGCGTAGACTCTTTCCGATACCTCTTCTAGTTAAAGTCGGGCGTAGACTTCTTCTAGTACATCATTCAGATGAAGTCGGGCGTAGATTTCTCTCTGATAATCTTTTTGGGAAAAGTTAGGCGTAAACTCTTTTCGGTACCTCTTCTAGTTGAATTCGAGTGTAGACATCTTATATTTTAGATGAAATCAGGCGTAGATTTCCTTCTGATACTCTTTTGGGAAAAAGTCAGGCGTAGACTCTTTTCGATACCTCTTCTAGTTGAAGTTGGGCGTAGACATCTTCTAATTCAGATGTAATAAAGTGTATATATCGTTATGATACTCTTTTGGGAAAAAGTCAGGCGTAGACTCTTTTCGGTACCTCTTCTAGTTGAAGTTGGCGTAGACATCTTCTAGTTCGGATGAAATCAAGCGTAGATTCCTTCTGAAACTCTTTTGGACAAAGTAGAATGTAGACACATTCCAAGTGTATCTTCTAGACAAAGTCGAGTGTAAACTCATTCTAGTACATCATACAGATGAAATCAATCGTAGATTCACTCTGATACTCTTTTGGACAAAGTCAAACATAGACTCATTCCAAATACATCTTCTAAAAAACAAAGTCAGGCGTAGACTTATTATGATATTACTATCAACAGTTACTCTGGACGGCATATGTAAGCCCATCTCCGATGATTCTCCGATACCTCTCCAAATGGCATCTTTAATCCCATTCCCGCCATAGTCAACCAACAGTGTTACTTCGTGCACAGGCGAGTGCAAATTTCTGGGAACTTAGGTGTTCAATCATCTTCTACCTTTAAGTCGCGAATGGCGGATGTTCCAATCTAAATCTTCAGGTTTAAGAAGATTGAACACGGGAATCTGTTGTACCCCAAAATTTTCCCTTCCATTTTCCTTCAAGACATTCTCATGAGATCCTCATTTGCTCATGTTGGCTCAAGAATTGATCAGACAAATTCTCCTCCTAAGCAATGGGTCCATAACTAGGGTTTTGTGTTTCATAAGGAAGATTGGGCTCTCAAGGTCTCAAGTGGTTTTCATAGCTCCTCATATGCTTTAAATAATGCTCATATCTTGCATCACAAGTTTGCTCAATCAATGGCTCAGATAATTGAAAAATCAACTATATTGGGCAAAAAGTTAATTATGGTCACATATAGTCAAACTTCAAGATTTTTGGTCAACATCAACATTTTTAAGTGATATTCATCATTTGATCAAGGTTTGGTCATGATTCCTCAATAAAAAACCCTCAAATCATCAAAAGTCAAAAGTTTCCAAATTAGGGTTTCCTTAGGAGAAGTCAACTTAACTTTGACCAAGCATAACTTTCACATGCTTCATCAGGTTTTCCCTAACATAAGCTCATTTTGAAGGAATTCAATTCTCTACAACTTTGTATAACTATGCTCAAGTCCAAAAAATGCATCATTTGAGAGATATAAGCCAATACATTATAGGTCATTTCAAACATCAACAAAAAGACACTTTTTGTCAAGGCAAATTACATCAAGATAAAGTCTTCAAAAGAAAAAATTATCAACATAGACATTGTATAGGACATCTTAAGCTTTCCAAAAAGTCAAAGATCATCTTCAAAAGATAACAATTGAGTGAGTTATGACCATTGCAAGTTGGGAAATTTTGAGCAAATGCATGAAGACCAAATTGAGCAAGCTTGATGTTTTGGACTATTGGGCCATTGTTTTGAGGTCCAAACGTGTTTATGCCTTTCATACACCTCAAAATTCATTCACACACCTTTTGGCCTTATTTAATTTTTATTATTTTTATTAGTTTTGATTTATTTCATTAATAATATAAGATAATATAAGATAAAATCGTATCTTTTTGTACAAGAGTCCAAGCCCATTTGTTTTTGCCCTAAAATTTTTATATATATTAAGACCTCAAGACAAGAACAAGGCACGAATCCTTGCCTCCAAAACTTGTCCAAAATTTTCCAAGTATTTTCAAGAACCCTAAAATTCTCAAACCCTACTTTCAAATTCCTCTCACTGTAAAACAACCATCTCATTCACTCCTAGCCACCATATAGAGTAAGGCTGGGTCGATGTTGATGTTCAAAAGCTCATGAGAACACCATACATGCATCTCTAATTTCATAAATTTTTTTAATTTCATATTGTGATTTTTGTTTTGTTTTATGCCATATTAATGTTACTAATGCACTCCTGAGATGTCCCTGAACAGGTTTGGATCATTATCATGATCCCACACAGTCATAACCATAGGGTACCATGTTTTCTCTGATCAGTATTTTTGTACCCCAAAATTTTCCCTCTCTTTTCTCAAGACATTCCTCATAAAGATCTCCAATGGCTCAAGTTTGCATAAGTGTTGACTTGGTCAAACTATCTCCTTAACACTGATGCCTCAAATTAGGGTTTTGATATTCATAAGGACAATTGGACTTCTAATGCCTAAAATTACTTTCATGTATCATCATAAACCTCCAAGAACATTCATGCCAAGTTTCTAGTCTTGAATCACAAATTTGCTCAGTCAATTGACTAGATGACTGAAAAATCAACTGTATTGGGTAAAAAGTCAATTACGGTCAACCTACAGTCAAACTTGAAGATTTTTTACCAGTATCAACATTTTAAAGTTCCATTCATCATTTAATCAAGTATTAATCACAATACCTCAAGAAAAATACTTAATTTACCAAGAAGGCAAAATGGTAAAAATTAGGTTTTTGACTGTAATTAACTAATCACTGAATTTTGACCTAATACATGATCCAATGGCTTGAATCACAATCTAAAGGATTAAAATACAACATGTTAACCTAATCTCATGGCTCAAATCATCTTTCAAAATCAATGGATTAATAGTTGAATTTTGGGTCAACTGATGCACAAAAAGTCAAACTTTGACTTTTTTAAACCAAGAGTTGTTTTCAAATATCATAATTCATAAAGACATTAAAAATATGAAACTTGATCATAAAGAAATCAAAAAAGTCAAAATTTAATTTGAAAAGTCAAACTTTTCAAGACAAAAAGTTTTCTAAGTGTTTTATACATGATAATTTCACTACTTCATGCCAATTTTCACCAAGATCCAAGATGATTCAAAGAAAACTTTCAACATGAAAGTTATAGATCTTGATGATATCTACAACTTTGTATTGTAGGGATCATACCCAAAAATGCTTAGATTTTGAGTTATAGGCCCATGAAGTCATGCACTTTTTCTTAAACACTTAGTGAAATTTTGACCTAGTTTAGGCAGATTTTTTGTCCCAACATCTTGACTATTTTTCACATAGCTCCAATTTGATTTAGAAAAAGTGGAAAACATGAAAGTTGTAGAGGATGTTTCAAGCTTTCCAAAATGTCCAAAAACTTGAAGAGATCATTTTTGAGCTAAGAGAATACAAGAGATCAAGTTGGGCATCCATTCTTGAATTACAAGGCATTTTTGTGATGAACACTTGACCAAATCTCTAACCATGCTGCATAATCTCACTTTGGAGGCCTTATAACTTGTGTATCTATCTCTAATCAGAATATTGTCCAATATATCTTGCTATTTAAGGAAGAAAGTTCACATTTCCATTTTAGAAAAGTGACTTTAATCACAAAGTCAACTTGTATGGAGCCTCTAACTTGTTCCCTCTGCACACACTCAACACACAAGGTCAGAAGCAACATTTTTAAGCTCTTAGCCACCCTACAAACCTTGCACTATGCATTGGCACAATGTTTGTCAAGGTTACTTCAAAAACAAGTCAAAATCCATAAACATGTGATCTTGTACTTCTGATCACCTCAAGCTCTCAAACTATTTCCTATAAATTGAAGCATTGTTTACAAACCTAAGGGTCGAAAAGAGAAGCCTTTAAACTCCCTAAAACTCCCTTAAACCAGAAATTGCTCTAAAAACATCATAACTTGTCATTTCTGCCCAAGAATTTCCATCTCAAAACCACTTGTGTGTTTCTTCTCCAAATCAATCCTAAGCTTCCTTACATCAAATATAAATCATCACCCTCCCTGTTTCACAACTGTAACACCTCCATCACCATTGTCCAAACCTCACTTTGCACCTCTGCAACTTGACTTCTCTAGAATATTCCAGGCACTCTCAACTCAAGCTAAGCATTGCATTAGCTTCCTAGAGGTTCAAGGAAGCTAACCAAATCAATGCAGCACCTTGAAGTTAGCTCTAACTCAAAACACGATCCTCATCTGCAAGGTGAGTTTTCTAGAATTCTAACTCTTCATACAAGCATCATTTGGCTTCCATTTTGAAAGATAAAATATAGACATCATAGCCCTGAAACTAACCATGTCCTTAGAATTCATTTATGTTGCCTGAGCAGTGAGAATTTTGAGCCTGAACTTTCTGAAAAAATTAGGTTAAATTTAGTACCATTTAAAATGTGTGCTCATCTTTGATCCATTGCTTATGTTAGTTATATATTTGAAATTGTGGTGAAATTTCTAACAAGTTTGATGTTCATACTTTTGAGAATGATTGAGAGTTGAGAAAGTTACAGAGAAATGGCTGGCGCGAGGAAGAAGACGAAGTACAATCATGGACTTGTTTTATCTTATATTTATTACAACTTGTTTCTATACCGGATGAAATAGCCACCCCAGTGGCAAGAAGCGCGCGCGTAAGGCATTACTATAGAACGTCTTAGGTTTGAGCTCCAGCGAGACCTTTTGCATTTTTCATATTTTCATTTGTTTCTTTTTTTATTTGAACAGGCGTGCCTGGGCCTCCCTCCACTGGGCCATGCATTTTTACTCCCTCTCACCCCCTGTTTACTCATATCGCGCAGGCCCACATTTTTTTTTTATTTCATTGTCTTTCTGATACAAACAAAAAGGACTTTGGTCCTAGTAAATTGTTGTTACATTCAAACCATCCATTTCCTTTTCAACCCCCTGACCTTTCTTTTAATTTATATTTATATTTTATTTTCTTTTATTTTCCTATTTTATTTTATTTCTTAATTAAAAAATACAAAATATATTATTTTCCTAAATAATTAAATGAAAAGACCTTTTGACTTACTTTATCTTGATGAATAACAAAAACCCTAAAAATACATTTTTCTTTCTAATTATTCAAACTATTTTAAATTTAGGTTTTTAATTATAATTTCCTTTTTTTAATTAAACTAACTTAGACTTTAAGATTTTAATTAATCAACTTCTTTTCAAATTAATTAGTGTAAATTAGGTTAACTAAAAAATCCTTTTTCATACAAAAACCACAAAAACAATTTTCTTTTCTTTTATATTATATATATGTTCTTGTAATTAGGTTTTAATTGCTTTCATCCTCATTTGTAATTTGTACCCCCATCCCCTAAATGATGTAATAGTGTAGAACTTTAAATTTCCGCAATTTATCGCATTCAATATTATTGCTAGTAATTAGGGTTTGTATGGAAAGACTTAAAATCAACCAATAGATAACACTAAATTCAAGACAAGTTCATGAAAATAATACACCTTGCACACTTGCACCTCTAGGGTTAATCCACACTTGTTGCCTCGAATAAAACAGTCATGTTCCTCAAACGTGGGATAATTTAACAAAGACCCTCAATTACAAGATCGTAGTCCCTCGATGACCCTTTGATGTTACCTTCGGTAAACAATCTTAGACCCTTACAACAAATTGCTAAGGTATCTTACAATGTTGCCTTCTATGACTGTACGATGACCCACGCATGTCCCTTCACATCCAATGATAAGGTTTCTTATTAACTAATGGTAAGATAACACTATCTAAAGGAGGAGGAGAAGAACAAAGACTTTTTTAGTATGTAGAACGTTCGTAATTGCTTGCTCACAAACATTTCAAAATAAAACATCTTTCAAAAACACCAACACTTTCATGATATATTTTCAAAAGTCAACACTTTGTATACATTCTTATAAAGACGAGAATCATTACAAAGTTCACCTAAAGAAAGGCACTTTTCAAAAATACTTTCAAAAAAATCACAAACACATTTACAAAGCATTTCAAAGTGAGCTAGCAACTAAGAGCCCGTAGATAACTACGGATGAAAAGGGTGCTAACACCTTCCCTTTTCATAACCTACCCTCCGAACTCAAGAGAATTCTCAAAAGGTATTTCCTGTTCTTTTCACCCTTTTCTTTATTGGATAAAAGAAAAGTCGGTGGCAACTCTTGTTATCCGCAACAATTACGATAAAACGCAAAATACCCAAGTCAGTTCTCCCACTGTATTATAGAACTGGCGACTTTGCTGGGGACATATACCTAAAAGTGGGGTTACCTTAGAGATTAGATCACCTTTAAAATGCTTTCATTGTTTGACTTGTATGATTTACATTATGGGTTATGTTTGTGTTTTTATAGATCCTCTACCCGGATCTGGGAAAATTATTAGGTAAGTAGAAAAGTTTGTGGAGACTGTGCAGCATAGACCGATATGGTTGAAACAATAGCTACGTTAGTGTGACACATTTGTGGGTACCGGTATCCCTTGTGGTGAATCAAGGAGAATATGGGACGGCCATGTGGTGTCATGAAGCACTAACTGACCATAGAACCTTTAGTTGAACAACTTGGCCATTAGGAAGTAGTGAGATAGCCGCCTCTGGTGTGTTCCGAAGTTGGTTGATACTCGATACTACGCTCATTGAGATCGGACTTTCAAGATATTTCGATTGCCAAAATAGAGGCTTGCGCTAAAACAATGCCCGATGAAGAAAGATCAATGATATTGAGATTCCCTAGAACCCATTTAATTTCTAAGATAGGTTGAACCAACTAAAACTTCAAGAGGGTACTTACCTATAAACCCCATGCAAGCCTGAACCTAAGGTTACTTGTGTGACTTGTTTGAATTTATGATCTAACAAACTTGAACTCCTTGCAGGGTTTGTTTGTATTCAGTATCTAACCAAACTTGAATTTCTTGCAAGGCTTGTTTGTAGTCACCACCTTACACTTTTGCTTGGTGCATATCATACGCATCATGACATCATGCCATAAAATTTCCAATAACCATTTCAAGGGTATCAAGGGCCTGTAATGTAGGTTTATATTGAACCAAACGTCTATCAAAGGACAAGAGGATTTATTTTCCTCTAACCAAATGTTGTCAAAGTCCAAAGCACGATAATTTCAGTCAAGGGCTATGACCCACTAGACATGGTGAGCTTGATTCTCGCAGAAGGACATTTTAACGATACAAAGTTCTTCAATCAAAGATGTGATCAAAGTTCAACTTCTGACATTTTAATGTGTTTACCCTGCAAGATCCTTGAAAACATCGCATCCACATATCATGCATCATATCATAACAGGTTTTCCTCATATAGGTTTTCTCATCTGCTTACTGTTTATTTCAGTAAAAAAATGGCTCTCGAACAAACTGTCCAAGATCTTCAGACCCAAAATGATCAGCTTCAAGATTTGTTCTTGAACCTATCCAAGGGGCAAGAAAAAGTGAAATCACTCTTCATTGAGATTATGACCATGAAGAATCCTGAAGACAACAGGGTCGACCAGTTAGAACAACTACAAACTGAGATAGCAACGATGAAAATCCAGATGGTGGGACAAATGGATCTTATCCAAAACTTAGCTCGGGGACAAGAGGAGTTGAGAATCCCTTTAAGACGGATACAACCGTATGGAACAAACGGATGGAATTAGGAATCAAGTCATTAATCAACCCCGATAAGACAGGAAGTTGGCTTGTTTAAGAGTAGACTTTTCCAGATTGCTGCTACGTCACGAGCTCAACAACGACCTCGCCAACAACGACGGGGTCGTCAGCGTAGGCAGAATACGCCCGAAAGACAATTTACCGAGATCAACATGTCTTTGGCTCAATCATTGCATCATATGTTGGAGGCCAAGCTGGTTACATTGAAGGAGCCTCCTAAAAACTAATACTTCTTCACCTCATTACAATCATTAAGAAAGGTGCACATACCACTCCAACAGTCATGGACACAACACTAACATTTGTTGGACGTTGAAGAACAAGATTCAAGACCTAATTGACGAAGGAGTGTTGGAATTCATACAAGATGGTCAAATTTAATTTTTCTGTCATCCCTCAAAGGCACGCCATCTGAAGCGATAAATTTAAAGCGGAGACATTTTTCGTTCATTCGAGTTTTTGTTTGTAATTTCTTTAGTTTACTCAAACAATTATTTTTATGCCAAACTTTGGTTGTTCTCATTAATGCATTTCATATGTTTGTCTTGATTTAATCCATTTGTTTTCACTATACTTAAATTGTGCTTTTACCCTTTTTTATGATATTCAAATCTTGATTTAAATCTACAAGCCTTTATAGGGAGGATGACGAAAATAATACCATAATCTCTACAGTATGCTTTTGAACAGACCTTGCTGATGATGTACAAGTATTGTTTCAAACCCTAAACAGTGGAGTTATAAGGAAGATAATCCCTAGTCAACCCCTTTGAGCCAAAGAAGTTGGAGTTTTCTTTTTCCGCATAAATTGAAACCTTTAATCATGACCTGGGGCAGAGTAGTTTCTCAGTTAATTCAAATTCACATTCAGTTCCAAGCTTTCACTTTGTACACAACAAATGACATCAAAAACATCCTTCTGAATAAAAAAAAGACGGCGATGGTTGCCTATAAAACAGCCAGTCATTATCTCTCAAAAGAAAAGCCCACTGAGTCAAAACCTATGAAGGAGACTTAAGAAAAACTGGGGCATCCCGCTGACTGTAGTCTCAAAACAAAAACAGTCAGGCAAAAATTAGGGATAATAAGTCAAAAAAGGAGTTCGTTAAAAATCCTCAACAACAGAAAAATGTTGCAAAAATGACTGCCTTCTCAAATAAACTTCCCGTATCCGAACCATCACCAAAATATCATTCCAGATTCTATTGGGAGTCAAACGCATAATTAACTGAGTTTAGGTCTGAAGAACACCATGGAGAATGGGTTGGGTACGAATAAACTTTGATCCTTATCCTTTGTTTCTTAAACCATGAACCAGACCACGTTACAACCCTTTAAAATTCCTAATTGAAGCATAGGTTAGTTCGAAAGCATACTGTTACAAAATGTATCCTGACTCATGTAAGGCTTATTGAAGATCCTGAGTTGAATTCATATTCTTACAAATTTTTGTTGCTTATTAAAAGTGGCCTTTTCAAAAATTTTTCTCAACACAAACATAAACTTTGCATTGTTTAAATACCACTATTTGCATATGGCTAATTGTTCGAAATTTGAGAAATCCGCACGACGAATATCCAATGAACAGAAATTCTCTCAATGAACAGAATCACTTCAAATGGAAAGACTCTTCCAATAAAAATCAAGGGGCATGGCATTATTATTGTCCAACACATCTGGGGAAGTCGAGTCAAGATTCAAAGAATCTCTCAAAAAGTGTTGGATAGCCAGGGGCAGATCTCCATCTGAATCACTTGGGGAAATAATACGTTGATCAGGGGTTCTAACAAAATCCACTTGATCAAAAAGAGCTTCGGTACCACCAAATTTCTTGTCTGTACCAATTGTATCAGATGGTGTCAGTATCATGTCTTCGGATCCTTCCATGACAGTTCTTAGAAAAGACACCTAGGAAGTTCCAGACTATCAGAAATTTGATCAAAACTTTAAACATCAAGTGCACCAGACTAACCTCAAGGGCAAACGGGCTCCCACATATGAAAGGTCACGTACGATCAAGCAAATATTTTCTGGCATTTCTACACCACTTGCTATCATAGACAATGACAATTCTCCACACCCTATGAACGCGTACATAGTTAGAAAATACTACGCATGAAAAGAGATCTGCTAGGTTGACATACCTAGGCAAAAGTAAGAGCATCCTAGTGAACCAAAAGGTTCGGGCAAAAATTAGGGATATACATACAAAAGATTGTACACCTGGCAAGTCGAAAACCTGAAAAGGCGGCTTGGGCAAAAAAGGGTATCCCAATGGACTGAAAATCTGAAAAGATGGTCCAGGAAAAAGTTAGGGATTAAAGCGTACGACTATGTCCCGTTATCTTATCACTCGTCTATCAGTAAGAAATTTGTCACTCTAATCAAGCGTTTACTAAGGATTCTGGGAGATAAGCCAAAGTTCAAGTTGTCCACAAATCCCCACAGGGCGATTTCCATGGATTATCCCCACAAAGTAATCTTCACAAAATACATTACACACATCATGCCAGTTCCCAGACAGAGGGAGATTTCCAGTAGTTTATCATCATTCCAGATTGCCTTGCAGATACAGTTGAGGTACAATCTACACACAAATTCATTATGACACTCATTCTCTTCCAGATATAGTTTAGATACAATATAAATACAGATTCATTCTGACACTCATTCCAGATTCTATTACAGATACAATTCAGATATGATCCAAACAAAGATCCATTTTGATACTCATTCAATTGCACCTTCCTAGATACAATTTAGATATAATCTAAATACATATTCATTCTGACACTCATTCCAGATTCTATTGCAGATATAGTTCAGATACGATCCAGACAAAGATCCATTTTGATACTCATTCAAATGCACCTTCCTAGATACAGTTCAGATACAATCTAAATACAGATTCATTCTGACACTCATTCTAGATTCTCTTGCGGATAAAGTTCAAATAAAATCTACATACAAATTCATTATGGCACTCATTCTCTTCCGGATACAGTATAGATATAATCTAAATGCAGATTCATTCTGACACTCATTCTAGATTCTCTTACAGATACATTACAGATACAATCTAAATAGACTCATTCTGGCACTCATTCTCTTCCCGATACAGTTCAGATACGATCCAGATATGGATGTCATTCTGATACTCATACAATACATCTTCAGATACAATTAAGGATCGGATTTATTCTAACATTCCCCCAGCCAAATTTGGCCTTCCGAAACTGGAAAAAAAAACCTTGCAAAATTTCTTCCCCAGAAGAATTCATTTCCCCAGTAAGGTTTTCAGAATACCTTCCTCAACAGGGTTTATTTTCCCAATGAACTACAATCTCCCCAGCTTGATTTTACTCCTCAGATTACCACAAATCACTGATGAAACTCCTTTCCCCCAGTAAAGTTGATGCTATCCCCATAAAGTTATTGTAAAGCCTGGAACCTGACCATATACCAGTTAACTTTACTTTCCCCAGACAAGTCGGAAGTTTAACCATATCTTGTATCACCAATCAGGGTATATAAGAATCAAATTCCCCAGTAGAGTAATGTTCAACTAAGGTTCCCGAACTCTACTCCCCAAGTAGAAATCAATATTCCCTGCAGATTTTCTTCAAACAGCAAGCATGATTTCCCAGCGGAAGCACTCTAAACAAGGTCAAAGATACACATACTCTTCATCTCCAGCAGTAGTCCGAGATTTAGCTTCCCAAAACTCCCCAACAGTAGTCAGGGATTTATTTTCCCAGACAAAGATACATTTCAATAACATTACACGTTCATACATCATGACATATGCATACAAAACGCATATAGCACAATCTCATTTATTTTGAGAACATCATTACGCAATGCATGCATCATGACATTGCATACAACTAATACTTTACCTTTTCAGGAAAGATCAGTCGACAGATGAGTTCCATTAACAATGAACAAGTTTCTTCAAAAGACCTCTTCTGGTTAGATTTACTTCTTCTAGTTAAAAACAAGCGAGCAAAAGACCTCTTCTGGTTAGATTTACTTCTTTCATTTAAAAATAGGCGAACAAAAGACCTCTTTTGGTTTAGATTTATTTCTTCCAGTTAAAGAAAGGAGAATCAAAGACCTCTTTTATTTTAGATTTACTTCTTCTAGTTAAAGACAGGCGAACAAAAGACCTCTTCTGGTTTAGACTTATTTCTTCGAATTAAAGACAGGCGAACAAAAGACCTCTTCTGGTTTATATTTATTTCTTCCAGGTAAAGACAGGCGAACAAAAGACCTCTTCTGGTTTAGATTTATTTCTTCCAGTTAAAGACAAGCGAACAAAAGACCTCTTCTGGTTTAGATTTATTTCTTCTAGTTAAACACAGGAGAACGAAAGACCTCTTCCGGGTTAGATTTATTTCTTACAGTTGAAAACTGGCGAAGGACATCTGCGGTTTCAGTATAAATCTACAAAAGATTTATTCTGGTACTTCTTCCAATATCTACCAACAGTCGCTCTGGATGGCATCTATAAGCCCATCCCTGACAATTCTCTATCACCTATGGATGTCATCTATACGCCCATCTCCAATAATTCTTTATCACCTCTCCAAACAAGCCTATTCACGATGCAATCAACAAACATATTACCTCACGCATCAGTGAATGCAAATTTCTGGGCACTCTAGTGTTCAATCATCTTTCACCTTCAAGATACAAATGGAGGACACGAAAATATAACTCTTCGGGTTTAAGAAGATTGAACAGGGGCAGCTGTTGTACCCCAAAATTTTCCCTCTCTTTTCTCAAGACATTCCTCACAAAGATCTCCAATGGCTCAAGTTTGCACAAGTGTTGACTAGATCAAACCATCTCTTAAACACTGATGCCTCAAATTAGGGTTTTGATCTTCATAAGGACAATTAGAATTCTAATGCCTCAAATTACTTTCATGGATCATCATAGACCTCCAAGAATATTCGTTCCAAGTTTCAAGTCTTGAATCACAAATTTGCTCAGTCAATTAACCAGGTGACTGAAAAATCAACTGTATTGGGTAAAAAGTCAATTGTGGTAAACCTACAGTCAAACTTCAAGATTTTTGACTAATATTAACATTTCAAAGTCATATTCATCATTTGATCAAGTATTTATCACAATCCCTCAATAAAAATACTCAATTTACCAAAAGGGCAAAATGGTCAAAAATTAGATTTTTGATTGTAATTGACTGATCACTGACTTTTGACCTAATACATGATCCAATGGCTTGAAGCATAATGTCAAGGACTAAAATACAAAATGTTGACCTAATCTCATGGCTCAAATCATCTTTCAAAATTAATGAATTGATAGTTGAATTTTAGGTCAACTGATGAAAAGTCAATTGATGCACAAAAAGTCCAACTTTGACTTTTATTTAACCGCGAGTTGTTTTCAAAGATCACAATTCATCAAAAAATTAAAAATATGAAACTCTATCATTAAGAAATCAAGAAAGTCAAAAGTCAATTTGAAAAGTCAAACTTTTCAAGACTTAGAAATTTTTCTAAGTGTTTTATACATGATAATTTTACTACTTAATGCCAATTTTTCATCAAGATCCAAGATGATTCAAAGAAAACTTTCAACATGAAAGTTGTAGATTTTTATGAGATCAACAACTTTGTATTAGAGGGCTCATACCCAAAAAATTCTTAGATTTTGATTTATAGTCCCATGAAGTCATGCACTTTTTCTTAAACACTTTGTGAAATTTTGACCTAGTTTAAGCAGATTTTTTTGTCCCAACTTATTGACCATTTTTCACATAGATCCAATTTGATTTAGAAAAAGGGGAAAACATGAAAGTTGTAGAGCATGTTTCAAGATTTCCAAAATGTCAAAGAACTTAAAGAGATCATTTTTTAGCTAAGAGAATCGAAGAGAGGAAGTTGGGCATCCATTCTTGAATTACAAGGCATCTTTGTGATGAACACTTGACCAAATCTCTAACCATGTTGAATAATATCACTTTTCAGGCCTTCTAACTTGTGTATCTATCTCTAATAAGAAGATTACACAAGCTTTTGAGCTATGAACCACTTAATTCAAGCATTGTCCAATACATCTTGCCATTTAAGGAAGAAAGTTCACATTTCCATTTTGGAAAAGTGACATTTATCATAATGTCAACTTGTATGGAGCCTCTAACTTGTTCCCTCTACACACACTCAACACACAAGGTCAGAAGCAACATGTTTAAAGCTCTTAGCCACCCTACAAACCTTGTATTATGTATTGGAACAATGTTTGTCAAGGTTACTTTAAAAATAAGTCAAAATCCGTAAACATGTGATATTGTACTTCTGGCCACCTCAAGCTCTCAAACTTTTTCCTATAAATTGAAGCATTGTTTACAAACCTATGGAAAGAAAATAGAAGCCTTTAAACTCCCTAAAACTCCCTCAAATCAGAAATTTCTCTAAAAACACCATAACTTGTCATTTTTGCCCAAGAATTTCCATCTCATAAACCACTCGTGCGTTTCTTCTCCAAATCAATCCTAAAGCTTCCTTACATCAAATATAACTCATCTCCCTCCCTATTTCAAAACTGTAACACCTCTTTTATCATTTTCCAAACCTCACTATGCACCTCTGTAACTTGACTTCTCCATAACATTCCAAGAAATCTCAGCTCAATCTAAGCATTGCATTAGCTTCCTAGAGGTTCAAGGAAGCTAACCAGATCATTGCAGCACCTTGAAGTGAGCTCTAACTCAAAACATGATCTTCATTTGCAAGGTGAGTTTTCTAGAATTCTAAATCTTCATACAAGCATCACTTAGCTTCCATTTTAAAAGATAAAATGTAGACATCATAGCCCTGAAACTAACCATGTCCTTAGAATTCATTTATGTTGCCTGAGTAATGAGAATTTTGAGCCTGAAATTTCTGGAAAAAATTAAGTTAAATTTAGTACCATTTAAAATTCATGCTCATATTTGATCCATTGCTTAAGTTAGTTATATATTTTAAATCATGGTGAAATTTCTAACAAGTTTGATGTTCATACTTTTGAGAATGGTTGAGAGTTAAGAAAGTTACAAAGTAATGGCTAGCGCGACGAAGAAGATGAAATACAGTCATGGACTTGTTTTATCTTATATTTATTGCAACTTGTTTCTATATCGGATGAAATATCCACCCCAGTGGCAAGAAGCGCGTGCGTAAGGCATTACTATAGAAGGTCCTGGGTTCGAGCCCCAGCGAGACCCTTTGCATTTTTCATATTTTCATTTGTTTCTTTTTTGTTTAAACAGGCGCGCCTGGGCCTCCCTCCATTGGGCCATGCATTTTTACTCCCTCTAACCCCCTATTTACTCATATCACACAGGCCCATATATTTTATTTTATTTCATTGTTTTTCTGATACAAGCAAAAAGGGCTTTGAGCCTAGTAAATTGTTTTTACTTTCAAACCATCCATTTCCTTTTCAACCCACCTGACCTTTCTTTTAATTTTTATTTTTATTTTTATTTTATTTTATTATTTTATTTTATTTCTTAATTAAAAAAATATAAAATATATTATTTTCCTAAATAATTAAATGAAAAGACCTTTTGACTTACTTTATCTTGATGAATAACAAAAACCCTAAAAATACATTTTTCTTTCTAATTATTCAAACTATTTTAGATTTAGGTTTTTCATTCTAATTTTATTTTTTTTAATTAAACTAACTTAGACTTTAAGATTTTAATTAATCTACTTCTTTTCAAATTAATTAGTTTAAATTAGGTTAATTAAAAAATCCTTTGTCATACAAAAACCACAAAAACAATTTTCTTTTCTTTTATATTATATTTATGTTCTTGTATATTTTATTTTTGCATTATTCAATTTGGTTGTAATAGTAATTAGATTTTAATTGCTTTCATCCCCATTTTAATTTCCGCAATTTATCATTTTCCATATTATTGCTAGTAATTAGGGTTTGTATGGAAAGACTTAAAATCAAACAATAGATAAACCTAAATTCAAGACAAATAGATGAAAATAACACACTTTTCACACTTGCACCTTTAGGGTTAACCCACACTTGTTGCCTCAAATAAAACAGTCATGTCCCTTGAACGTGGGATACTTTAGCAAAGACCCTCAATTACAAGATTGTAGTCCCTCGATGACCCTTCAATGTTGCTTTTGATAAACGATCTTAGTCCCTTACGACAAATTGCTAAAGTATCCTACAATGTTGCCTTCTATGACTGTACGATGACCCATGCCTGTGCATTCACATTCAATGATATGGTTTCTTAATGACTAATGGTAAGATAACACTATCTAAAGGAGGAGGAAAAGAACAAAGACTTTCTTTTGAGTAGGTAGAATGCTTGTAGTTTCTTTCTTACAAACATTTCAAAATAAAATATCTTTCAAATACACCAAAACTTTCATGATATATTTTCAAAAGTCAACACTTTGTATACATTCTTATAGAGACGAGAATCATTACAAAGTTCGCCTAAACGAATGCACTTTACAAAAATACTTTCAAAAAAACACAAACACATTTTACATAGCATTTTCAAAATGAGCTAGCAACTATGAGCCCGTAGATAACTATGGATGAAAAGGATGCTAACACCTTCCCTTTTCATAACCTACCCCCTGAACTCAAGAAAGTTCTCAAAAGGTCTCTCCTATTCTTTTCACCCTTTCCTTTATTGGATAAAAAAAATCGGTGGTGACTGATGTTATCCACAACAATTGCGATAAAACGCAAACACCTAAGTCATTTCTCCCACCGTATTATAGATTTGGCAACTCTGTTGGTGACATTCTAAAAGTGGGGTTACCTTAGATATTAGTTCACATTTAAAATGCTTTCTTTGCTTGACTTGTATGCTTTACTCTTAAAAGGGTTGTTTGGGTTTTGAATAGATCCTTTACCCGAATCTGGGGGCATTGTTTGGTAAGTAGCAATAGATCGTGGAGACTGTACGACATAGACCGATATGGTTGAAGTGATGGCTACGCTAGTGTGACACATTTGTTGGTACCGGTATCCCTTGTGGCAAATCAAGGAGAATACGTGGCCGCTGTGTTGTGTCATAAAGCACTAACTGACCATAGAACCTTTAGTTGAACAACTTGGCCATTAGGAAGTAGTGAGATAGTCGGCTTTGGTGCAGTCCGAAGATTAGTTGATACTCAATACTACACTCTTTGAGATCGGACTTTCGGGATATTTCGACCATAATTTGATGCTTGAGCTGAAATAATGCCTGATGAAGAAAGATCAATCATACCGAGATTCCCTAGAACCCGTTTATTTTTTTAGGACAGGTTGAACCAACTAAAACTTCAAGAGGGTACTTACCTATAAACCCCATGCAAGCCTAAACCTAATGACTTATTTGCTTTGCTTGTATATGATTATTTTTTCATAACATCATGAAATCATGCTATAGCATTTTCATTAACCATTTCTAGGAGCTAGGGATTTATCTTTGTTCTGTTTTGTAGGACATGGCTTCCACTCACAAACATACCACCCGAATCAACTTCATAAAAGTGCCTCCTCAACTCAAAGAGTTAGCATCAAGGGTTCCTGAAAATTCTCCATTCACAAAAAGATATGGTCGACTTCTCAATTTGACTACCTCAAGCTTTGAAGAAGACATGATGAGTGTGCTCTTTCAGTTCTTTGACCCTAAACATCATTGCTTCATCTTTCCCGATTATCAATTGGTGCCCACAATGGAAGAATTATCTCAACTTTTGGGAGTGCCTATTCTTGATCAAGTACCTTTCACCCGTCTAGAGAAAGATCCACAACCTGAGGAGATTGCATCAGCCTTACATTTGCAACGGCCCGATATTATGGCTAATTGGGAAACAAGGAGTGGTGTCAAGGGTTTTCTAACTAAGTTTTTGTTAGAGAAGGCTCAACTGTTTTCGAATGCTTTGGATTTGCAAGATTTTGAAGAAGTCTTACCTCTTCTAATCTATGGTTTGGTATTGTTCCCTAATCCAGACTAACTCATAGATGTGAATGCGGTCAAAGTTTTCCTCTCTCGTAACCCTGTGCCTACATTGCTTGGAGACATTTTATATTCCCTTCATACTCGCACTATGAGGAAGAGAGGTGTTCTTATATGTTGTATACCATTTCTATTTAGGTGGTTTATTTCACACCTTACTCGATCAGTTTTAAAGAACGAACAAGGCTTGAGGTGGTCTCAAAGGATGATGTCGCTCTCACACTCATATATTCATTGGTGTTCCCGATCTTTGGGGGATGTTACCATCATTGACTGTTGTGGGGAATTACCTAATTTCCCACTCTTGGGCATTATGTGAGGTATAACTTATAACCCTTCTCTTGCATTACGACAGTTTGGGTAT
This sequence comes from Vicia faba, assembly GCA_948472305.1. Classification (NCBI taxonomy): domain Eukaryota; kingdom Viridiplantae; phylum Streptophyta; class Magnoliopsida; order Fabales; family Fabaceae; genus Vicia; species Vicia faba. The sequence goes on along the minus strand of OX451739.1, from coordinate 1,153,265,833 downwards.
GCCCTAAGAGATGGTCCCCATGATGCGCTTATCCAGGGTTTTATATTCGACTACGAAAGCGATGTCCAAGGTTATCGTAAAATATTTGTACGAGCTTGGGGAATGGTAAACAAGGTTGATAGCAAAACTTTGGGGCATAAAAGTTCCATCCCTCTTGAGCCTTACCTCAAATGGGTACGAACTCTTGCTCAAAGTATCATGATGTTGTATCCAGCCATCTTACCTATGATTACGGAACCAGTTGCTGAAGGGGATATTCCTTATACCATTCTCCATCCTGACATGCCTACCGACTTCGAGGAATTGCAGAGATCGTGGATTCAACTAAAGGGGGGAACGAGACACCTTTTAAGCTCGATTTTATGAAAGCGGAAATAAAGTTTTGGAGCTCATAAGGCAACTTCACGAGGAGCAAAGCTTGAATGCCTACATTGCAGCAAAGAGGATGCGTTCGTGGGAGACTCGAGTCTTTTTGCTTTAGAAGTTTATTTTGTCATCTCTTTAAGACCTTTTTTATTTTTTCCATTGTAAGCCCAAGAGGAATTTGTAATTATGGAATTTATTAATACAATTGATGTTTTTTGTCTTCTTTTTGTCTAGCAAATTTAAATTCCTTAAAGTCCTTGAAAACATGGCATTCGCATAACATACATCATACGATAAGAAGGTTTTCCAACATAAGTTTCCTCATCTTTCTACTATTTATTTCAATATAAGATGGATCTAGAGAAAATTGTCAAGGACTTGCAGACTCAACACTCTTAATTCCAAGAGACTCTGCTCAATTTAGCAAAGGGTCAACAAGAAATGATGGCGCTTCTCGTCACAAAGAAGAAGACCAAGAAGAAAGTTGTTATCAACATGGGAAAGAGGTTCAAAGGCCCCGCCTGACAAGTTCAAATTGAATAGGACTCCTTCTGCGAGGATGAAAATCAAGATGAAGATGCTAGAAGAACCTGTACTAGGGTTAGGGATAACCAAATTTCCGAGGACGAGGATTACTCTGATGAACAATACCCACCGACCGGCGTCAAATACAAGCAACTATAAGACAGACTAAAAGCTGCAAAGATCCAAGCAGTGCCTGGCTTGGACTTTGGAGAGTTGGGTTTGGTTCCTAGGGTGGTTATTCCCCATAAATTCTAGATCCCTATCTTCCCCAAGTATGATGGTATCTCATGTCCGAAGCTTCATCTAAGATCATATGTCCATAAGATTCAACCGCACACCGCCGTTAGGAAACTATTGGTGCACTTCTTCCAAGAGGGTCTATATGGAACGTAGTTGGAGTGGTTTTACCAATTGGAAGGGACCAATATCCATACTTGGGAAGATTTGGCTATTGCCTTTTACCGCCAATATCAATATAACGCTGATCTTGCACCAACTTGGGTGCAACTACAAGGCATGACCATGGGTTCAAATGAGGGCTTCAAGGAATACACCCAAAAATGGAGAGATCTGGTGGGCAAGGTGCAACCACCTCTAACTGATACAGAATTGGTAGACATGTTTATGGGAACATTGACTGGTCCAGTTTTCAACTTACTAATTGGGAGTTCATCATTCGAATTTACTGAATTGATCTTGACTGGTGAAAGGGTTGAAAACAGAATTAAAAGCGGGAAGATACCCATGGCTTCCACCTCCAATGCTGTGAAAAAACCATATATTGGTAAAAAAAATTGACTAATGTTGTGTATGGATCTTGAAGCTGTACTAAGAATGACTGTCATCATTAAGTAGGGGCAGTATTAATTTCTAATCTAACTCCACGACCATATTAACAAAACAACCAACAAAGTTCGGATGCCCAGAGAAGACAATTTACTAGAATCAATATGAAATTATCTCAAGCTCTACAACACCTATTGAAAGCTGATTTGGTGACATTGTGAGGTCCCCCTTCTAACCCTAACACAACTTCTCCAAAATATAACCCCAATGCAAAATATGCTTACCATTCAAATAGTCCCGGAAATGATACCATGATTGTTGGGCATTAAAGAACAAAATCCAAGACCTGATTGATAACAAAACAATTGAATTCGACCCTCCACCAACTCTCAATGTGATCACCGCACCCATGCCCAGTCATGGTAAGGGTGTTAATGCTATCGAAGATGCCTCTTTTGTTTCCTCCATCAATGATTTAACTACTCCTCTGATGACTATCAAAAAGAATCTGTTGAAAGTCGATGTATTCCCAGGATGCCTTAAAGACTATTACCATTGTGCTATGAAAATTAATAGTTGTATATGGATGAAAAAAGGTGTCCAACGCCTGATTGATAGCCATGAAATCCTTTTTGAAAAAACTCCGTCTGTGAAAAGTTTGACCAAAAGTGTATCTCAAGAGTTTGAAGATGTGTCTATAATTAATATTTCAAATACTCATATCCGGATCACCTCCAAAAGCCCTATAAGGATTCCCTCTGAACCAAGAATTTCTCCCCTGATTATCACTACACTGGAGCCATTCCCCTACTCTTCTGACAAAGCAGTGCCCTGGAATTATGGGCGGAAGTGTATTATCATGGCATCAAACGAGAGCCATGGATTAATGAAGATGAGAATGTTGAGATTACAAACATTGCGAGATCAAGTAAAGCCATTAGGACGAGAAGGATCTTCTCTCCAGAGATCTCTCCTCCGACAACCACTACTACACCCATTCATATTACTATTGTTAAACATGTTGCTGATATTAAAGACCCATCTAGCCAAGAGATGGAGGAAATTATGAAAATAATATGAAAAAGTGACTACAAGATAGTGGAACAACTGGGGAAGACACCTTCAAAGATATCCATGTTGTCTTTGTTGTTGTGTTCCAAATCACATGCTCAAGCTCTGCTAAAATTCCTGAAAAATGCACATGTCCCACAAGAAATTACTGCTGACCAATCTGAAAACTATGTAGCAAGCTTGACTGTTGACAATGGTTTGGGATTTTGAGATGCAGATTTGACTTCGGTAGGGAAGAATCACAATAAAGCTCTACATGTTTCCATTGAGTGTAAAGGCACCACCTTAGCATATGTGTTAGTGGATACAGGGTCCTCCCTTAATGTTCTACCAAAGGGTGCTTTAGAAAGATTGGACTGTGAGGGGTTGGTGCTGAAACCAAGTGATATTGTGGTGAGAGCCTTTGATGGGTCGAAAAGGATGGTTCATGGAGAAGTTTATCTTCCTATCAAGGTTAGATCTCAAGTTTCCAACTCAACATTCTATGTAATTGATATTCTCCCAGCCTATTCTTGCTTTCTCAGACGTCCATGGATTCATGGGGCAGGTTCGGTTACCTCCACATTACATCAAAATTTGAAGTACCCAGTAAACGGAAAAATTGTCAGAGTCTGCAGAGAGGAGGAGTTCATGATCAGTCATTTGAATTCTTTCAAATATGTTGAAATGGATGGTGAATTCATTGAAACCCCCTGTCAAGCATTTGAAGTGGTCCCTCCAATGATTGTTTTTGCCAACACCACTCCTGCCACTCTCAAAGCTGCTAAAGATACACCAATAATGGCCTCTCTCAAGGATGCTCGTGTTGTTGTTGAAGACGAGGGTTGCACCATCTAGGGACAACTTCCTAATATCCCTTACAAGTTAGACAAATTTGGTCTGGGCTTCACTTCCAAGGCTCAAAAAGAGGTTATACATGCTCGTTCTAGGAAACCACCTCTCTGTATTAGCAATAATGAAGTTAATGCTCTGGGAGACTTTGATAGTGACAATGATTGGGATGACTGGATCTACCCTACTGCTGACAAAGGACTCGATAGCTGGAAAACTAAAGACTTCATCTCAATCTCCTTCATCCAAGAGTAATTTCCATTTCCTATTTTTTAATGCTTTGAGAAATTTGTCTATAATTTCCTTTAAAATATTGACTTTAAACCATGTGCCTTGCCCGGGGCACAATGGCCCATTTGTTAAAGGTTTTTAATTTTCATATATCATATGCTCATTTTAATGAAAACATTGGACTATTTTTCATTCAAATTTTACGCTCCTTATCTTTCTTTACTTTACTGCATTTTCAAATAGCCATGTGACCTTACATGCACACACACACACATTTGCAGATCCACATCCACTCTGAATCTCATTGACAACAATTATGCTATTTCCATCTATGACTTTGAAAATCCAATCTATCAAGCCGAAGACGAAGGTGAAGAAGATTGCGAGATACCTGGGGAACTCGGCAGACTCCTGATACAAGAGTAAAAGGCCATTCAACCATACGAAGAACCAGTTGAAGTGATAAATTTGGGTACTGAGGTAGATAAGAAAGAAGTCAAGATTGGCGCCATCCTAGAAGAAAATGTCAAGAAAAGATTGGTCCTAATGTTGCACGACTATGTGGAGGTGTTTGCTTGGTCATATGAAGATATGTCGGGGCTTGATACTGATATAATGGTTCATTGTTTGCCAATGAAGGAAGTTTGTCCTCCGATCAATCAAAAGGTTCATCGCATGCGGTAAGATATCTCTGAGAAGATCAAGGTTGAGGTAATGAAACAGTTCAATGCAGGTTTCTTGGCAGTGACGTCATATCCCCAATGGGTTGAAAATGTTGTTTCAGTGCCGAAGAAAGACGGAAAAGTCTGTATGTGTGTAGACTATAGGGATTTAAATAGGGCAAGCCCCAAAGATGATTTCCCACTACCATATATTGACATTTGGGTTGATAACATTGCTCAACACAAAGTTTTCTCCTTCGTGGATGGCTTCTCCAGTTACACCCAAATCAAAATGGCACCTGAAGACATGGAGAAAACCACTTTTGTTAGACAGTGGGGCACATTCTGCTATAAGGTCATGCCTTTTGGTTTAAAGAATGCAGGTGCGACTTATCAATGGGTTATGGTAACTCTATTTCATTACATGATCCATCATGAGATAGAAGTTTATGTTAATGACATGATTGCAAGATCACAAATTGAGGAAGAACACCTTGATCATTTGAACAAGCTATTTGAAAGGCTGAAGAAATATAAGCTAAGGTTGAATCCCAACAAATGCACCTTTGGGGCGAGGTCTAGAAAACTCCTAGGATTCTTCATCAGTGGAAAAGGTATTAAGGTCGATCCTGCAAAAGTCAAAGCCATACAAGAAATGCCAGCTACCTGTACTGAGAAGGAGGTCAGAGGTTTCTTAGGTCGACTCAACTACATTGCCCGATTCATCTCTCACTTAACTACTACTTGTGAGCCAATCTTCAAACTACTGAAGAAAGATCAAGTAGTCAGATGGAATGACGACTTCCAAACAGCTTTTGACAAGATCAAGGAGTATTTACAAGAACCTCCAATCCTAATGCCTCCAGTTGAAGGTAGACCTATGATCATGTACTTGACTGTGTTAGAGAATTCAATGGGGTGTGTGTTGGGCCAGCATGACAAGTCTGGTCGAAAAGAGCATGCAATATACTACCTTAGCAAAAAGTTTACCGACTGTGAAATAAGATATTCACTGCTCGAGAAAACTTGTTGCGCTTTGGCATGGACTGCTCACCAACTAAGACAGTATATGTTGACTCATACTACTCTATTGATCTCTAAGATGGATCCTATTAAGTATATCTTCGAGAAGCCAGCTCTCTCCGGACGAATATCTCGATGACAAATGATCTTGACTGAATATGACATCCAGTACACTACACAAAAAGGAATCAAAGGAAGTGTATTGGCGGATCATTTGGCCCATCAAGCTGTTGATGACTACCAATCCATGAACTTTGAATTCCCGGACAAGATTATCATGCTGATAACTGATTGTGCAAATCTCATACTATATGAAGGAACTGAACAAGGATCTCGATGGACTATGGTTTTTTATGGAGCTTCCAATGCATTAGGTAATGGAGTTGGTGTTGTGATCATTTCTCCCGAAGGTTGCCATATACATTTCACTGCCAGACCCTACTTTGACTGTACAAACAACATGGCTGAGTATGAAGCATGCATCTTGGGTTTAAAGGTTGATATTGACCTAAGAATCAAATTCTTAAGCGTATACGGAGATCCGGCCCTGGTTATCAATCAAGTTAAAGGAGAATGGAATACCAAACATCCAAATTTGATCCCTTACAAAGAGCTTGTGCTAACCTTGATCCCGTACTTTGAAGAGGTCACCTTTGAGCATATCCCAAGGGGAGAAAATCAGTTGGCAGATGCCTTAGCAACTATGTCATATATGTTCAAGATCAATTGGGGCAACGAAGCTCCTAGAATTACTATCGGAAAATTTGACAAACCGATACACTGTTGTGAGATTGACACTGATGGGGAGAAGCCTTGGTTTCATGAGGTGAAAAGGTATCTTGAAGCACAAGAATATCCTAAGGGAGCTTCAATCAACGACAAGAAATTCCTGCGGAGGTTCTCAGCCAAGTTCTTCCTAATCAATGGGATTTTGTACAAACGCAACCACGACTCAACTCTGCTCTGTTGTGTAGACAAGAAGGAGGCAGAGAAAATCATGGAGGATATGCATGAAGGTATCTTCGAAACTCACTCTAGTGAGAATACCATGGCCAAGAAGATTCTGAGGGCTGGTTACTATTGGTCGACTATGGAAACTGATTGTCACCACCACTCGAGGACTTGCCATAAATGCTAGATCTATGCTGATAAAGTTCATGTGTCTCCAATACCTTTAAATGTCATGACTGCTCCTTGTCCATTTGAAATGTGGGGAATTGACATGATCAGAGAAATCAAACCCACTGCATCTAATGGACATCGTTTCATCCTTGTCACCATTGACTACTTCACCAAGTGGGTTGAAGCAGATTTATTTGCCTCAGTTACCAAGAAAGTCGTGGCTAGGTTCCTCAAGCATAACCTCATCGGTCGGTATGGTATCCCTAAGAGAACCATCACCGATAATGGTACCAATCTCAACAATGCCATGATCACTGAACTCTGCATGCAGTTCAAAATCAAGCATCATAACTCTTCTCCATATATACCTAAGATGAATAGCACCGTGGAAGATGCTAACAAGAATATAAAGAAGATTGTGCAAAAGATGGTGGTGACCTACAAAGACTGGAATGAGATGCTACTATTTTCCCTTCATGGCTATCGTACCTCAGGGAAAACATCAACTGGGGCAACCCAATTTTCTTTAATCTATGGCATGGAAGTTGTCCTTCCTATCGAAGTTCAAATTCATTCTCTACGGATTATGAAAGAAGTAGACTTAGGCGAAGACGAATGGATAGACACTAGTTGCTGTCTGTCATGGTCAAATGTATCAAAAACATGTAATCAATGCATTCAACAAGAAGATCAAACATCGAGTATACCAGGATGGTGAGTTGTTAATGAAACGCATCATTATACCACAGGGAAATCCCAGGGGAAAATGGACTCCCGCCTACGAAGGGACATTTGTTGTCAAGAAAGTATTCTCGGGCGGTGCCATGATGTTAACCACTATGGACGATGAAGATTTCCTGCACCCTGTGAACACGGACATAGTAAAAAAACCCTACGAATAAGAATGACCCACTAGGTTGACATACTTAGGAAAAAATAAGGGCATCCCGGAGAACCAAAATGGTTCGGGAAAAATTAGGGATATATACAAAACATTGTACACCCGACAAGTCGAAAACCCGCAAGGGCGGCTTGGGCAAAAAAGGGTATCTTGGTGGACTGAAAACCCAAAAGGGCGGTCCAAGAAAAATTTAAGGATCAGTAGGAGTCTAGAAAGATAAAAGCAAATCAGAAAGATAAAAGCACGACAGTTTATAGAAGTTCTAATCCTAATTCTGAGCCTATATTTATTCAAGAAGTTCTGATCCGTAGTTTTTCTACTTATGCAATCATATGGACAACATTAATACTATGATATTTACATATTTAATGATGTTTTGAATAAAAAGATTTAAAGTCAGAAAGACTTACCTTGAATCTGGAACATGTGTTTGAGACTTGAGATGTTGCCTTCAGATGTTATGGAGTCAGCAAGAGCAACAAAACAGAAAATACTATGTTCTTTGATTCAAAGGGAAGAACAAAGGTTTTGGCTTTGTTTAGGAATTCAGGGTTCACGAATGTTTACTGTTTTCTTTTCTCTCTTTGATAATTCTCTCTTTCCAAAAGCCAGCCCCTTGAAAATGTGATGGAGCAACTTATTTATAGGCGAGCTTGTTGTGGTTTTGGGGGGGAAACAAATGAGATTTAAACCTTTTTGGCATACTGTTCCATTGCTTTTTAATCACAGCTTTTGAATACTAATTTGATGCAATTATGGGGTTTGAGAAAGTGCTGGCGTGGACTGGATCAGCAGCTGGTTGCAGGACTGTGATATAGCAGGGCAGCAGGCTGCTCAAATGAGGTTTTGGGATTTGGTGATGTTCTGATCGCAGAAGACCAAAACCGTAACCTCCATATGCTGAAGATTCATGTTCTGACCGAAGAACATTGCTTCTATATGTTCTGATTGACGAGTCATATTCTGAACCGTCTTTGCAAATTCTGATTGCACTTGTGTGGAGGCTGGCCCAGAAGTTCTTAAGTATTATACTCTCTTAATACTTAGAAAATTTTCTAAATGTTTAGAAATTTGATCTTTTCAAGACAATTTCTGACTTTTGATTTTGATGAATTAATTTCATGTCTTGATGAAATATAATTGTTGAAACTTGATTTTGCTCTAAAATTCAAACTTTGACTTTTCAGTGTGCTTTTGACCATTTTGCCCTTGTGAATGACTTTCTTGGAAAATTGTAATCCAAGACTTGAAACTTGATAGAAGCAAACCTGAGGGTCCAGGACGATCCTTTGAGAAATGAGAGGGTAAATTTGGGGTACAACAGCTGCCCCTGTTCAATCTTCTTAAACCTGAAGAGTTAGATTGGCGGATCTTCCATTCGTGACTTGAGGGTAGAAGATGATTGAACACTAGAGTGCCCAGAAATTTGCACTTGATGATATTGTGGTTGAGGTGTAAGGAATGGGCTTAAAGATGCCATCTGGAGGAATGATGGAGAGTTGGCGGAGATGGGCTTACAGATGCCACCCAGAGGTGACCATTGACAGAAATTAGACTAAGTCTAAACTTGACTTCAACTGGGGAAGGAATCAGAATAAACCTTTGGTTGATTTAAAACTGAACCTAGCAGAAGTATTGAATAATCTTTAACTCGGAAGAATCAGGATAAATCTTTGGAGCGACTTATCTGAACCAGAGAAAGTGTCTTATTTGGAAAGAATCAGGATAAATCGTTGAGAGTTTTAAACTGAACCAAAAGAGGTCTTGGGTACTCTTTAACTGGAGAGAATCAGGATAAATCTTGGAGCGATTTATTTGAAACAGAGAAAGTATCTACTGGGGAAGAATCGGGATAAACCGTTGAGAGATTTAAACTGAACCAAAAGAGGTCTTGGGTACTCTTTAACTGGAGAGAATCAGGATAAATCTTGGAGCGATTTATTTGAAATAGAGAAAGTGTCTACTGGGGAAGAATCAGGAAAAACCATTGAGAGATTTAAACTGAACCAGCTGAGGTCTGGAAAAGAATCAAAATAAATCTTGGAGCGACTTATCTGAACCAGAGAAGATGTATGCGGGAAAGAATCAGGATAAACCGTTGAGAGGTTTAAACTGAACCAGCAGGGGTCTAGAAAAGAATTAGAATAAATCTTGGAGCGACTTATCTGAACCAGAGAAGATGTCTACAGGAAAGAATCAGGATAAATCGTTGAGAAGTTTAAACTGAATCAGTAGGAGTCTAGAAAAGAATCTGAATAAATCTTGGAGCAACTTATCTGAACCAGAGAAGATGTTTGCGGGAAAGAATCAGGATAAACCGTTGAGAGGTTTAAACTGAACCAGCAGGGGTCTGGAAAAGAATCAGAATAAATCTTGGAGCGACTTATCTAAACCAGAGAAGATGTCTGCAGGAAAGAATTAGGATAAACCATTGAGAGGTTTAAACTGAACCAACAAGGGTCTGGAAAAGAATCAGAATAAATCTTGGAGCGACTTATCTGAACCAAAGAAGATGTATGCAGGAAAGTATCAGGATAAACCGTTGAGAGGTTTAAACTGAACCAGCAGGAGTCTGGAAAAGAATCAGAATAAATCTTAGAGCGACTTATTTGAACCAGAGAAGATGTCTGCAGGAAAGAATCAGGATAAACCGTTGCAAGGTTTAAATTAAACCGGCTGGAGTCTGAATGAAGTAATTGTTGTGTAGATAGTCACCCCGTCTTGTTTCGGGAATTGATTTACAATTGATTGTTCATAGATATTTTACTTGTCTTGTTGAAAATTCGATGATAATGTTCTATTGATTGTTCTTTCCTGAAAAGGTAAATAGTTAGCCATGTGCAATGTCATGATGTATGAAATGCATGGTGTAACAATGTTTCTTAAAATACATGAGACTGCGATATATGCATTCATGTTGTTGATGTTATGACGTATGAATGCAATGTATGTGCATGTAAGCTGTTCTGCTACAGTGATGTTTGATTAGGGAAAATAAATCCCTGGCTGCTGCTGGGGATGTGGAGTGTAAGCCTCCCTATTTTATTTGATAGATGGATTTCCATTATTAGAGAAATAAACTCAATTAGGGAAGATAAACGTCGTGTATTGCATGTGGGCTTTATGAAATCCTGTTGGGAAATCCTGAAAAGCTGGGCGACCTTTGCTGGAGAATCTTTGAGGTGGTAACTGAAAGTTTTGCCCCGTCGGAGATATGAAGGCAAAAGGCACCATTAGAATACATGTTGGGGTTATGACAATGATCCTATAACAGGATGTTCTTGCTTCTGCTCTGCTGGAGAAAGTACCTATGGGGGTTTTGTGGAATGGCTCATAGATGTTGTCATGTTTCTTAAAGCCATTAGTAATTGTCTTTCTGTTTAGTTTTCCCTTTTTATGCATTCATTTATAAATAGTAATTACATTCAAATGCATATGTTCAAGAATAAATATTGGACGTGTTTTGCAAATAAAATAGGAATATTAAAAGAGAGACAGATAGTTTTGCACTTTCAAAGGAATATTTTAGTATTAACTTGAATAAGTGTTTGTACAAAGAGACGAACATCCTAGTAAGAGAATGTCATCGTAAGAATGAAAAATTGATACAAAGAAAAGACAACTATGTGAAATAATCCCATGGGGTTCCCACTATGCTATAGCCTTCATGTCTCTGAGCGTCTCATCCACTTGCTACTCTGTCTGAAGCTGACTGGATTGATTAGAACCATTCGAGTTTGACGATTGATGCTGAAGATTGGCTGTAAGGTGATCCACCAGGACATAGTTATACGCTTTAAATCCCTAACTTTTGCCTGGACCGCCTTTCGGGTTTTCAGTCCACCGGTATACCCTTTTTTGCCCAAGCCGCCCTTTCAGGTTTTCATCTTGCCGGGTGTACATATTTTTTTTTGTATTTTATCCCTAATTTTTGTCTGAACACTTTTGGTTCACCGGGATTCCCTAATTTTTCCTAGGCAAGTCGACCTAGCGGGTCTTTGTTTATGTATAGCATCTTTTAACTATGTCCGCGTTTACAGGGTGCGGAAGGTCGTCACCGTCCATAGTGGTTAAGATCATTGCTCCACCGGAAAATATGCTTTTAATCAAAAATGGTCCTTCGTATGTAGGAGTCCATTTTCCTCTAGGATCATCTTATGGTAATATGATACGCTTGATTACCAAGTCACCAATCCGATATACTTGACGTCTGACCTTCTTGTTAAAAGCTTTGATCATACGTTTTTGGTACATCTAGCCACGGCATACATCCGTAAGCCTCTTCTCATCAATCAAGTTCAGCTGGTCAAGTCGAGTTTGAATCCAATCATCTTCATTCAACCCCACATCCTTTATGATTCTCAAAGAAGGTATTTGGATTTCAATTGGTAGGACAACTTCCATGCCGTATACCAAAGAGAAAGGAGTTGCCCCTGTTGATGTGTGCTTCGTGGTACGGTAACCGTGGAAAGCAAATGGTAACATCTCATGCTAGTCCTTGTAGGTCACTGTCATTTTTTGTATGATCGTCTTGATGTTCTTATTAGAGGCTTCTACAACGCCATTCATCTTCAGCCAGTAAGGAGAAGAGTTATGATGCTGGATCTTGAATTACGCACATAACACGATGATCATAGTATTGTTGAGATTTATACTACTATCTGTAATGATTCTCTCTGGAATACCATACCGACAAATAAGATTATTTTTGATGAATCGGGCCACAACGTTCTTGGTGACTGAAGTGAAGGAAGCTGCCTCAACCCACTTCGTGAAGTAATCAATGGCAACCAAGACGAAGCAGTGTCCATTGGAAGCTATAGGTTTGATTTCTCCAATCACGTCAATTCCCCACATTGCGAATGGCCAAGGAGAAGTCAAGACGTTTAGAGGAACTGGAGGCACATGTATCTTGTCAGCATAGATCTAACATTTGTGACAGGTTCGTGAATGCTGATAATAATCTGCTTCCATGGTGGACCAGTAGTATCCTGCTCATAGGATCTTTTTAGCCATCGTGTGCCCACTAGAATGGGTGCCAAAAGTGCCTTCGTGTAGATCAGCCATGATCTTGTTTGCCTCGCTCTTGTCTATGCATCAAAACAAAGTAGAGTCATGATTGCGCTTATAGAGAACTCAGTTACTTAGGAAGAACTTAGCAGAGAATCTTCTCAGGAATTTCTTGTCATTAACTGAAGCTCCCTCCAGATACTCTCGGGCCTTGAGATATCTCTTAATTTCATGGAACCAAGGCTTGTCCACTACTTTATCAGTATCGATCTCGTGACAATAAGCTGGTTCATCCATTCTCTCAATGGTGATCTGAGGAGCCTCATAATCCCACCTGATTTTGAACATCAATGACATAGTGGCTAGCGTGTATGCTAGTTGATTTTCTTCTCGTGGAAAATGCTCAAAGGTAATTTCCTAAAAATGTGGGATTAATGTCAACACATGTTCTTTGTAAGGGATGAGATTAGGATGCTTCGTGTCCCATTCTCCTTTGATCTGACTGATGACTAAGGCTGAATCTCCAAATACATTTAAGGACTTGATTCCCAAATCTATGGAAGCTTTGAGACCTATAATACACGCTTCATATTCCTCCATATTATTGGTACAGTTGAAACACAATCTAGCAGTGAAGGGAGTATGGAATCCTTCTGGGGATACGATCACAGCGCCTATATCGTTTCCGAGCACGTTGGAAGCTCCGTCAAAAACCAAGGTCCATCAGGATCCTTGTTCAGGCCCATCATATGGTCTGAGTTCTTCACAATTGTTTACCAACATGATGTCTTCGTCTGGAAATTCGAAATTCATGGATTGATAGTCATCCATAGTCTGATGAGCAAGGTGATCATCTAACACACTTCCCTTTATTACTTTCTGGGTAGTGTATTGAATGTCGTATTCAGTCAGGACCATTTGCCATCTTGCTATTCTTCCCGAGAGAGCGGGCTTCTCAAATATGTATTTAATTGGATCCATCTTGGATATCAATAAGGTAGTATGGGTCAACATATATTGTCTTAGCCGGAGAGCAGCCCATGCCAGAGCGCAAGTTTTCTCAAGTAGTGAATATCTGGTTCCACAGTCGGTAAACTTTTTGCTCAGGTAGTATATTGCATGCTCTTTTCGGCCAGACTCGTCATGTTGCCCCAGCACACACCCCATTGAATTTTCTAAGACAGTTAGATACATGATCAAAGGTCTTCCCTCGACTAGAGGAATCAATACAGGAGGCTCTTGAAGGTACACTTTGATTTTGTCAAAGGCGGCTTGGCAGTCGTCGTTCCATTCCACCACTTGATCTTTCTTTAGTAATTTGAAGATTGGTTCACAAGTAGCGGTTAGATGGGAAATGAATTGGGCGATGTATTTTAGCCGTCCTAAGAACCCCCTAACCTCCTTCTCAGTGGGAGGAGCAGGAATTTCTTGTATTGCCTTTACCTTTGCAGAGTCCACTTTGGTACCTTTGTCGCTGACAATGAAGCCTAAGAGTTTGCCGGACCTTACTCCAAAAGTGCATTTATTCGGGTTCAGCCTTAGTTTATATCTCTTCAGTCTTTCAAACAGTTTCTGTAGGTGGTCTAGGTGTTCCTCTTCAGTTTTAGATATGGCTATCATGTCATCCACGTAGACCTCTATCTCGTGATGGATCAAGTCGTGAAACAGAGCTACCATGGCACGCTGATAGGTTACCCCACCGTTCTTCAACCCGAATGACATAACTTTGTAACAGAATGTAACCCACTGTGTGACGAAGGTCGTTTTTTCCATGTCGTCAGGTGCCATTTTGATTTGGTTATATCCGGAGAAATCGTCCATGAAGGAAAATACTTTATGATGTGCGGTGTTATCAACCAGAATATCAATGTGGGGAAGCGAGAAGTCATCCTTGGGGCTTGCCCTATTCAAGTCTCAGTAGTCCACACACATACATAGCTTGCCGTCCTTTTTAGGAACTGGAACAAAATTGGAGACCCATTATGGATAGGAGGTGACAACTAAGAATTCGGCGTTGAACTATTTCATGACTTCAGTCTTGATTTTCTCTGACATTTCTGGTCTCATGCGACGAACTTTCTATTTTACCAGAGGGAAGTTTTCTTTTGTCGGCGGATAAATGACCACGATGTCAATGTCGAGTCCTGGCATGTATTCGTATGACCAGGAAAAGACCTCAACATAGTCATGCAGTAATTGAGTTAAGCGCTTCTTGACACTAGGCTCCAAGTTGGAACCTACCTTGACTTCTTTCTTGTCCTCTTCAGTACCTAAGGTAATTGTCTCCAAAGGCTCTTCGTGGGGTTTTATGGTCCTTTCTTCTTGTTGCAATAACCTGGCTAGTTCTCCTGGTACCTCACAATCTTCCTCACCTTCGTCCTTGGCTTGGTAGACCGTATTTTCAAAGTCATGGTAGGCCATAGCAAGATCGTTACCCATAGGATCCTGAATGGATGTGGATTCTTGAAGAAAAGTAATAGGTACAAATTCTTTGGCTTCCTAGTTGTTGAGTCCTCCGCTAACGGTTGGAAAAATCCACTCATCCAGGTCACAGCTGCCATCACTGTCTTCCACTGTGTTGACTCCTTGATTGCTGATACGTAAAGATGTCCCCCTGCGCGAGTTTGTCGAATAACCCTTTGTGCTTCCAAGGTGAAACCCAAAACAAATTTGTTGGATTTGTAATGAATATCCAGAAGTTGACCCCAGATAGTGCATCCACCTTCTTCGATCACTGCTCTAGCATCTTTCAGAGAGGCCATTTTCAATGGCGATCTAGTAACTTTTGGAGTCTTGGTAGTAGTCTTGGTTGTCACAACTGTTTGTAGGACCGCCTCGAAATGCTGACATGGAGTTACGATGAACTCACCATCCATTTCCATGTACCTGAAAGAGTTCAGGTGGATGACCATATATTCCTCCTCTCCACGGACAATGATGATTTTTCCCTTGATTGGGTACTTCAACATCTGATGTAATATAGAGGTGAAGACACCAACGCCATGAATCCAGGGTCAGCCCAAAAGACAGGAATAGAAATGGTAGATATCCATCACATAGAAAGTTGAATCAAAGGTCTGAGTTTCAAATTTTATAGGGATGTCAACTTCTCCGTGAACTGTCCTCTTAGAACCATCAAGGGACCTCACTACAATGTTGCTAGGCTTTAGAGTGAGTCCCTCGCAATCTATACGGTCAAGAGCATTCTTGGGAAAGACATTCAACGATGATCCCGTATCCACCAGAGCGTAGGCTAGCATAGTGCCCCTGCACTCAATGGAGACGTGCAAGGCATTGTTGTGTTTCCTTCCCTTAGGAGTCAAGTCGGCGTCTGAAAAGCCCAATCTATTACCAGCAGTTAGACTGGCCACATAATTCTCAAATTGGTCAATGGAAGTCTCTTGGGGCACGTGGGCGGTCTTTAGAAACTTTACCAAGGCTTTGGCATGGGCCTCATAACACAAAAGCAAAGCCAACATTGATATTTTCGAGGGGGTTTTCCCTAATTGTTCCACGATGTTGTAGTCACTTTTCTTGATTACTTTTAGTATCTCTTCTATCTCCCTTATAGAAGCTTCAGGAATATCCTCTGTATGCGCCTCCATCTGGACAGGCTCAGATAACACCTCCTTGCCCCTTGTCTTGGTCGTAGAGATGTCAGTAGGATTGTCAACAGGAGTATTACTAGGGATGCTGGTAGGAGTGGTAGCGAGAATAATTACAGGAGTAATGATGGTCTTTGGAGAGATCTCAAGTGAGAAGATTCTTCCACTTCTTGTTATCTTACTGGTCCCAACGATATTGACGATTCCAGGATCAGTGTCTTTCTCAATTTTGTCTTGGACAACCAACAGATCTTGCTTGATGTTGTAGTAATAGACGTCAACCCTATAGTTCCAGGGAACAACTTTATTCTAAGAATATGGTATTGGCCTTGGCATGGTGATGATTAGGGGAGCAAACTTTGGAACAGATGTAATCCTGACGGGACTTTTGGTGGAGACCCGAGGAGGATTATCGGAAATGGTGATTATTGAGATATCTTCACAGGAATTTCTGATAAGAGGAACTTTTTCAAACAGGATTTCTTTGTTAGCCATCAGGCGTTGGACGCCTATCTTCAGTAACAAATAGCCATTGGGTAGAGACGCACATAATTGACAACTTTCATCACAACCCGGAAACAGACCGGCTCGCAATAGATTTTGTTTAGTGGTTAAAATAGGAGTAGTTAGATCATTCACAGAGGAAACAAAACACTCATCATCAACAACATTGACACCTTGACTGTGTTTGGGCATTGGCGCCGTTATCACATTAGGTGTTTCTGGGGGATCAAACTCAATTTCTTTCGCCTCGATAAGGTCTTGTATCTTATTCTTCAAGGCCCAACAGTCGTTTGTATCATGCCCTGAGCTTTCAGAATGATAGGCACATTGAGCATTCGGGTTGTAGCGAGGAGAAGCTGTATTAGGGTTCTTGGGTGCTTCCTTTAGGGTCACGAGATTGGACTTTAAAAGATGCGACAGAACTTGAGACAAGGTCATGTTGATTCGGGTGAATCATCTCATGGGCTCCTCTGGACTACGTTGATAATTTATCTTCTGATTTAGTGTAGGATTAGAAATCATAACAGCCCCTACCGTCGGTGACGTTCAGTTTTGTTTTGATTCTTATGGTCATATATAACACTGACCTCTTTCTTTCCGGTAAAGGGTTTCTTCATTGTGCTCGAGGATGCATCTCTTTGAATTTTTCCACCTTTTATACCCACTTCTACCCGTTCACCAGTCATGATTAATTCGGTAAATCCAGCCAAGGAGCTTCCAATTAAATGGTTGAAGAACGGACCAGATAGCGTGCCTAAGAACATATCCACCAATTCTCTGTCAGATTGGACTCTTCCCGCGAGATCTCGCTATTTTTGAGCATATGTTTTGAAACCTTCACTTGTACCCATAGACATGCCTTGAAATTATGTTCGAGTTGGAGCTAAGTCAGCATTATACTGGTATTATTTATAAAAGGCGGCAGCCAAATCTTCCCAATTGCGAATATTGGTCCCTTCCAACTGATAGAACCAATCCAACTGTGTCCCTGACAAGCTTTCTTGGAAGAAATGTACCCATAGGTTCCTATCCTCCGTGTGAGGTTGAATTTTCCTGACGTATGACCTCAAAAGTAGCTTCGGACAAGAGACACCGTCATATTTAGCGAAGGTGGGGACCTTGAATTTCTGTGGGATGACAACCCCTGAGATAAGTCCTAGCTCTTCAAAATCAAACCCGGGTACCCTCTGGATCTCCATAGCATTGAGGCAATCTTGCAACTGTTTGTATTTATCGTCAGCGGGAGGATACTTCTCCTCAGAGTAATCAACCTCTTCGTCTTCTTCAGACTCTGGATGGTCATCCACTTCCTTGTTTTTCTCTTCTTGATTATCCCTTTCACCCGATGATGTTGCAAAGTCTAGAGTTCGTATGGCTGGTCCTTTGAACCTTCTTCCCAGATTCAAAACACCGACTATTTTCTTTTCTTTCTTCTTCTTTTCTTTGATCAACAAAGTTTTCAAATCCTCTTGTCCTTTTTTCAAAGTCAAGAACATATGTTGAAACTGAGCGTTCTGCGCCTGAAGATCTTTTACTTCCTTTTCAATATCCATCTCACTAAAATAAATAGTAGAAAGATAAGGAGCCCTGTTGTAAGAAACTTGTTTGTGTTATGATGAATGAAAATTCATATGCAAATGATTTCAAGGAAATTAGAGATTTAAATTTGTTTTAGACAAAAAGGAAACACACTTTATATTAATAAATCCAAGTTTGAGTACATCATGCCTCTTTGGGCTTATAATGAAAGAAATAAAATACAAAAAAAAACTCCTAAGACAAAAGGGTTGAACGCATCCTCTTTGGCGCGGTGTAGGCGTTCAGACTCTGCTCTTCATGAAGCTGCTTGGTGAGTTCCAGAACCTTCTGCTCACTGGCGTAGAATCGGGCCTCGAAAGTGTCTCATTCTTCCTTTAGTTGAACCCAATCTCTTTTTAATTCTTCGAGAGAGGTAGGCATGTTGGGATGAAGGACAGTGTACGGGACATCTCCTTCAACAACAGGCTCTAAGATAATAGGGAGAATGGAAGGATAAGGCATTACAAGACTCTGAGCACGATCTCGCACCCACCTAAGGTAAGGTACAAGAGGGATGAAATTTTTGTGTCCCAATGTCCTACTATCCACCTTGTTTACCATCCTCCAAGCTTGTATAAACCTCTGACGGTATCCTTGATCATCGCTTTCATAGTCGAACACCAAACCTTGGATGAGAATCTCATAAGGGCCATCTCTTCGGGCATACCCAAACTGTCCTAAATCTAAGCAAGGGTAGTGATACCTCCCCTAATGCCAAGCAAAGGAACATTAGGGAATTCTCCACAATGGTCAATGATAGAAGTATCTTCCAGGTATCTCGAACACCAATGAATATCAGAGTGGGTGAGGGACATCATCCTTTGAGACCATGTCAATATTTGCTCGTTCTTCAATGTTGATCGAGGTAGGTGTGAAGTGAACCACTTGGCGAGTAGGGGAATACAACACAAGAGAGTACATCTTTTCTTCGCGGTGCGGGTATGAAAGCAATGTAAGATGTCTCCTAGCAAGGTAGGTATAGTATTACGATAGAGAAAGACTTTGATGGCATTTACATTTATGAATTGGTCTGAGTTGGGGAATAGAACCAAACCATATATGAGAAGGGCCGGGACGTCTTCAAAGACTTGAAAATACATGTCTTCCCAGAATGAACGAGCCTTCTCCAATAGAAACTTGGCTAGGAACCCTTTGACTCTGCTTCTTGTCTCCCAATTTTCTATGATGTCGGCTCTCTTCAGATGCAAAGTTTCGGAAATAACTTCAGGCTACGGAATCCCCTCTAGACCCATAAATGGTATCTGATCAAGCATGGGTACTCCTAATAGTATAGAGAATTCTTTTAGTGTAGGTACCAACTGATAGTCAGGAAAGATGAAGCAATGATGTATGGGATCGAAGAATTGGAAGAGCACGCACATCATCTCTTCTTGAAAATTGGAGGTATCCAGATTGAGGAGTATACCATACTTCTTGGTGAAAGGAGAGTCTTCAGGTACCCTTGATGCAAACTCTTGGAGTTGAGGGTATGCTTTCACGAAGCTGATTCGGATGGTGTTCCTTTGGACGAAGTTCATGGCCTACAAAACAAAAACAAAGATAAATTCCTAAGTCCTTGAAATGGTTAGTGAGAATGTGTATGATGTTATGATGTTATGATGTTTATGATGTCATGTACAAGTAAGCATATACACACAAGGTAAACAAGTCCTTAGGTTTAGGCTTGCATGGAGTCTTATAGGTAAGTACCCTCTTGAAGTTTAGTTGGCTCAACCTGTCCTAGTAATAGTAACCGGGTTCTAAAGGATCTCAATATCACCGACCTTTCTTTTAGGCATTTTCTCAGCACAATCAATCTTTTCTTGCGGCTGAGATATCCCAAAAGTCCAATCTCAATGAGTGTAGTATCGAGTATCAACCAATTTTCAGCTTTCCACCGAAATCGGTTATCTCACTACGTCCTAATGGCCAAGTTGTTCAATTAAGGTTCTAAGGTCAGCTAGTGCTTCATGACGCCACTCAGCGGCCCCGTATTCTCCTCGATTCAACACAAGGGATACCGATACCCACAAATGCATCACACTAACGTAGCCATTGTTTCAACCATATCGGTTTATGCTGTACAGTTTCCATAATCTATTGCTACTTACCTAAAAAGGTGTCCCAGGTCTGGGTAGAGGATCAAAGCAAGCCCAAACAAGGAACCATAATGTAAAGCAAACAAGTCAAAAAATGAAAGCAAGTAAAGGTTATCTAGCCCTAAGGTAACCCCACTTTTTAAGAATCATCCCAACAGAGTCGCCAGTTCTGTTACACCGTGGGAGAACTGACTTGCAATGTTTTGTGTTTGATCACAATTGTTGCGGTTAGCAAGAGTCGCCACTTACTTTTCTTTTATCCAATAAGGAAAGGCTAAAAAGAACAGGAAAGACCTTTCAAGATTATTTCTTGAGTTCGGGGGGGGGGGGGGGGGGGGGGGGGGAGGTTATGAAAAGGGAAGGTATTAGCACCCTTTTCATCCGTAGTTATCTACGTGATCTTAGTTGCTTGCTAGATCACTTGCTTTTTGTTTGAAAGTGTGTTTGTGATGTGTGTTTTGAAAGAATTTTGAAAAAGAATGTCTTTGTAATGGTTCTCGTTTCTACAAGAACGCGTACAAAGAAGCTTTGTCTTTTGAAAATGTTTCAAGATGAAAGTGTTGGTGTAAAAATGTTTTGTTGTTATGAGCAAGCGAGCAACTAGGAGCAACCTACCTACTCAAAAGGTCTTAAACTTTCTTTTCCTCCTCCTTTAGATGTTGTTATCTTACCATTTTTTTGGTAAGAAACCCCATCGTTGCATGTGAAGGGACGGGCACGAGACGTTTTTGTATAGTCATAGAAGGAAACCTATGGGACGTTGTAGCAATATCGTTTAGGGACTACATCGTTTACCGAAGGCAACATTGAGGGTCATCGAGGGACTACGATTTTTATCAAGGGTCTTTGCTAAAATGCCCATATTCGAGGGATATGACTATTTTCCGATAGGCAACAAAATGGGATTACCCTAAGGGTGCTAGTGTACAAGTGTGTTTGATTTACATGCATTTAGTCTTGATTAGGGTTATCTATTTGTTGATTTTATATCTTGCCATACAAACCCTAATTACTAGCATGTATATTTGAAAGCGATAAATTGCGGAAATGTAAAGTCATACGCTATTACATCATTTAGGGATGGGGGTACATAATTACAAATGTAGATTTGCAAGAATTTAAATCCTAATTATCTATTACAACCATATTTAATTGTACAATATAAGAAAAGGAAAAGACTTGTTTTGAAAATGGTTTTTTTTATCTTAATGAATTAGAAGGAAAAAAAAAAGAAATAATTAGTTAATAAAAAGAAAATATTTTCATGTCTTTTTTATATTAATAAAAATAGTACTAATAATAAAATAAAAGAGAAAAAAGTAAAAATAAAGAGAGATAGGATCGGCATGTTGCTGAAAGCAAAATAAAGAGGACCAGAAGTTCTGATGCCAGGCACACAGTGGTTTAACAAGAAACATCAGAGGTGATCAGAAATTCTGAGTTGATGCACGATGAGGTCCTGAAAGAAACGTTAGAGGGAAAGAATAAAAGTTCTGGGTTGCTACGCGCTGAAGTTCTGAGTGTTAGAACAATGAGAAAATCTTAGAAGCTCTGTGTGTGTTTAAACAGTAAGAAAGCCTAGAAGTTCTGTGTGTTAAAACAGTGAGGAGAACTCAGAAGTTCTGTGTGTGTTAAAACAATAAGAAAGCCTAGAATTTATGTGTGTTAAAACAGTGAGGAGAACTCAGAAGTTCTGTGTGTGTTAAAACAATAAGAAAGCCTAGAAATTTTGTGCTGTGCTAAAACAGTGGGAAAGAAAAAACTAGAAGTTATGTGTTACACTTCACCTCTTTCCTTACATAAGTCAGAACATTTGCAACTTATTCAGGTCTTAACAACAGCAAATCAGAAAGATAAAAGCACGACAGTTTATAGAAGTTATAGTCCTAATTGTGAGCCTAGCTTTATTCAAGAAGTTCTGATCCATATTTTTTCTACTTATGCAATGATATGGACAACATTAATACTATGATATTTACATATTTAATGATGTTCTAAATGAAAAGATTCCTAGTTTTTGTTGTCAGCAACAAGGGTATCAAGGTCGATCCTGCCAAGGTTAAAGCGATACAAGAGATGCCATCTCCTCGTACTGAAAAGGAAGTCAAAGGATTCTTGGGACGTTTGAATTACATCTCCAGGTTCATTTCTCACCTGACAGCTACTTGTGAGCCAATCTTCAAGCTCTTGAAGAAAGATCAAGTAGTCAAATGGAATGACGAAGGCCAAGTTGCTTTGACAAAATCAAAGAGTACCTGCAAGAGCCTCATGTGTTGTTGCCACCTGTCGAGGGAAGGCCTTTGATCTTGTATCTAACTGTTTTAGAAAACTCAATGGGGTGTGTGCTGGGGCAGCATGACGAGTCTGGCCGAAAAGAGAATGTTATTTATTACCTGAGCAAAAAGTTTACCGACTGTGAAACGAGATATTCACTGCTCGAGAAAACTTGCTGCGCTCTGGCATGGGCTGCTCGCCGGCTGAGACAGTATATGTTGACCCATACTACTCTGTTGATATCTAAAATGGATCCAATAAAGTACATCTTCGAGAAGCCCGCTCTTTCTAGGAGGATAGCGAGATGGCAGATGATACTGACAGAATATGACATACAATATACTACCCATAAAGCTATAAAGGGTAGTGTATTAGCTGATCACCTCGCTCACCAAGCTGTGGAAGACTATCAGTCCATGAAGTTTGAGTTCCCGGATGAAGACATCATGACATTAGACAACTGTGAAGAAATCAGGCCATATGACAGACCTGAACAAGGATCCCGATGGACCCTGTTCTTTGATGGGGCATCCAATTCACTTGGCAACGGTATCGGTGATGTACTCATATCCCCGGAAGGATGTCATACTCCTTTTACTTCCAGACTTTGCTTCAACTGTACAAACAACATGGCAGAATACGAAGCATGCATCTTCGGTCTCAAAGCTGCTATAGACTTGGGGATCAAATACTTGGATGTATTTGGAGATTCAACTTTGGTCATTAGTCAGGTCAAAGGGGAATGGGACACCAAACACCCCAACCTTATCCCTTATAAAGAACATATGTTGACATTGTTGCCGCATTTCTAGAAAATTACCTTCGAGCATTTCCCGCGAGAAGAAAATCAGCTAGCAGACGCATTAGCTATAATGTCATCTATGTTTAAACTTAATTGAGATAACGAGGCTCCTCAAATCTCCATTGAGCGGATGGATGAACCAGCCTACTGTCACGAAGTCAGTACTGAAGAAGTAGTGGATCGACCTTGGTTCCACGAAGTTAAAAGGTATCTCGAGTCTCAGGAATATCCAGAAGGAGCTTCGGTGAATGACAAGAAGTTCCTAATAAGATTCTCGGCTAAATTCTTCCTTAGTAACGACATTTTGTGCAAACGCAGTCATGTCTTTGTATTACTTCGGTGTGTAGACAAGGTTGAGGCTGAAAGGATCATGGTTGAATTACACGAAGGCACTTTTGGTACCCATTCCAGTGGGCATACAATGGCAAAGAAAATCCTACGGGCAGGCTACTATTGGTCTACCATGGAGGCAAATTGCTACCAACACTCTCGGACTTGCCATAAGTGTCATATTTATGCGGATAAAGTGCACGTACCTCCATTTCCTCTTAACGTCTTGACGGATCCTTGGCCCTTTGCTATGTTTTGAATCGATATGATTGGGGAAATCAAGCCAATAGACTCCAATGGACACCACTTCATCTTGGTGGCCATCGACTATTTTACAAAGTGGGTTAAGGCAGCTTCCTTCGCTTTCGTTACTAAGAACGTGGTCGCCCGGTTCATCAAACAGAATCTCATTAGTCGGTACGGTACCCTAGAGAGATCTCTCACTGATAATGGTACGAATCTAAACAACACTATAATCACCGCCTTGTGCGAGTAATTCAAGATTCGGCATCACAATTCTTCCCCTTACCGGCCAAAGATGAATGGTGTTGTAGAAGCTGCTAACAAAAACATTAAAAAGATCATACAGAAAATGACAGTCACATACAAAGACTGGCATGAGATGCTATCGTTCGCTCTCCACAGGTATCGTACCACAGCTCGCACATTAACTGGGGCAACACCCTATTCTCTCGTATACGACATGGAGGTTGTCTTACCTGTTGAGATCCAGATCCTCTCTCTAAGGATCATGAAGGATGCTGGTTTGAATGAAGAAGATTGGATCCAGACTCGATTTGACCAATTAAACTTGATTGATGAGAAGAGGCTTACGGCTATCTGTCATGGTAAGATATACCAAAAATGCATGATCAAAGCTTTTAATAAAAAGGTCAAACATCAGGTGTATCGGGTCGGTGACTTGGTAATCAAGCGCATCATTTTGCCACAAGGTGATCCCAGGGGCAAATGGACTCCTACATATGAAGGACCGTTTGTAATCAAAAGCATATTCTCTGGTGGAGCAATGATCTTGACCACTATGGATGGCGACGACCTCCCGTACCCTGTAAATACGGACATAGTTAAAAGATACTACGCATGATCAAAGACCCGCTAGGTTGACTGGCCTAGGCAAAAATAAGGGCTTCCCGGCGAACCAAAAGGGTTCAGGCAAAAATAAGGGATGAAAATTATAAAAAAAAATCTGTACACCCGGAAAGTCGAAAACCTGAAAGGCCGGCTTGGGCAAAAAAGGGTATCCCGGTGGACTGAAAACCCGAGAGGGCGGTCCAGGCAAAAGTTAGGGATTGAAGCGTATGACTATGTCCCATTGGATCATCTTGCAGACAATTTTCAGCATTGACCAATCAACTCAAACGGCTCTAAATCAATCCAATCGACTTCGCCGAGACGACAAGTGGACGAGAACTTCAGAGACATGAAGACTATAGCAGAATGGGAACCCCATGGTATTATTTCATATAGCTATCTTTTCTTTGTATCAATTTTCATTTTTTATGACGACATTCTCTCGTTAGAATGCTCCTCTCATTGTACAAAAATACTTATTCAAGTTAATACAAATATATCCCTTTGGAAGTGCAAAACCATTTGTTTTCTTTGTGTCTATGTCTTGTTTACAAAAACATCCAATGATTTATTTTTGAGCATATGCATTTGAACGTGATTACTGTTACAAATAAATAAAAAAACATAAAGACAATTACTAATGACTTTAAGAAATAGGATAATATCTATAAGCCATTCCATAACATCCCCGCTGGCACCTTTTCCAGCAGGAGCGAAAGCGAATACATCATACTACATAACCGCTAACATATCCCCAGTATGCATCCTGTTGGTATCAAGCGTTCTCATATTCCTGATGGGATAAAACTTCCAACCATCGCTCCAGAGTGTCCTCAGTAAGTTGCCCAACTTCTCAGATTTCCCCAGCAGGGTTTCACGAAGTCTACAGGCAATATCCGGATTTTCCCTTCTACAACAGAGTTTATATTTGGAAATTCACCCATCAGCGCTTCAGAAGGGATTTATTTTCCCCACTTCCAGCAACGCCATGACACAAACAATCTTTAATTCAATACATTTTCATCCATACGTCATAGCATTGACAACACGAGTACATATAGTGCAATCTCATTTATTTTGAGAAACAACATCATACTATACAATAATAGCCAAACATAAACAACAAAGGCAAAGCATTAACAATGATGGCAAAACATCAACAATGATGGCAAAACATCACAATTTTAGATGATAAAAAATGAAACCTAACAATGATATTGAAGACCAAAGTAGGATGACAAACATAAGCGATGGCAAAGCATCGATACAAAGATAGTAAAATATCATGGTAAAGATGGTAAAACATTACAGTTTAGATGATAAAACATCACACCTAACAATGATATTGAAGATCAAAGTAGGATGACAAACATAAGCGATGGTGAAGCATCAACACAAAGATAGAAAAATATCATGGTAAAGATGGTAAGATGTCAACTTAACAAGATTTGAAACAGAGCCAAAAGGCGTACAAACAATTAAGATTGGTTTGTATTTTTTACCTTGAAGAATGATTTAAGTTCATTAGAGAAGTTTTATGATTTGCCAAGAAAAAGAAAGTTTTTGTTTTAAGATGCAATATGTAAAGAAAAGAAAACAATTAAGGGAGACTATCCTAATCTCTAGTCCTAGTGTAATCATACAATGATGGCCCTACGTTAAGGAAGAAAGAGGGATGTTTACCTAAGTGAACATACATGGATAAATGTCCTAATGTCTAGCTCGAGGATTAACCCTACACGAGAAATCCTAAGGGAGCATGGCATATCAAACAAGTAAGCGAACAAGTGCTCTGGCAAAAGTACACAATTGAGATATACTGACTTCAGGGGATGGGGGTATAAAGAGAAATGTTTTAGCTAAGGGGAACATACCACCCGAAGCAAACAAGCGGGAGACAGATTAAATAAAAAAGAAAAGAAATGCTTTAGCTAAGGGGAGCAGATCACCCGAAGCAAACAAGCAGGTAGCGAAGTATCATGGAATAAAGCAAGATTCATGGATCAATAAATACAAGATCAATAATGTTACAAATATTGCGGGTTCTAGTAAGGTAACAAGAACAGTAGGATCTTCTCCCCTAACATATCACCTCTGATTACTACAACAACTCTTGTTCACATAACCAATAACAAGCCTAATGTCAACACTAGAGGCAAAGAAAAAGTAAGTGAGCCTGCTGAAGTAGAGACACCTGCCAAAGATGTTGATGCTAAAGAGCCATCCACTCGAGAGATGAAGGAAATCCTGAAAATTATAAAGAAGAGTGATTTCAAAATAGTCGAACAACTGGGGAAAACCCCATCCAAAATCTCCATGTTGTCATTACTACTCTATTTTGATGGTCATGCCCAAGCCTTAATCAAGTTTTTGAAGAAAGCCCATGTTCCCCAAAAACTACAGCTGACTAGTTCAAGAATTGTGTGGCGAGTTTAACGGCTGACAACAGATTAGGTTTCTCCGACACTGACTTGATACCAAATGGAAGGAATCATAATAAGGCCTTGCATGTCTCTATTGAGTGTAGGGGAACTACCCTGGCTTATGTCCTAATTGATATTGGTTCTTCCCTAAATGTTCTACCCAAAGGTGCTTTGGATCGACTAGATTGTGAAGGCCTGATGTTAAAACCAAGTGATATAATTGTAAGGGCTTTCGATGGGTCTAGAAGGATGATGCATGGAGAGGTGGATCTCCCCATTAAGGTGGGATCACAAATTTTTAACTCCACTTTATATATAATGGACATACATCCCGCCTACTCTTGTTTGCTTGGGCGCCCTTGGATCCATGGGGCAGGGGCAGTAACACCCACCCTTCATCAAAAATTAAAATATCCAGTGAAAGGGAAGATCGTTACTCTTTGCAGCAAAGAAGAATTTATGGTAAACCACCTCAATTCCTTCAAATATGTGGAAATGGATGGTGAATTCATAGAAACTCCGTGCAAGGCTTTCAAAGTTGTTCCTCCTATGGTTGCCGCCACCAAAATCTCCTCTAACACATTAAAAGCTGGAAAAGTTGTACCAATAATGGTTTCACTTAAAGATGCTCGTGTCATGGTCGAAGATGGAAGCTGTACTATCTGGGGACAACTTCCCGAAATTCTGTTTAAAGAATACAAGTTTGGGTTGGGTGTCAACAACAAAGCTCAGAAAGAGGTCAGACGCGCTCGCGTTGGAAAGCTACCTCTTTACATCGAAAATCATGAAGTAAACACTTTGGAAGACTCTGATGATGAATGCGCTTTTGAAGAATGGATTTACCCTACTGCCGGAGGAAAGCTCAACAACTGGCACGCAAAGGATTTCACTCCCATCTCCTTCATTGAGGAGTAATTATTGTTTACTGTTTTCTGTCAATTCAAGAACTTTTGTCTGTATTAAATTCCAAACAATGATTTTTAAGCCATATGCGTTTCCCGGGGCACCATGGTCCATTTGTTAAGGGTTTTGTTCATGTTCATTTATCATATGATCATTTAATGAAAAATATTGGACATTTGCATTCAATTTTTGTGCTCATTGTCTTTCTTTTTCTTTATTTGCATTTTTCAAATAGACATGTATCTTATATGCACACACACTTGCAGATCTTCATCCACTCCGGATCTCATTACCAACGAATCTACTATTGCCAGTTATGACTTCGAACATCCAATTAACCAAGCCGAAGACGAAAGAGAGGAAGATTGTGAAATACCAGGGGAACTAGCCATACTTTTGATGCAAGAGGAGAAAGATATACAACCTCATGAAGAGCCAATCGAAGTTATCAACCTAGGTACCGAGACAGACAGGAAAGAAGTCAAGGTCGGCGTCAAGCTAGAAGATGGTACCAAGAGCAGATTGGTTCATATGTTACATGACTATGTTGAAGTGTTTTCTTGGTTGTAAGAAGATATGCCAGGGTTGGATACAAAAATTGTGGTTCATCGTCTGCCAATGAGGGAAGATTTCCCTCCCATTAAGCAAAAGGTTCGTTGCATGCGGCCTGACATGTCTGAAAAGATAAAATCCGAAGTGATTAAACAATTCAATGCAGGTTTCCTAGCTGTGACATCTTATCCTCAATGGGTCGCAAACGTGGTTCCCATGCCAATGAAAGATGGAAAGGTTCGTATGTGTGTAGATTATAGAGATCTGAATAGGGCAAGCCCCAAAGATGATTTCCCTCTACCTCATATTAACGTCTTGGTTGACAACACCGCTCAACATAAAGTCTTCTCCTTCATGGATGGATTTTCTAGATACAACCAAATCAAGATGGCTCCCGAAGACATGGAAAAGACCACCTTTGTTACATAATGGGGCACCTTTTGTTACAAAGTCATGTCGTTCGGATTGAACAATGCAGGGGAAACATATCAAAGAGCTATGGTAGCTTTATTTCACGATATGATCCATCATGAAATAAAGGTCTATGTGGATGATATGATTGCAAGGTCGCAAACTGAAGAAGATCACCTTGATCGCCTACACAAGTTATTTGATAGGTTGAAGAAGTAAAAGCTAAAGCTAAATCCTAACAAGTGCACCTTCGGTGTAAGGTCTGGAAAGCTCCTAGGTTTTGTTGTCAGTGGAAGAGGCATTAAAGTTGATCCTGCAAAAGTTAAAGCCATTTAAGAAATGCCAGTTCCCCGCTCTGAGAAGAAAGTTAGAGGATTCTTTGGTCCTCTTAATTACAGTTCCCGATTCATATCTCATCTAACTGCTACTTGTGAGCCAATCTTCAAACTCCTGAAAAAAGTTCAAGTAGTCAAATGGAACGACGACTACCAAGCTGCCTTTGATAAGATCAAGGAATATTTACAAGAACCTCCTATCCTTATGCCTCTAGTGGAAGGAAGACCATTGATCATGTACTTGAATATGCTAGAGAATTCTATGGGGTGTCTGTTGGGCCAACATGATGAGTCTGGCTGAAAAGAGCAGGCAATATACTACCTGAGCAAAAAGTTTACCGACCGTAAAACCATATATTCACTGCTCGAGAAAACTTGCTACGCTCTGGCATGGGCTGCTCGTCAGATAAGACAATATATGTTGACTCACACCACTTTATTGATTTCTAAGATGGACCCTATCAAGTACATCTTCGAGAAGCCCGCTCTCTTCGGACGGATATCTAGATGGAAAATGATTCTGACTGAATATGATATTCAATATACAACACAAAAGGCCATCAAAGGATGTGTATTGGCAGATCATATGGCCCATCAAGCCGTTGATGATTATCAATCTATGAACTTTGACTTCCCGGATGAAAATATCATGTTAGTGACTGACTATGCAAAACCTGGACCGTATGACGGACCTGAACAAGGATCCTGATGGACTATGGTTTTGGATGCAGCTTCCAATGCTCTAGGAAATGTAATTGGTGCTGTGATAATTTCTCCTGAAGGTTGTCACACTCCTTTCACTGCTAGATTGTGCTTCGATTGTACGAACAACATGGCTGAGTATGAAGCATGCATCTTGGGTCTAAAGGTTTCCATTGACTTAAGAATCAAGTTCTTAAACGTATTCGGTGACTCTGCTCTAGTGATTAGCCAAGTAAAGGGAGAATGGGACACTAAGCATCCTAACCTGATTCCTTATAAGGATCTTGTGTTAACTCTGATTCCATGCTTCGAAGAGATCACCTTTGAACATTTCCCTAGAAATGAAAATTAGTTCACTGACGCCTTGGCAACAATGTCTTCCATGTTCAAAGTCAAATGGGACAAGGAAGCTCACATGATTGCAATTGAAATATTTTACGAACCTGTACACTTCTATGATCTTGACACTGACAAAGAGAAACCATGTTATCATGAATTAAGGAGGTATCTTCAAACACAAGAGTGTCCCGAAGGAGCTTCCATCAATGATAAGAAATTCTTGCAAAGATTCTCAGGCAAATTCTTCATAAGAAATGGAATCTTGTATAGACAAAATCAGGATTATACTCTACTCTAGTGTGTAGACAAGAAGGAGGCAGAGAAAATTATGGAAGACATGCATGATGGTCTCTTTGGGACCCACTCTAGTGGACACACTATGGCCAAGAAAATCATGAGGGCTGGTTACTATTGGTCCACAATGGAAACTGATTGTCATCATCACTCAAGGACTTGCCACAAGTGTCAAATGTATGCTGACAAGGTCCATGTACCTCCTATTCCTATAAATGTTATGACTGCTCCGTGGCCATTTGCAATATGGGGCATTGATATGATTGGAGAGATTAAACCTACTTCTTTCAATAGACACCGTTTCATCCCCGTGGCTATTGATGGCGCAGTGGAAGCTGCCAATAAAATTATCAAGAAGATTGTGCAAAAGATGGTGGTAACATATAAAGACTGGCATGAGATGTTACCGTTTTCTCTCCATGGCTTTCGTACTTCTGCTCGAACATCAACTGGGGAAACCCCTTTCTCCTTGGTCTATGGCATGGAAGTTTTCCTACATGTCGAATTTCCAATCCCTTCTCTAAGGATTATGAAGGAAGAAAACTTAGGCGAAGACGGATGGATTCATACTAGGTTGGATCAATTGAACTTGATTCGTGAGAAGAGACTGGTTGTTGTCTGTCATAATCAAACATATCAAAAGCGTATGATCAAGGCATTCAACAAGAAGATCAAACCTCGAGTATATCAGGCTGGCGACTTGATAATAAAGTGCATCATTTTACTACAAGTCGATCCAAGGGGAAAATGGACCCCCACTTACGAAGGACCATTTGTTGTAAAGAAAGTTTTCTCTGGTGGAGCCATGATGCTGACTACTATGGATGGTGAAGATTTCCCGCATCCTGTGAACGCGGACATAGTTAAAAAATACTACGCATAAAATAACCTGCTAGGTTGACATACCTAGGAAAAAATAAGGGCATCCCGGCGAACCAAAGAGGTTTGGGCAAAAGTTAGGGATATATGCAAAAGATTGTACACCCGACGAGTCGAAAACTCGAAAGGCAGACTTGGGCAAAAATGGGTATCCTGGTGGGCCGAAAACTCAAAAGGGCGGTCCAGGAAAAAGTTAAGGATGGAAGCGTATGTCCCGCGGGATCTTTACATCCAGCTTTATTACCAAAGTCCATGTTCAAATGGTCCAAGATCAATCCAATCAACTTCTTTCAATGGCAAGAGATGGTGTTCGAAGACATAGGGGAAATAGCGGGGTTGGAACACAATGAGATCACTTCCACATGGCTATTATTTCTAATTTCACTTTGTATTATTTCCATTCTTTCGACAATTTCCTCTTACTAGGATATCTGTCTCTTTGTATAAAAAAGCCTATTCATGGGAAAAACATCAAATACAAATATACTTTGAAATGTAAACTTTCTGTTATTTCTATTTTAAGTGCAAAAGTGTCCAATGACTACAATTGAATGAGCATATGTATATGAATATAATTAAAACTTTTAGCAAATGTATGCTTAAAAACAGTGACAAGCATATCTTTAAATGCATTTGAGATATCCCCACAGAGTTATTTCAATAAAGATTATCCCCACAAATTTGGATTCATAAATCCCCAGACAGAGTTTCAATCTCCGGAAGATCCTCTCCCATCTGAGTTGGTCTTAAAAAGAATCCTTATGGAAAGAGACTCCTCCCCAACGGTTCGTCAAATATCCTCTTCAATAGGGTTTATTTCCCCAACAAACAGAAAAATTCCCAAGCTTGAGTTTGCCTCTCAGACTATTACAAATCAAGGGACCACAACCCCTAATCCCCAGTGAAGTCACCATAGAGTCATTGCTATCCCCGAAAGCTTCTGTAAAACCTGGGCCTGACCAGATAACAATCAACTTCAAGCAAGTTACTACGAAGCCCCCGTCCAAAAAACTATTTGAGTTGCTGAAACCTGGACCCGCCAGATAAATAGTAAATCTCAATTTTTAGTTGCTAAAACCTGGATCCAACCGGATAATAGTTTAATTTCATTCCTATCCAAACAAGTTACTACGAATCCTGGACCCGACCAGATGTTAGTTCAACTTCATCCTACCCTCAATTTACTGTGAAGACTGGACCCGACCAGAGAGCAGTTTAAGTTGCTACTGAAGCCTGGACCCGACCAGATAACAGTTAATCTCATTTGTAAGTTACTAAAGCCTGGACCTGACCAGATAATAGTTCAACTTCTCAAATCATTATTGAAGCCTGGACCCGACCAGATAACAGTTAATCTCAAATTCAAGTTACTAAATCCCGGACCCGACCTTATGTTAGTTCAACTTCATTCTATCCTCAATTTATTTTGAAACTTGGACCCGACCAGATAACAGTTAATCTCAATTTTAAGTTATTAAGGCCTGGGCCCGACCAGATAATAGTTCAAATTACTGCAAAAGATACTAGTTTAACTTCTTTAATCACTAAAAAAACTCCTCTTCCATAGTAGAGTTTGCCACTATCCCAAGCAAGTTATTGTGAAGCCTGGAAATTCGACCAGATAACAACTAACTTTCAAGAGATAATTCCCCACTACAGCAGTGGACTAGAAGTCCTGAGCTCTTTCCCTCAAGCAGAAGTCAATATTACCCAGTGGAGTTCTTCTCGACAAAGCAGGAATCCCTAGCAGAAGAATTTTTAACAAAGTCTGAAGATACACATACTCTTCATCTCCAATAGCAGTCTGAGATTTAACTTCTCAAAACTCCCCAGTATCTGTCAAGGATACGCTTCGATAACATGTCACATTCATACATCATATAACATACATAACAAATGCATATAGCATGATCTCATTTATTTTGAGAACATCATTACACCATGCATACATCTGCATATAACTAACTCCCTTTCCTTGCAGGAAGAAATCAATCATCAGGCAAGTCCTCTTCTAGATCAGATTTATCTCTCCCTGTTAAAAACAAGCAAAAAACATCTAGAGTTTCAACATAAATCGACCAAAGATTTATTTCGATACTTCTTCCGGTCTCCACCAATAGACATTCCAAATGGCATCATTAATCCCATTCCCGATACAATCAACTGCATCATCGAGTGCAAATTTCTAGGCACTCTAGTATTCAATCATCTATCGCCTTTAGGTCACGAATGAAGGATCCGCCAATCTAACTCTTCAGGCTTAAGAAGATTGAACAGGGGCAGCTCTTGTACCCCAAAATTTTCTCTCTCATTTCTCAAGAAATTTCTCACAAGATTTTCAATTGCTCAAAATTGCACAAGGACTGATCAGCTCAAGACACCTCCTCAAGAACTGATGACTCAAAATTAGGGTTTGAATTTGCACCAGTAAAATTGGACTTTTAAGGCCCCATATGAATTTCATGGATAATTTTGGACTCTCAAGATTTCTCATGTCAAGTTTCAAGCTTTGAATCACATTTTTGCTCAGTCAATTGATCAATTGGCCTAAAATTAATTATATTGGGAAAAAGTCAATTGTGGTCAATTTACAGTCAAACTTCATAATTTTTTATCCATATCAACATTTTGAACTCATATATGTCAATTGTTAAAGTTTGGATCACAATTCCTCAAGAAAATTGATCAGATCACCAAAAGGGCAAAATGGTCAAAATTAGGGTTTTGACTGAGAAGACACAATTTTTTACTTTTGACCAAATACATGGCTTATTGGGTTGAGACAAGATATCAAGGATTAAAATTCATCACATTGACCTAATTGCATAGTTCAAAACACTTCTCAAGATCAATTAATTAATAATTAAAATTGTGTCAACTGATGAAAAAGTCAATTGTATACTGAAAAGTCAAACTTTGAATTCTTGATCAAGATCAAGTTTCAAAAATCATATTTCATCAAGACATGTCAAAATATGAATATTGTTCATCAAAAAATCAAAAAGTCAAAATTATCTTTGAAAAGTCAAAATTCTAAGACTTAGAAATTTTTCTAAGTGTTGGAAAGTTAACTGTTTTCATGACTTTGTGCCAAATTTTCACCATGACGCATGATGATTCAAGAAAAACTTCCAACATGAAAGTTTTATATGTTAATGAGATCTAAAACTTTTTAGAATGAATCAAGTTCTAAAAGTTCTTGTATTTTAAGTTATAAATTCATGAAGACATGTACATGAAACAAAAACACTTTCTGAAATTTTGAGTATTTTAGTCAGGATTTTAACCTAACTTCTTGGCCAAATTTCACATAGTTACAATTATATTTTTAAAAAATGTCCAACAT
This sequence comes from Vicia faba, assembly GCA_948472305.1. NCBI lineage: Eukaryota > Viridiplantae > Streptophyta > Magnoliopsida > Fabales > Fabaceae > Vicia > Vicia faba. The sequence continues at coordinate 1,153,230,837 of OX451739.1, read as the reverse complement.
AAAGGTTGTATAGGGTGTTACAAGCTTTCGAAAATGTCCAAGATCTCACTGAGATCATACTTGAGCTGAGAGAATCGAAGGGAAGAAGTTAGGGCTTCAAACTTGATTTACAAGGCATATTTGTGATGAAAAATTATCCAATCTTCAAGCATGTTGTACAAATCCCACTTTAGAGGCCTCAAACTTGTGTTTCACTCCATAATTAATGGTTTACACAATTGATTAAGCTCTTATCCAAGTGCTTGAAGCATTGTCCAAACCAATCTTCCATTAATGGCACAAAGTTACCATTGCCATTTTAGAAAAGCAAGCTTTATGCAAAGTCAACTTGTATTGAGCCTTGCACTTGTTCCTTCTGCATACACAACCCCTATAAACCAAAAGCAAGCATGTTTAAAGTTATAACCACTCTATACATCCATGTACCATGTCTTGGAACAAGATGTTTCAACATTGCTTCAAAAACAAGTAAAGTTGCCACAACTTGAGAATTCAAATTTTGAGTTATTGTAACACTTGAAACCTCTTTCCTATAAATATATACATCATTTGCAAGCCAAGACATGAAAGCTTAAGCCTCAAACCCTCTCAAAGTCAGGATTGCATAAACAACCTCCATTGTTGCACTTTCTGGCCAGAAATCCCAAACACCTAATCCACTTGTGCGTTTCTTGGCATTTCACTTCCAAAAGTTCCTAAACATCATCTACGAACAATTCCACACCATGTTACACGACTGTAACACCTCCACCACCTTCCTCCATAACCAAAAATAGGGTGCTGCACATTGACTTCTCTAGCACGATTTAGACACTTCCAGCTCCAAGTAAAGGTTGCATTAGCTTCCTGAAAACTTGAGGAAGCTATCCATATCATCACCATCACTTGGGACAAGCTCAAACTCAGGATACAATTTTCATTTTTCAAGGTATTTTTCTGACTTTTCATATCATTATTTAGGCATTGTTAGGATTGCATTTTCAAAGACAAAATGTAGATATCATTGTCCTGAAACTTTACATATCCATAGTTGCCATTTATATTGATTGAGTAGGGAGAATTTTGAGTTTGAAGTTTCTGTAAATATTAGGTCAGATTTGGTACCAATAGAAATTCATGCTCATCTTTGAGAATTAGCTTAAGTTATTTACATATTTAGAATCATGGTGAAGTTTCTAACAAGTTTGATTTTGAAGTTTTGCAAATGGTTGAGAAATGGTGAAGTTACAGTTTTCAATTTTTTGTGGTTGTTTGCTCTGTTACGTGCGCGCAAGGTTGAAGACGAAGTTGGTCATAAGACGTGTTTTATATTAAGTTTAATTGAAGTTATTCTATGAACTGATGAAACAGATCACCCCAGTGGTAAAAACAGCGCGCGCTAAAGCCTTGCAATGTAGAAGGTCCTGGGTTCGAGCCCCAGCGAGACCTTTTGCATTTTTTCATATTTTTTTGTTCTTTTTTTGTTTGGCAGTGCATTGGACTTCTTTGTGTTGGGCCTGGCTTCATTTTTCTAAACATCACCCCTGATTACTACATCACACGTAGCTCACCTCATTTATTTTTTTTCTTTTTTTCTTCTTCTGACTAACAGAGCCTTAATGGGCCAGGCTTTGAGCATAAAAAATTATTTTCTACAAAACACCCCAAATCAAACTTTCACCCTTTGGCTATTCTTTTTATTTTAATTTTTTTTATTTTTATTATTATTATTAATGTTAATATAATGTTTTATTTTATTAACAAAAAGACAAAACATATTTTTATTTATTTATACTATATACTTGTGTTATTTTTATTCAAGATCAAAAAAGCATCAAAAACATTTTTCTTACAAGCTTTGTTTATTAATTATTAGATTTAGGTTTATTTATTTCTTTTTTAATTCAAACTAAATTAGAATTTAGGGTTTCTCTTAACCTAATTTATTTTTATTCTATTTTAGTTAATATTAAAAAATTTTCATAAAAACACTAAAAAATATTTTCTTTTCTAAATTAAGTTAATTTATTTTTCTTTTATTAAATCATTTTATTTTTAGTTTATTAGGTTAAAATAAAAACATTTTCTTAACAAAACCAAATAATTTATTTCTTTTTCATTCATTACCTTATACATTATTTCTTTACATTCTTGTATATTATTTATTTCAATTCTTATACATTTTATTCATTTATTCAATATGGTTGTAGTAGATAATTAGGGTTTAAATTCTTGCAATCCCCATTTGTAAATTTGTACCCCATCCCCAAAAATGATGTAATAGTGTAGTATATTTACTATTCGCAATTTACTGCTTTCATTTAAATGCTAGTAAGTTAGGGTTTGTATGGAAAGACAAAATCAATACTTAGAAAATACTAATTCAAGATAAATCAAGCATGAAATATAAAACACTTTCACACTTGCACCTCCAGGGTTAACTCCACTTTGTTGCCTTAAATAAATAGTCATGGTATGCTTATGAGACATCTTAGCAAAAACAATCAAAAATACAAGCTCATAGTCCCTCGATGACGCTTCGAATATTGCCTTCAAAATGATCTTAGACCCTTAAAAATGATAAGGTATCTCACAAAATTGCATCTTATGACCATACGATGACCCACGCCCATACCTTTACATCTAAAGATAGGGATACTTACCAATCAATAGTGAGATAGCAATGTCAAAGGAAGAGAGAAATGAACAAAAGACTTTTGAGTAAGTAGAACGTTCTTAGTTGCTTGCTCACAATCCATCTTCAAAAACAAACATCTTTTCAAACACACCAAACACTTTCAAAAACATGAAATATTTTCAAAAGCCCAACACTTTTTATGCATTCTTATAGAGACGAGAATCATTACAAAGTTTGCCTAAACGAATGCGCTTTTCAAAAATACTTTCAAAACCCACCACAAACACATTTCAAACAAAGCAATTTCAAAAGTGAGCTAGCAAAGCAACTAAGAGCCCAATAGATAACTATGGATGAAAAGGGTACTAACACCTCTCTTCTCATAACCTACCCCCCAAACTCAAGAAAATATCTCAAAGGTCTTTCTGAAGAAGTGAAAAACACAGGAAGGGGGGTTGAATTGAAACTTAAAAATCAAAGTAATAGACACGATAATTTTTATCCTGGTTCGCTTGATCTCAAACTACTCCAGTCCACCCGCCAAGGTGATTTCTCCTCTCTCTAACAAGGAATTAATTCACTAATCAAACTGATTACAATTCTACTTCGACAACTGCCAAAGTCTTCTTGAGTACAACCACAATCCGGTTTATCTCAAGGAAATTCACTTAATCAAAAGAAAAGATTCATTGTGTACTATATGTTTTTTGTTACAAAAACTGTATCACTACTGTGATGTATTACACGAATTTGGAGTATAGTATGAATATAAATTTTGCAGCTTTTTGAGATTGTATGGAGCAGTTGTGTGAAATCGTGAACAATTTATCCTTTGAGCATGTTTATATAGGCGTGGCAGTCTATCCAAATGGAAGCATGACAATGGACACTTAATTCTCTTTCCGTACTGAGAAGATCCATGTCTGATTGTAGTCGTTGTAAATGATACTGCCTTAAAGGAAAAGTAACGCTTCAGAACTTAGGAATCTTGCTTGCTGCTTTACTTCAGAACTTGGGAAGTCAGAAACATAAGGTTTTGTTAGCGTGTTAGACTTCCGTTCAGAATCAGGATATCTTTCTCTTTAGCGCATATTCTGATCATCATACTTCAGAATATTCTGATTACTCAGCTTAAGTGCTTATGTGGCTTAACTTCTGATGTCGTTTCAGCCAGAACTTCTGTACAACATAGAACACAAATTTAGAGTGCATATTTGTTCTTTGTGTTTGTCATCATCAAAACTCTTATGAGCGTTGTAGAATCGAACTATGTTCTAACACTTTCCTGTTCTTTTCACCCTTTCCTTATTAGATAAAAGAAACGTCGGTGGCGACTCTTGCTATCTGCAACAATTGCGAAAAAACACAAAACACCCAAGTTAGTTCTCCCACCGTATTACACAAGGGTTTCAAAGTAAATCACATTTTCCCCTATCTATTGGATTTTGCGCCAGAGTTTTGATTACTGAAGTGTGTGACTTCTTTCTTGATAAAATTCTTGAAGCATTATCATCATGAGTATCGTCTCAGTATATTGTCAATCATCAACTGGGGACCATCAAGAGGATGTGGTTTTTATCTTGTGTATGTGTTTACAGTGATTTCTGGTAAACAACCGCTAGTCCTCCAAACTATCGAATAATCTTACTGACTGTTATTCAATTTCTCTGGTAACTCGCAGGATCGACTAGATTGATCCTAGGACGTGTTGGTCATTAGGGTAACTCTCATGATCGAACGGGTATTCATGGTTGGTATTTAAAATGTTGTGTAGGTGCTTAACTTACTTCGATTACTCTATTAAAATCTAAAGGCATGATCAAGTAAATGTGCGCGAAACCAAATTGCATGAATGAAGTTCAATTGTAAAGACATGTAAAAAACTGCATAAAAACATGTAAATGACTTCGAAGCATAAAAACATGTAATGTAAAAGATTCTCTGGAACGTAAAAGATTCGAAATATGAAGAAAGCGTTTAAATGCAAGAAAACAGTAAAATGACTTTAAGTGAAAAAGGTGTTCGAATGATAAAAGCTTAAAGATAAAAGCATGAAATGTACAACAGTTTCTAAAATGTAAAGCATTTGAAGTGAGAAGAAAGCATTTAAAGGTAAGACATTAGTAAAAAGACTTCGAATGAAAACATTTTAAATGCAAAAGCTTGTGAATGGTATTGACATGAAGATAAAGGAAAGTACTGGAAATGATAAAGAGTTTTTATTAAATCATAAACACTTGGTGTTATCATACGTACATTGCTCGTGCATTCGTTTCCCTAGCCATGTGGTAATTTGAATGTTTACTGAGTTTTTTGTACAATAGATATGACACACGAAATCCTAATGCTAAGACTTCTATTTATACTACTTTGACCCTAACGGTCTTGCTATAAGATTATGCCACGTTCAGAACATGCAGAGCAATGCCTCTCTCTTGCTTCCACGCGTCTTCGAATGCTCCAGCGCATATATTTCAAATTTCGAACATCCCGCTTGCATTTGAATTTCAAATGTTTTGGCACTTCTTCGCTTCGAACGCATTTCTTAGACACAGCTTTGTTATCATTTCGAGACTTCTTTGAATATATTCTCCTAACTGTCACTCGAAGCTCCAAGCTTTGATATGCCCATTCGAAGCACTGCTTCTACCATTTCGAAACCTGCCGTCTTGTTTCATTTCAATCGAAACGTCCAATTTACTTTGCTTCTAATAATATCATCAAAATCTTCAGCCAACAAAATGCCCCTTTAAAATATGTATTTCGATTCCTTTGAGAAATACTTATTTTAAACATATACACAAGATTTTGATGCGACCTTCGAATCATCGTAACATTTATTGCATATGACTCCAATCACGTCAATCACAACGCTTTTCAGATTCCTTAACCGCCTTGAACCATTTCACAGCATGGTGCAGTTACAAAACAATGATTATCTTTAATCACGCCTATTACCAATATTAACTTTACGCCACCTCTTCATCAAACCAACCCACGACTACCACGTATCACAATCTTACTCAGTGAATGCTTAAACTTCCACATTATAAAAACCCATCAACTTAGTCTTTTCTTTTCTTCCCACATTCTGAATCTTTTCTTCCTCTTTTCTCACCGAAACCCTAAACTTCCAACATTCTTCCAACAATGTCTTCTTCAACTTCATCTCAACTAAAAAAGGTTTCCAAAAAGAAAGGAAAGACCACAGGAACCACAATGGAAAGCAAGGTTGGCACCTACCAAGGTCAATCTGTTCTTGTTCCCCAGATGATCTCAAAAGAGAAAGAAATGCTTTATGCATCCCAGGTACTAATTCCTACTAACGCTGCTGGCAAGAGGTTAGCTTTAATGGGCCCTCTTACAGTCTTTGAAATTCTAAAAGACACCAGAAAAAATTTTCCAGTTTGCTATAATTTCAAACCTCTGTTTAATAAAATGGATAGCCCCAAGACTATAGAGTCTTCTGATTCAACCACCGTAGAAAATCCAATCGTTCCCCCTAAGGACCCTTTCGTGCTAGATTATGTAAAGAGTAACTTCAAACCGTTTCGATCTTGCCCCACCTCTGACACAGCCTATCACAACTGGTTTAATAAGGTAGAAGCTAAGAAATCCCAGCAATGGGAAGAATTAGGTATCTACAACTTGATTAAACTGTCGAAACCAGGTTTTACTTATAGCCACCCATTGTTATTCGCGTCCCTATATTTCTGGGACAGTACTTACAATACTTTCCATCTCCCTGGTGGAATGATTACCCCTACCTTTTTTGACATAGCGGCCATTACTGGGCTATCACCAATAGGAGAAACATATATCCCTGACAATGAAGAGCATTCGAGTATTATCGACTTCGAAGTCAAGCTAGCAAGCTTTTCAAAGTTTATCAGCCACTATCACACTGAAGGAGATAGTGTGTCGGATGTGGAACACATTGCTTTCCTTACCTTATGGTTGTCAAGGTATGTCTTTTGCAGCAGATCTCTACAGGTAGCCAGTAGGTTTATTCCTCTAGCTAGAGATTTGCATGAGAATCGGAGGGTGTGCTTAAGCGAACTGCTATTAGTTGATCTTTATGAAAGTCTAAGGTCAGCTGTTTCGAGTCTAAAATCTCACACCTCCAAGAATATCCTGCTAGCTGGCCCTTTCTGGTTACTTCAGTTATGGATAAATGCCATGTTCGAACCTTCACTATCAACCTCCAATACTATTGCTGAACAAGACCCTGAAATAGCGGATAGAATCATCGAAGGCACTAATCCCAAACGATGATAAGGATGACTTCAAAGTTCTATTCTCAAAATATATCATGATATTCTCCAAGAGGCATAAGTTCGAAGAGACCATGGCGCCTTTTGCTTCAAGGACTCATGGACCCTCATGGTTCACCATGGCTCTCTCAGAAGCTGTCAAAAGCAAAGAAATTCAAGATGTATGGAGAGCCTTTTTGCTACCCAGACTAATCTCTTCAAGAATAACTCCTGCTAAGAATCAAATTTTCCTTTTTGCTTATCAGCCCAACTTCGTTTCGAGACAGTTTGGCTTGTGCCAACTAATTCCTGAACCCCTATTTCAAACGGAAAATGCCATCACCTCTGGGAGAACCTTCAAGGCAAGAGAAGCCAAACTACAGCAGGAACAATACCAAGGCTTCGCCCATTTTGAACTAATAACTTTTGAACCTACACACCTTACAGCAAAGGGGTTTCTGGAATGGTGGACAAAGTTCTATCAGACTTATATGTTCGATACTCTTACTATTCAGCAGAAACTAACTGATGCATTCGATGTGCAGGTACCATCCAAGAAAGGTATGTTTACTCATGCCAAAGAGATTAAGGCTTTTCAAAATTATTTCGAAACTACTTATGATCCCACACACTTGGAATCTACGGTGCATCAAGCGGCTGAGACCTTGAAGGAAAAATTCAAAGAAAAAGTTTCTAAGTTAAAACTTCCTTCAGGGTTGTCACCTGAGGATAGGTATAGGTTGGCATTCGAAATGCATCCACCTAAATTTCCTAGATTACCTACCTCAGAACTGGCTCTGGCTTGGTTTCCTCCATACCCTTGGTGGTTCACTTGCAAAGAAATGTTCAAATATCTTCAAAAGAAACCAAAGCCATCTGAGACTGTGACATGGGCTCGATACTGGCTCCACGATTTCCCAGGACATCTTCGCTATGACCTTTCTGCCATGTCGATTAAATCTGATCAAGGCACAGGTGCGAATGCTTGGGAAAATCCCAAACGTTTCTCATTTTCTATATCTTTAACTTTTGCCTTAATTGTTTCGATTTTCAGCCATCAGGATAAAGACTGTTGCTTCAAAGTCAAAAGAAGGGAGCGCCTCTCAAGCCTCTGTCGAAACTATTGACAATGTGACTCTATCCGAACCAACAACAATTGCTGCAACAACAACAACAACAACAGTAATAGCCAGTGCTCTAACTCCACAGGTAATCACTTAGCCTTGATGTTTCGAATTCACTAATGTTTCATGATTTGCATCTAACTCTTTGTTTAAATCTTTTCAGACCAACAAACTTCCGCCTACCACTCCAAAGAAGCGAAAATCAAACACTACTGGGGAAGACCCCAAGGCTGGAGGGAATTTACCAGCTGCTTCGAAGAAGAAGAAGAAGAAGGATATTTCAAAAAGTGTTGTACCAACTAGTGTCTCTGGACTCGATTCCAGGGATGCTGCTCCCTCACCTAAATCCAAAATTCCATCTTCGACCTCCAACGTAATGTTGGAACGCATAGCTAGCAACCTCTCTTCCGAGAGTCCACAGGTAAATTGAACTTTAAATCTTTTGAAAAAATAATTTCTCATTACCTTCATGGATGCTTTTAATATTCCTTTGCTTCTTGCAGGATATTTTAAATCCAGCTCTTACCACTTCGACCTCACCATCAAAAGCTGCTGCTCCGATCAACTCTTCTCCTCAAGGAGATTCCAGCAACCTTGTACAGAACAAAGGTTCCTCGAATATGGCGGTTCTGGCTGGGGCTTCTGAGCAGCAAGATGATCAGAGTACTTCTCCTCCTCTAAAAGAAACAAATGAAGCAACACTTCATGAATCTGCAGAGGCTTTACAAAGAACTTCTCCTCAAAAGTCCCCTCTTGAAACCCTTCAAGAGGATCCAAAGGACACTCACGCTGAAGGAGAGAAAGCCGATTCTGATCAAAGAAACGAAGAATCTGCAGAAGAAGGGTCTGAGGAAGGAGATGCCAACGATGGTTCGACTGCTGGGACAGAGTCAAATGCAAATAGCAGCGAAAACGAAGATATCGAAGTGGTGGATTTGGATGACGATGAAGAAGATAATGAGCACGAAACGAATGAAGGAGATGGTGACGCAACCAATAAACCCATGGAAGTCGAAATGGACGTGACTCCCCTGCGTGTGGAACCCCCTCAACCGTCTTTGTCCCGAATGACTGAAGAGGAGCTTGCTCTCCTGAGACGAAATGACCCTATTGGGTACATGAAGGCGAAGCTGGCTCAAAGGGATATTCCAACTGCTAGGGCTGGCACAAGTTCGACTAGCCATCTGTTGCCCACAGATGAAAGAATTGTACTTCTTAACAGGATCAGGAGAACAATTTTTGATGTGGATTTATTCGAAGTGCTCAAACAGGATAGCACTGCTTGCTACCCTATGAAGGAGCTTCTTACAAAAGTCAACCTTGCTACCTGCTCCTTGCCAGTTAGTTCTATCTTGTTCGATCTTCAATCTTTGCTGGACAACGTGACCGGGTACCTTCTCCAAGATGAATTTGCTGCCATAAAGGTTCAAGAAAACGAACTGCAATGGATGCTGCTTTTGAGCATGCTTCGAAACTCTCTCAAGAAGCTGAGGATCAAGCCATGCATCTAAAGCAAGCAAAAACTGATTATGAGGCTCGAGCTGAGTCCATCCTTCTCTGGGAAAGGCAAATTCAGGAACTTCAAAAGAAGGTTAAAGAGGCTCAAGAACAACAATTGGCCTACGAAACCAATACTGCCGGTAACCAATTCGAAGAGCTTCTCAACCAGGGGCTTGCAGAGATGGAAACTGCAGAACAACTCAAGGGAGAAGTGGACACCTTAGAGGGAGCAAGACGTTTTGCTCAACAAAGGCTTGAGTCTTTTCGAAGTACCTTCAACATATTGAAGAATAATTCCTATTTCTAAATCTCAGTGTTCATTTGATTAAAATTTGGGTTTTTTTTTTCATATGTAATATTTGAACAACGCCATTTTGGCATCCCATATTGCCATTTTGGCATTTTTATGATATTTTGATTACGTTGTTACTATTCGAATCTCCTGCAGGCGTGGCTTATATTTATTTAAATACTTCCCATTAACCTTTAGGATACGTTTATCATCCATCAGCTCTTCGATTTCATATGCATTGTTTGAGAATACCTTTGTTATTCGAAAAGGCCCTTCCCAATGAGGTGACCATTTACCTAATGATTTATTTTTCTTGTCCATGGGTAATATGACTTTCCAGACTAAGTCATTAATAATGAATGCTTTCCTTTTCACCCTTTTGTTATATGTCCTGGCCACTCTTTCTTTTTGTCTCATCAAGATTTCCAATGCATGTAATCTAACTTCGTCCAATTCCACTAACTCATTCATCATCATCTCCCAATATAATGCAGCTGGAATTTCGTTTTGTCTTTGAATTCGGACTGATTGTAGATGAATTTCTACTGGCAGAACTGCATCATGACCAAATGTGAGTTGGAAAGGCGTGGTGTTAGTAGCTTCTTTAGGAGATGTTCTACAGGCCCATAGTATTTGGTCCAGAGTTTTGTGCCAGTTCCTTGGTTTTTTACCAATATGTTTCTTAATTAATCCTATTATCACTTTATTAGCCGCTTCGACCTGACCATTTGCTTGAGCATAATATGGCGTTGATGTTAGTAATCTAAACCCCATTTCTTGGGCAAATTCTTGCATCTTTCTACCAGTAAACACAGAGCCTTGGTCTGTGGTTATGCTTTCTGGCAATCTGAACCTATAGATAATTTGTTTCTGTATAAACTCAATAATAGCCTCTTGATTAGCAACTATTAATGGTATAGCTTCGATCCACTTGGTAAAATAGTTTATTCCTACCAAGATATATTTCTGTCCTTTAGACGGAGCGGGATTTATTTCTCCTATTAAATCCAATGCCCATCCTCTAAATGTCCATGGTTTAATGATTGAATGTAACTCACTTGCAGGGGCATGTTGAATCCCTGCGTGCTTCTGACACTCTTCGCAACCTTTAGCAAAGTCTATACAATCTTTGAGCATGCTGGGCCAATACATGCCATATCGAAATAACAGCCATTTCATTTTTTGACCCGCTTGATGTGCCCCACATGCCCCATTGTGGACTTCTGACAATGCTAAGTATGCCTCACTTTCTCCTAGGCACTTCAGTAATACGCCTTCTTGGGTCTTTTTGAACAATTCGTTTCCCATGAGGACATATGACAATGCTCTATATTTTATCTTCCTATCAACATTCAGAGTTGGGTTTGTTAAATAACTCACCAGTGGACTTCGCCAATCTGCATCTGATAAAGTGTTTATGGCTAATATTTCGAATCCCTGTTCCTCAGCATAACCCAATTTCATACTTTCTAGATCTGATGGTGTGAATCTAGTAGCCATAACTCTACCCCTTAATTCAACTAAATCCTCAAAGTTTCTGGCAGAAACTTTATAACCCGAAGCCAACTGTGCTAAGTCATTCGCTTCTTGGTTTTCTATTCTTGGTATATGTTGAATATCCATATATTCAAACTTCCTAAGTAGCCTGTTAACTATGACGAAGTATATCATCAGGTTTTCCTTTATGCATTTATACTCCTTTGTTATTTGCTTGACCACCAATTCTGAGTCTCCTTTAATTTCGACTCTAGTTGCCTCCAATTCCAACAAAGCTTCAAGTCCAACAATGAGCGCTTCGTACTCAGCTTCGTTGTTCGAGCAACGAGGACCATCTAATTTATACTTGAATTTTGTTGGAATTCCTTCAGGAGAAATTAGAAGGACTCCAACACCACTTCCATTCCTGTGGGTCGAACCATCAAAGTATAATTTCCATGGTTGCCTTTCGACGTAACTCATGACAGTCTGCTCAACCAATGAATGGTCCACAATGAAATCAGAAATCACTTGGCCTTTCACAGCTTTTAAAGGCATGAAAGTCAAAGAATATTCTGTTAAGGCTAAAGCCCATTTACCAACTCTGCTATGCATTATTGGTTTTGAAAGCATGTGTTTAATGACATCGAAATGAGATGAAACATAAACATCAACAGGCTTTATATAATACTTGAGTTTCATACAAGAGAAATACAAACAGAGACATAGCTTTTCTAAATTGCTATATCTGGTCTCTGCATCATTCAATACTCTACTTAAATAGTATATGGCTCTTTCGATACCATTGCTATCTTCTTGTGCTAACATACTACCTATACTAACTTCAGAGGAAGATATGTACAATCTCATGGGCTTCCCCCATGAAGGTGGAGACAAGATGGGAGGCTGAGAAAGGTATATTTTTATCTTGTCAAATGCCTCCTGATGGGCTTCGTTCCATTCGAAGGCTTGGCCTTGCTTTAGACGAAGCAACGGAGAGAAAGCTTGGGTTCTTCCGCTCAGATTCGAAATGAACCTTCTGAGGAAGTTAATCTTCCCTAGCAAAGATTGCAGCTCCCTTTTTGACGTAGGTGCTTTCGTCTCCATTATGGCTTTGGTTTTGTTCTGGTTGATCTCAATCCCTTTCTTGTGAACCACAAAACCAAGGAAATCTCCAGCCTGCACAAAAAATGCACATTTAAGGGGATTCATCTTTAAGCCATGTTTTCTCATTCGTTCGAATGATTGGCTCAAATGATGCAAATGTGTTTCTGCAGATATAGATTTGATGACTATATCATCAATATGCACCTGGATAAAGGTTTCAATGAAATCATGGAAAATCAAATTCATTGCCCTTTGATAAGTTGCCCCAGCGTTCTTTAAACCAAAAGGCATCACCACCCATTCGTAAGTGCCTAAGGCTCCTGGGCAACGAAATGTTGTCTTGGCAACATCTTCTTCGGCAATAAAAATCTGATTATACCCAGAGTATCCATCTAACATACTCAAGTATTCGAACCCTGCAGCAGAGTCTACTAGCATTTCTGCCATAGGCATGGAGTACTCATCCTTAGGGGTTGCAGTGTTTAAATCCCTAAAATCTATGCAGATTCTCAAAGAACCATTTTTCTTAATAACAGGTACTATATTTTCTAACCATTCGACATACCTTGTGGTTCTGATGAATCTGCAACGCAGCAACCTTTCGATCTCAGCTTTAATCTTTGTGAGAACCGCTGGTGCGAATCTTCTAGGAGTTTGTTTGATGGGCTTCTTGCCATCTTTGATTGGAAGTCTGTGTTCGACTAACTTCCTCTTTAAACCAGGCATTTCGTCATAATCCCATGCGAAGCAATCTTTGTTTTTCTTGAGGACTTCGATCACTTCCTGCTTGAGGCCTGGGCTAAGTTTTGCACTTATGTAGGTTATTCTTTTCGTGTTTTCATCCCCTAAGTTCACTTCTTCGAGTGGATCCTGTGCCAACATTTTGGCACCTGAGTCTATGGGGTCCCTTTCGAAGCCTAAGGGTTCTTTATCATAGATGGCGTCCAGCCTTTGATCTATATCAATTTCTTTAAAGGGCGAGCCTTTCGAGCCATCCCCACTTATTTCGTTCATCTTCACAGCCAATTTATTCATTTCAGCCTCTAAGGCCGCCTTTGATTCGTTCTCAGCCATATAGGCCGAAATCCTTTCGAAAAAGGAGGACTCAGTCATGAGTAAGGTTGTCGAAGTCCCAGCCTGCTGGCCGTCTTTGTATAGTACTTTCGACTCCCTCATCTTCACTGATTATTCTTCTATCCCAGTATAGGCCATCATGGCGAAGGGTCATATAGTAGTGGGCGTTTCTGGTTTCGTTGATTTCATCATTTGGGACACAAGGAGAAATCTTTGCCAGATGCTAGTCATAATTCCTCTTGTCAACTAAATTGACTGTTGACATGAAGTAACTCTGGTCTGCTTCAATGTTTTCCACGATCCCATCTTCTCTCCATAGAACTAATCGCTGGTTCATTGACGAAGGAACTGCCCCTACGCCATGGATCCACTCCCTTCCCAGCAACAAGTTGTAGTTGGCCTTGGCTTCGATCACCATGAACATGGTGGGCCTACAGCTTGAGCCTATTGTCAAGTCCAATTGAACCACCCCCAGTGTTTTGCCCACTTTCCCTTCATAATTGGATAGAACCATATTGTGGGGCTTGATGTCCCCTTCGTGTATTTCTAACCTTTTCAGCATGAAGTGGGGTATCAAATTGACTGCAGCACCCCCATCCACTAGAACCTTATTCACGCCATGGGCACCAACTTTTTCCCGAATAAATAGTGGCTTAAGATGGTTCTTCATAGCTGGTTCTGGACGTTCGAAGAACGCATTCTGCTCCTCGACATCCCCATTGTCCATCACATAGTAGCACACAGGCCTATGCTTCATCAAGTCTATGGTATCTTCTTCCTCATATTCATCAATTTCAGTTTCCTGTCCAAATTCACAGGGAAGCACAGATACCACGTTGCAATTGAGGTTGAATGAAGACTCCCCCTCTGATTCGAAGTTATCCGTTATCATATCTTCGTCTTCTTCTGGGCCTGGAGTGTATTCCTTTGGTTCATCTAGTTGTACTTCAGAGAAAAGCCTCCTATTAACTGGGGGTTTGTCTTCAGTTTGATTTTTTGGTGTGGGTTTGTTGGTGCTAGATTCACCTTGGTTCTTTGTTGAAGTTGCCCCTTTATTTGCCACAGCTTCCCTCTCAGCCTTTCGAATCCTCTAATGCCTTCGCCACTGGGATCTCGACATGGGGTTCCTTCCTTTGTAGTTCTCTAATCTCACCTCTTCCCTCTTTGCTATGTTGAATTGCCTTCTGTATGTCATAGCATGGCGTGCGTTTCGTTCGGTGTTTATCCATCTGTCTTTGCCTTTATCATTTCTGACTTGCAGCCATCTGTCTGTTGGCACTTCATCAGGGAGTTTGAACGTCACTCTTCGAGCACCCTTGGGATGAGGACTATCAGGCCTTCGGTGTTTGTATTTGCTATCGAAACGTGGGCCCGTCTGAACAGTTTCTTGATGGTTCCAGCAAGGGGCGAAGGGGACTGTTTCGAAGGCTCTGGCCATGCTTTGATCATACACAGCAGAACACCTTGGGCATATCAAGCACTTGGTTGCCCCTTTGTAGCAGCGAAACATAAATTCCAGCAAACTTTCTCCAGCCTTAGGATAACACCTAAATAGCTGGTTATCCTGGCGCCAGTTGTTGCCAGTTCGCGCCCTCTGTACCCTCTCGAAGTTCGCAGCGATTCTCTGATTGCAGAGGATGTTGCACCTAGGGCACGGTATCATTCCTGTATCTCCCTTGTGGCACGTCATGAGGTAATCCTTGAGACTAGCATCTCCAGCATGATTATCCTCCATTTTATACTTCTCTTTTTCTAAGTATCTTTCTACCTCCTCCATCTCAGAGCGGGGTCTCTCCATATCCACCATGTTTACCTCAACATCCTCCCCCTTAGCTTCATCATCTCCCCATCCTGTGGGTTTTATATCTTCAATGTGGATCTTTGAACTCTCTGGGGCAGAATATTTGACCAAATAGTCAAATTTTCCACTGGGTTCCCCTAAAGTGTCCCATATTTCTTTCTGAGGGGAGGTTGGCTTCGTGATTTGGACTTTCTACAATTCCAGCCTCAGGCCTTCAGTGACCTGTGTCAATTCTTGGTTTTGGTTTTCCTGGCCTTCAGTAGCCTGGATTTCTTTTGCAACAGCTAAAGGTGCTGCTTCAATCGAAGTCTCTGGTTGCTTGTGGACGTCTTCAGTGACCTCCTTATTGACTTCGACTATCACCCAACTTTCATTTTCAGTACCTTTCTCTCCTATTGGGGCATCACTTTGGTCAGCTTCCACCATGTTAATCTCTCCAATGCATGCAGGCTCGGAGTAATTGGTGTCTGCGACATCCAAAGGATCTTCGTCCACTTTCATTTTTTCTTTATCAGCAAACTTCAGTCTGCCATCTTTAATTGCATTCTGAATTAGGTCCCTGAAAAGAAAACACTGTGAGGTTTTGTGGCCTAGGAAACTATGATATTTGCAAAATCCTCTTTTCTTTCTTTGATCTAAAGGAGGTATTTTGACATTTGATGGCACAATGAGTTGGCCATCTTTGACAAGTAAATCAAAAATCTCGTCACATTTAGTGACATCGAAGGTATAAACCTTCTTTGGGAATTTGTCACTTTTCTCATTTTCAACAATTTCTTTCCCTTTTGTGGGAACTAATAATTTGCAGGAGTAAGGTGGTGCCTGTTTCAATTCAGCGAGGTCGATTTCGACCTCTTCGAATTCGAATTCAGGATAATCTTCTGCTTCCTCAGTTCCAACATAGGAGATCCTTTCCTTCTTGTTATTTTTAAAGACTCTAGCCTTTTCGGCCTTTAGCCTTTCGACCTGTCAAACCCTATCGTCTAACTGAGCCATATCCCTCAAATATTGAGTGTCTAGTTTCTTTCGAATAGAGTAATCCAAGCCACCAGCGGCCATTTCGACTAACTCATGTTCAGGCACTACTGTGTAACATCTGGATTTCAAAAGCCTGAATCTATTCAGATAATCGTCTATGGGTTCAGTGAACTTTCTCTTGACACTGGCTAATTCCTTCAAACTTATTTTTGACTGTCCCATGTAAAACTGTTCATGGAATAATCTCTCCAAAAGAGCCCAAGTATCAATGGACCCAGGAGGCAAAGTGGTGAACCATGTGAAGGCGTTTTTTGTCAGGGAACTTGGGAAATATTTGATCCTGAGGTCTTCATTATTGGCTATATCTCCCGCTTCGGTTAGATATCTGGCTATATGCTCGACTGTTGACTCATTGGTATCCCCAGCAAACTTTGTAAACTTAGGGACTTTGTATCCCCTTGGTAAGTCAGTGTGCATTATGTAATCTAATATAGGGGAAGCATAATTTGGCCTTCTAATCCCTGTGTTGAGGCCATTCTGGGCCATGATTCTCTCTATCATGGTGGTTAAATTATTTTCTGCCAAGACGTTATCGTTTCGAATTCTATGAACGACTGCATCAGCATCTTGATTTCGACCCACCATGACAACCCCCCCTAGGTTGTTCTTCTCGAAACTCTGGGACTTCCAGCCTTTCGACCCTTGCCCCTGGTTCCATAATTTCCCTTTGTGGGCCTTGGATCATTGGGGCTTCTAACCTTTGTGCCCTTGCCCCCACATTAACTTCCTCTCTGGCTGGTCTATAGGTTGGTTCGTTAGCAACTTGTTCTAGAATAGGTACGTTCGCTCGAACCCCCGCCTGATTCTGCCTACGCCTCTCTGGGGGAACAAAGAAATCTGTTATTCGACTCATGTTGTCTGCGTTTTCTCTGTTTGTCACAGTCACATTTTGCACTATTGGGGCAAATATTTCCTGCATAGTTTGTGCTAATACCCCTATCATATTATGGTTACTGTCATCCATCAATTTCCTAAAAGCCAACTGGTTTTCTGTGGTTAAAATAGGCATTGCGCTATAACCCATTGACCCTTAGTTATTTGTCATAAACTGATTTGCCCCAGACCCAGACCCTAATTGTGGTGATGAATTCGATGTAGAATTGTGTAAGCCTGCCATAAAAGATGTTGGCATTCCATAAGAGGAGTTTCTGGTTCTATTACCATCGAAACCGGGTGGTCTAGTTAGTGGGGTGGCGAAATGGGTTTGTGTCCCTGATGGTGGGACGAATCCCCCAAGATAACCAATGGTTCCAGTATTTCCTAGGATCGAACTATTAGTTGATATGCCACTTATTCCATTAGTGGCTATATTACTGGTAGAGGATGCAACAGACTGTGCATTCGAAGGGATCACATTAGATGTCCCCATCGAAGCGGACATATTAGTGCCTGTTGTATGTGGGCGTTTTGTTCCCCTTGTTGATTGTCAGAATTAGACATCTTGTTCAAACGTTTTCTTATGGATAAGGGTTGGTTGCTATTGGTTATTCTACCACTTCTAAGGTTCATAAAACAACAAACTTAACACTCAGGGGGTAGTCCCACCGGGTGTGCCAATTTGTTTACAGTGATTTCTGGTAAACAACCGCTAGTCCTCCAAACTATCGAATAATCTTACTGACTGTTATTCAATTTCTCTGGTAACTCGCAGGATCGACTAGATTGATCCTAGGACGTGTTGGTCATTAGGGTAACTCTCATGATCGAACTGGTATTCATGGTTGGTATTTAAAATGTTGTGTAGGTGCTTAACTTACTTCGATTACTCTATTAAAATCTAAAGGCATGATCAAGTAAATGTGCGCGAAACCAAATTGCATGAATGAAGTTCAATTGTAAAGACATGTAAAAAACTGCATAAAAACATGTAAATGACTTCGAAGCATAAGAACATGTAATGTAAAAGATTCTCTGGAACGTAAAAGATTCGAAATATGAAGAAAGCGTTTAAATGCAAGAAAACAGTAAAATGACTTTAAGTGAAAAAGGTGTTCGAATGATAAAAGCTTAAAGATAAAAGCATGAAATGTACAACAGTTTCTAAAATGTAAAGCATTTGAAGTGAGAAGAAAGCATTTAAAGGTAAGACATTAGTAAAAAGACTTCGAATGAAAACATTTTAAATGCAAAAGCTTGTGAATGGTATTGACATGAAGATAAAGGAAAGTACTGGAAATGATAAAGAGTTTTTATTAAATCATAAACACTTGGTGTTATCATACGTACATTGCTCGTGCATTCGTTTCCCTAGCCATGTGGTAATTTGAATGTTTACTGAGTTTTTTGTACAATAGATATGACACACGAAATCCTAATGCTAAGACTTCTATTTATACTACTTCGACCCTAACGGTCTTGCTATAAGATTCTGCCACGTTCAGAACATGCAGAGCAATGCCTCTCTCTTGCTTCCACGCGTCTTCGAATGCTCCAGCGCATATATTTCAAATTTCGAACATCCCGCTTGCATTTGAATTTCAAATGTTTTGGCACTTCTTCGCTTCGAACGCATTTCTTAGACACAGCTTTGTTATCATTTCGAGACTTCTTTGAATATATTCTCCTAATTGTCACTCAAAGCTCCAAGCTTTGATATGCCCATTCGAAGCACTGCTTCTACCATTTCGAAACATGCCGTCTTGTTTCATTTCAATCGAAACGTTCAATTTACTTTGCTTCTAATAATATCATCAAAATCTTCAGCCAACAGTATGTTCATTATCTGAGGTTCATTGAATTTGTGTAAAGACTATTGCTTCAAAGATATAACACCATCTCCGTAAAGATTTGTCGAGGCTTATCTTCATCATGGCAAGGGATTCATTATGATCAAAGCTTGTCTATTCTCAATTGTTTGTTGCTTTTTAATACAAGTTGGTGTGGAATTTGAGAATTAAAGGATCATTTGGTTAAGGTTAAACATGCTAAGTCTGGGAAGAAAATTTGTATGGATTTCTCATAATGCAAGATACTTAAGATTCAAGGCAATCTCGTGCAACATTTTCAAATATCATTCAAGGGTACAAGATATAATTCACTCCCGTGAATTTGTTTTTTAGCATCTAATTTGAAAAGCTTACTCATGTGAATGACTAATTGGGAATTCAGGTTACTTAAGGCATCCTTCAAAGTCCATTCACCATTCAAAAACCATATTTCCATTACAAAATTAGTCTATATACACCATTGTTACTTTAACAAATTCATACAGAATACATTCGAACCAAAATTCCTAAATTCTAAACCTTAGATCCTATCTTCATCTTCCAACTATTATTCATGCTTCTTTGCCAATTCCTTTGATAACCTTCATGCCAATCAACATTCTTCATATATAACGTGTCGACTTCCAACCTCCATCATGCTAGAATTTATAAAACTTCAAATTCTTCATGCTTCATTGTTAGAACATGCACCAAAACATTGCCAAATCAGTTCACAATTAGTCCAAAACAATCCTAAAATATAACCAAAAAAGCCATATCCAGTACATAATTTCGAATGAATATCAAGGCCCTGTATCATACCCAATAATAACATGCATACTTCAATGAATCAGGAAATCTGAAAAAATCATGCAAAATAGGAATCCAGACCACTTTTCAACGTTAACAGAAGATCAGTAAAGCCTATCCAATGCAATCACAGGCAGAAATAGTCTAGTTCTGCTTCAGTTCATAATATTCTAACCGAAAACCAAAAAAACTGATTCTCAAACAAGTTCCCAACAATTCTTTAGATTTTAAACTAACTCTCATTTAACTAATTTCTTAACCACCTTATTTTTTAACATGCTAAATTTTGAATCGAACTAACACTAGCTTTTCTAACTTCACTAACCAGACTAACAATGCTAACTGTTTTTTTTCCTGAGCAGAGCTAACAGACTAATTCAGTTCCCCAACCAATTTTTCTAACTGCTCCTAAATATAAAGTAACATGCATAATTGTAACCTGCATCACATACGAAAAATATTATATCAGTATAAAACACGTCCAAACAAAACACCAATTGCGGCCCTACACACACGAGGCATTTTTAATACGGTTAAGAGCAAGAGAAAGTGGCCATACAGTTCATAAAAGCTCAGCATGCTATACACCTTGCATACATGTTCGATGTTGCCAAGCATCACCTCACTAGCCAGTCCACACTTAGTCGTTTGTGTAGCTCCCGATATTGGTTCCCCACATTAGTTCTGTAACAAAGTTCAAGGAAAAATAACAAGATTGGAGGAAGAGTATTAAATGAGGAAAAGGATCTAAAAGTTTCACAGCAATACATTATTGAGAAAGTTGAGAAATCCAATACAAAACCGTGCTCAGCTGTCTCATGACCAAGTCAGCATTCAACTAACCAATTCAGGAACTCAATAACTGCCATAACAGAATCGTAACTAACCTTTTAACGGATCTTATCTAAACCCTACATTCAATAACAAAAATTTAGATCCAATGGTCCAGAATTAATTCATCTCTAACCAACTTTTACAATACTAACAGACTATAAAAACAGAACTTACTTGAGATTACGAGGGATTCTTGAATTCTCTCTAAAGAATCACGTAACTTTCTCTTTGCTCCTCTAATCTTCATTCTTTAATTTCTTGGAGAATCACAAAAACAGAAAAATCTCTCTCACTCTCTCTCAATTCTTCAACAAATAGAAGAATCACACCAAGAGAAACTCAGAAAAAACTCTCTCGCCTCTGCACTTTATCCTTATTCTTTTCTTCTCTGAGCCTCAACAACCTTCATACTCTCTCAACCTGCTCTCCTCATCTTCCTCCTTCACTCTGTGGAGAATTCCAAAACCTTCTGCAACTCTGCATCCTCTCTACATCATAACCTTCATACTCCATCACCATGATTCTTCTCTGGAATTACATTTCACCATAATCGTTCTTCAATTATTCATCATCATCCACATCAGGCGCAACTTCAACGCTTCAACGTCTTTATCGTTCTCTGCATACAGAGTAATCGTGACATTAACAAACAACACATCGCACCTAACAAGCGCAGAGAAGCGTCGATTCGGGAATAGTGACGAAAATTGAAGAAGAAGAAGAAGAAAATGGAAATGCAAAATTGAACGTACCTGAATTGCAGCTTCTATGGTTTTCTTACCATCTTCATCAATTCGGAGAACCATCGGTCCTACTCAGGTCGGTACATATCTCTTTTCGTTTCCAGTTGAGTTTGAAGCGAATCGAAGAGAACGAGGATTGAAATCGGAGAAGAGAGAATCACTGAGGATAGCGCTACCGATGACGAAGTTGGAACGAAGCTTTAAGGAGAACAAACCGCGTACAGTCGTGTGGTGGCCGGATGGAGAGCCGTCGCGGTTAGAGAGAGGGATGAGGAACCCTTTTGAAAGAATGTGAAAGGGCACAAAGCTGATAACCCTATATTTTCTCACACAGAAAACATTCCACGTTATTTTTTTATTTACATTCTTTTACGTTTTCTTTTAATTCAAATAAATAGTAATGACCAAATGAGTAGAATTTAGATTATGGTGTTAAATGCAAATGGACCTGGACCAAAATTCTTTCCCTAAGCCCATAATTTTTTTACACAATTGGGAATTGTTTTGCACACTAAAACCTGCATTGGACTCATTCCTGAATGGGCCTAGCGCCCAAATTTTTGTACCCTCTGGATTCCAGCTCACCCCCTGACCCTTCCTACTTGTTTTAGTTTTTTTTCTTTTAGTTTAAATTTTCTTTTAAACTTTCTTAACAAAATTTAGTGATAAAAGGACAAAAAAATATATGTAGAATTTATGACTTTATTTTAATTCTTTTTTTATATTTTTTTGTTATGATAAAATAATAAAATCAATAAAATTTGTTAGATTTTTTATTTTGATTTTAGGAATTAAATCTCGATTTTCCGATTACTTGAGATTGGTAATTCACCTTTTCTTGTTGAGATTTGAGTCTTATGTAAGTTTATTGTGCGATATGCGGATATGCTTGAGATTTTGATTGTGATTTATTTTCACATCGAGGATATTTCGACGCTTATTCTGGGCATTTGATTTCTGACTCTTTTCTTTGTTTGGTGAAGCTTACTCAATGTTTTCCGGGTTTCTCTGTTTTTTGCTCGCGGCACTAAAAACTTTTGTTCATTTTGTATTTTCTCTCGTTTACCTCGTTTTAGCATTTACCGCTTTCTAGAAATCACGTATAGTAGGGGCATTTATCGCTTTCTAGAAATCATGTGAAGTAGGAAGCAGGAAATAAAGAGCGTGCACTCAAAGTATTTGTTTAAAGTCCTGTAGGAGGCACCACTATCTATATGTTATCTGTGTTTGTTTAAAAATCCTACATTTGAAGTATGTATTTTGCACGTGTGTTTACATTTGTACCTGCATTATATTACAGGTGATGAGTCCTCAAAAGTAGGCAAGTAGGGAGGGTCCGTAATCGACCCCTGCACATTCTAGTTCGTGTCATCCTTAGCTCACGTTGTACGTCGATACTTCGGAGTCGTGCAGATCTTGTGTATCGATTCAGTCATGTGGAGAAGAGTTTGCAACCAACCCCCACACTTTGTCAAGAGTTCACAATGGCCATTGCTGACACTTCGCTATCCGCTCGTTTTCTTTGGGTGATCCACTCCCCTTAGCTAAAGTATTTCTTTTCTTTTTTAATTCATCTGTCTCCCGCTTGTTTGCTTCGGGTGATCCGCTCCCCTTAGCTAAAGCATTTCTCTTCATACCCCCATCCCCTGAAGTCAGTATATCCCGATTGTGTGCTTTTTCTAGATCCCTTGTTTGCTTACTTGTTTAATATGCCATGCTCCCTTAGGATTTCTCGTGTAGGGTTAATCCTAGAACTAGACATTATGACATATATCCATGTATGTTAACTTAGGTAAATATTTCCCTTTCTTCCTTAACATAGGGCCATCATTGTATGATTACACTAGGGCTAGAGATTAGGATAGTCTCCCTTAGTTATTTTCTTTTCTTTACATATTGCATCTTAAAACAAAAAAATTCTTTTTCTTGGTAAATCATAAAACTTCTCTAATGAACTTAAATCCTTCTTCAAGGTAAAAATACAAACCAATCTTAATTGTTTATGCGCCTTTTGGCTCTGTTTTAAATCTTGTTAAGTTGACATCTTACCATCTTTACCATGATATTTTACTATCTTTGTGTCGATGCTTCTCCATCACTTATGTTTGTCATCCTACTTTGATCTTCAATATCATTGTTAGGTGTGATGTTTTATCATCTAAACTGTAATGTTTTACAATCTTTACCATGATACTTTACTATCTTTGTGTCGATGCTTCGTCATCGCTTATGTTTGTCATCCTACTTTGGTCTTCAATATCATTGTTAGGTGTGATGTTTTATCATCTAAAATTGTGATGTTTTTCCATCATTGTTAATTCCTTTCCTTTGTCGTTGATGTTTGTCCATTATTGTTAATGTTTTACCATCTTTGTCTTTATCTTGCCATTATTGTTAATAGTTTGTCATCGTATCTGATGTTTTGCCATCTTGATTATTGCTTTGTCTTTTTAACTAAAAATAAAAACAAACCAAAATATGTAAGCCGAACTACGGTATTCTGATTCCTTAAAAGGGATACGTAGGCATCTGGTCACGAGGCTCAGTCGAGCGAACTTTGTAATTATTTCCTTCTTTTCCCCGTGTTTTCTCTTTTGCATGCATTCCCTCCTTACATTTTTCTTCTAGCTTAGCTTTGGACATAGATCTTACACACCCTTTAGATTAGAACAACAATAGTGGATACCATAGAGTACTACGCATGTGTGGGGTACTAATACCTTTTCCTCACGTAACAGACTCCCTTACTTGATCTCTCAGTTGCAAGACCGTGACTTCTCCCTTCTCAGGTTTTCTCGGTGTTTACCTTTCCCTTCCTGTGGGATAAAAAAAATTCGATAGCGGCTTCATTAATTTCATCTCGATGATTTGTTCAAACGGTTGTTTCACCTTTATCGGACTTCTAAGTACCAGTCTTCAGGCACCTTCGTCTGGCTTGTCCCAGCTGTATCCAAA
This sequence comes from Vicia faba, assembly GCA_948472305.1. NCBI lineage: Eukaryota > Viridiplantae > Streptophyta > Magnoliopsida > Fabales > Fabaceae > Vicia > Vicia faba. The sequence continues at coordinate 1,153,206,508 of OX451739.1, read as the reverse complement.
CTCGATGGCTTTCCTTTGGGCCTTCATGATTATGTGTGATTATTTGGATATCAGGGCCACCGTCCCTTTGTTCTTTTACTGTTTCCACCTTCAGAGGCAGTTGTTTGGTGCCCAATATGGTTGGGTCGCTTTGAAGTAGGCCAATAGTAATTTGTTCAAAGCATACTAGGAGTTAGTCCATTTTTTCAAGGAGAAGTTTATGCTCCATCCGTTTCGCAGAGGGTGTTGCTGAGTGTCTTCTGGGTTGCTCTTGCCTACGACGAGGAAGGGGCTCCTATTCTGACTTAGGAGGGAAAACACGCGAACAAGTTGGTGCCTAAGTTTCCGTTTCACTGGACCGATAAGCATTATGAAAGGGGAGCGACGTCTATGTCTGGAAGAAAGACCAGCTTGGTGTCGAGGGTGCATCCAACTTTGATCACCTCACTTCCTTTATCGCGGGGATTCCTCATGTCCAGCATATGGGTAGAAGAGGAAAACCGGTCGTCGACAAGGACGGGAAGGCGGTCTTCGACCTCGAACTAATAGGTGTTAAGGAGCTCCTCAAGAAAGAGGACCTCGCGGCCTATCTTGGTAGCCGCTTTTATGATTTGATTTTCTTTGTTCACGCATATTCTTTTGTTTTACTGATCGTTCTTTGTTGTTTCCTCACAGATAAGATGAATCCCACCCAAGAGTGCTTGGCCAGGATGACCGCTTTCAACCTGAAGAAGGCACAGAAAGGTGTCAAGGCTTCTTTGCCCGACGTTGGCCCTATGTTAGGATCGAGTGCTTCTTCGACAGGGAAGCCGATCGGGGATATTTCTCCTTTGCAAGTGTCCTCGAGACATAAGAGGTAGCACAACGAGGGTACTATGGACCTGATTAGGGAGAGGGAGAAGGAAAAGTACGAGTTTCCCCCTTTCTGGCACGACAGGTCCTTCTTCGAGGGTTCTTCTATGTATCTTCTCCTGGGTGAGTCCCTTCTGGTTGAAGAGCTAGATCATCGAGCGAAGAGGAAAATGTTAGCTCAGGATGTGGGAGAATTTGTGAGGGTCTTGGAGATGGTCGTGGTGTACACTAAGGGGGTACTTCTCTGGAAGTCAAGGTGACGAAGCTACGATCGAAGCTGGCCGAGACAGAGAAGGAGTGATTTGATGAGAAGACTTCCCAGAAGTTAGCAGAGGACATGCTAGGGAAATTGTCTAAGGATCACAAGGTGCTTCTGCTCGAGAAGAAGACTTCCGACGAGCAGGTGACGGCCTTGACTGTTGTAACACGATGGCAGAACTGACTTAGGATTTTTTGCGTTTGATCGCAATTGTTGCAGATAAAAAGAGTCGCCACCGACTTTTCTTTTATCCAAATAAAGGAAAGGGTGAAAAGAACAGGAAAGACCTTTGAGATTATTTTCTTGAGTTCGGGGGATAGATTATGAAAAGGGAAGGTGTTAGCACCCTTTTCATCCATAGTTATCTATGGGCTCTTAGTTGCTTGCTAGATTATTTGCTTTGTCTGAAAGTGTACTTTGTGGTGGTTTTTGAAAGTATTTTTGAAAAGCGCCTTTGTTTAGGGAAACTTTGTAATGATTCTCGTCTCTATAAGAATGTATACAAAGTGTTGGACTTTTTGAAAATATTTCAAGTTTTGAAAGTGTTTAGTGTGTGTTTGGAAAGTTGTTTGTTTTGAAAATGAGCAAGCAACTAAGAACGTTTCTACCTACTCAAAAGTCTTTGTTCTTTTCCTCCTCCTTTAGATGTTGCTATCTTACCATTGATTGGTAAGAAGCTTTATCTTTGGATGTAAAGGGACGGGCGTGGGTCATCGTATAGACATGATAGCAATGTTGTGAGATATCTTAGCATTTCCCTTGAGGGACTAAGATCATTTGTAAGGAAACATCCGAAGCGTCATCAAGGGACTATGATCTTGTATTTCGATTGTTTTTGCTAAGACGTCTCACATGCATAACATGACCATTTTTAGGCAACAAGTGGAGTTAACCCTATGGGTGTATATGCGAATAGTGTGTTTGATTTTCATGCATTTAGTCTTTGATTAGGGGTTGTCTACTTGTTGATTTTATCTTCCCATACAAATCCTACTTTACTAGCATTTACATGAAAGCGATAAATTGCGGGAAGTAAATATTCTAAGTTATTACAAACATTAGGAGGACGGGTGTACAAATTTACAGATGAAGATTGCAAGAAATTAAAGTCCTAATTATTTATTACAACCATATTGAAATAATGTACAAGAAATGTAAACTAGGCTTGTTTTGTTTTTGTTAAGAGAAGAAATAAATTTGCTTAAGAAAAATATTTTAGTCTTTTTGTTTTAAAAGAAATAAAGCAAAGTGCATGAATATAAGGTGTTTTTGGTGTTTTTGGTTAATGAAAATAAAAGTGATGATAAAAATAATAAGGGAGTAAGAGTCAGAATCAGCGCGTTGCTGAAAGAAGATAGAGCAGAAGTTCTTACTAAGGTGCGTTGTAAATCAGAAAGCAAACTTTAGTAGAAATGGGGAAGGTTAGAAGTTCTGGATCTGGACGCACTAAAGTTCAGGGGTCGCTGAGAACAAAGGAAGGCCTAGAAATTATGATTGCCTAGAATTTCTGATTGCCAAGAAATTCTGATGTTACTGGAGAGTTAGAAGTTCTGGATATTGAGAGAGTCAAGAAGTTCTGATGCAACTGGAAACCTAAAAGTTCTAGTATTATTGGAAGGCTATAAGTTCTGGTAATGAGGTGCCAATACTGTTGGGTGGAAATGTCTAGAAGTTCTGGTCCAGGATCACTATTTTGACAAACAAATGGGAGGAGGTTTATCTAGAAGTTCTGGTCCAGGATTATTGTTTGACAAATAATAGGATAAAAATGTCAGGAAATAAACATGAAAATGTGTTTCTGGGGCTAGAACCCAGGACCCTTAACATTAATTTCTTATGCACGCACTCTCTACCATTGGGGTGGCTATACATCCGGTATCAGAAGCAAAAACATAAACATATATTACAAAGTAATTTATGATGATGAATTTCATCTCCTTCTCCATGCCAACCAGAGTATCTGCAACTTAGTCATTTCTCAAGAAAAATGGAAAATGCAAACATAACCGTTATGGAAAATTTTATCATGGTTTCAGGAATATAAAGTATCAGAACTGTAAATCAGAAGCAAGCTTGAACTTGGCTAATTCTAATTCTGAAATCTAATTTCTTCAAGAAGTTCTGATATGAAATTCTCTCTACTTAGGCCATATAAATGAAATCTATAAATATGTACAAAATCAGAGTCATGATGTCTACATTGTATCTTTGGAAATGCAAGCCTATTAATGCCTAAGTAATAAGATAAAAGTCAGAAGAAACTTACCTTGCAGCTGGAAATTGTTTTATGAATGATAGCCTGGTTTAGATTGTCGTGACGTTCTGGTCAGCTTCCTCAAGTTCTCAGAAAGCTGAAGCAACTTTTAGCTTGAGCTATGAATGGTGGGAAATTTCTGCAGCAGTCAAGGTGCAAAGTTCTGGTTTTTTAAAACATAGAGTGGTGAATATTGTTTTACAGGTTTGAAAATAGAAGTTGGGAAAGCTTCTATGTGTATTCTGGAAATTGTATGCATTATTTGACCAAGAAAACACACAAGAAAAATTAGAGTTTGGATGCCAAAATCAGAAACTAGCAGGTTTCGTATTTGTGTTTGTAGTTTAAGGTTCTTGGGAATTTTCAGCAAGGTTTCAAGGCTTTTTTCCAATCTGTTTTTCTCTTTAACAGTTGCAAATGAAGTTTAATTTATAGGCAAAGGAATTAGAAGCTTGTAGAGGTCAAGAGTACATCCATCATGTGTTGTGGATGATTGACTTGTTTTTTAAGCTAGTTTGGACAAGTATGGTTCAAAGCAAAATAGAGTGGTTAGCAGCTTTAGTCGTGCCTAATCTGAGTTTGTAGACAAGATTTGTGGAGAAGTACACTCAGAAGCAAAAGTAAAGCATGGGCCCAACATATACTTTGTACAAAAGTTTACTTTTCAAGGACAACAATGGTACTTATATGCCACACGTGGGAAGATCCTTTGGATAAAGACTCAAAAGTGGGTGTGAGCATTAAATGATGATGAGATTTTACAAACAGAAAAGCCTACAACATGAGATTATGCAGCATAGCTTGAAGCTGGATTAGAACAAATGTCCAACTTCTGATCTTTGAATCTCCCTGCTCCAGCATGTTCTGAAGGAGTTCTCAGACTTTTCAGAAAGCTTGTAACATGCTTTGTGAATCCTCTTTGAATTACTCTTGCAAAATCTGATCGTACTTACGTGAGAACTGGCCCAGAAGTTCTAACCAAATTCTGACTTGGAGATGCTCAGAATTTACTAAGTGCTTTAACTTCATGGACGTGTCTTCAAGGATTTATAACTTGAAATCCCAGCATTTCTAGAAGAAGTTTTGTTCGGCAATGTTTTAGATCCCATTGAGATCTACAACTCTTGTGTCAGAAGTTCTTCCTGAATCAATTTGCATCATGATGAAAATTTGGCCAGAAGTTCTCAACTTATCATATTTTCTTAACACTTAGAAAAATTTCCAAGTGTTTAGAATTTTGACTTTTGACTTTCTTGATGAAACAAACTTCATATTCTAACATGTCTTGATGAAATTTGATTCTTGAAACTTGATTTTGATCCAAAAGTCAAAGTTTGACTTTTCAGTGTGCATTTTTGACCATTTTGCCCTTGTGTCAATTCCAAACCTAAATGGATATATCAGTGTTGCAAACTTGATGTCCTGGGAGATGTTGGGAGGAGATTCTTGAGAAATGAGAGGGCAAATTTTGGGGTACAACAGCTGCCCCTGTTCAATCTTCTTAAACCTGAAGAGTTAGATTGGCGAGCCTGCCATTCGTGACTTAAAGGTGGAAGATGATTGAACACTAAAGTGCCCAGAAATTCTCACTCGATGATGTGTTAGTTGATTGTGTAGGGAATGGACTTAGATATGCCATTCAGAGTGACTGGGGAAGGTATTAGGACAAATCTTTTGGTTGATTAATACTGAAATAGTGGACGTCTTTTGCCTGCTGATTTTTCCTGCAAGGAAAAGGATTAGTTGCATACATATGTATGCATGACGTAATGATGTTCTCAAGATAAATGAGATTATGTTGTATTCATTTGTCAGGTATGCGTTACAGTTTATGAATGTGATGCATTTATTGAAGCACATCTTTGTTTAGGAAAATAAATCCTTGACAACATGTCGGAGAGCCTTGGGAGACTGAATCCCGAACTATTGTTGGAGAGTAGACGTATCTTCAACTTTGTTTAGACTATTTCTGCTGGAAATTCCTGTTCTATTGTTTGAGGAGAAACTCCGTTGGGGAATATTGGCTTGTTTAAGAAGACTTTGTGGAGAGTGTTGATCTCTGCTTGGGGAAAAGAGTTTAGGATTTTTGGTTGTTCAATGCTCTACTAGGGAATTATTCCTGAATGGAGAGCATCGAAAGTTGGATGTTATCTGGTCGAAATCCAAGCTTGGCAGAAATTTGTTGGGGATAATGAAGTTGGCTGCTATCTGGTCATATTTCAGGCTTCGCAGTGACTTGTAGGGGGAAATGTGAATTAAAATGTTATCTTGTCATATTCCAGGCTTCGCAGAAAATTGCTTGAATTTAAATTGCTATCTGGTCGGGTTCCAGGCTTCACAGTGACTTACTAACATTAAACTACTATCTGGTCAGATTCCAGGTTCCGCTGATTTCTGAGGTGGATAAAGTTAATTGCTATCTGGTCGGATTCCAGGCTTCGCAATAACCCACTTGAACTGATATCTGGTCAGGTTCAGGCTTTATAGTAACTTGCTAAAATGATGAAGTTAAATTGATATCTGGTCGGATTCCAGGCTTCACAGTAACTCACTTGAAAGGATGAAGTTGAACTGATATCTGGTCGGATCTATACTTCATAGTAACTTGCTGGGGGTAGAGGCAAACTCTATTGGGGAAAAGACGTTAAATCCGTGTCTGGTTGAGTCCAGGTTTTTCAATATCTCGAGGAGTTAAGCTATTATTTGGTCGGGTCCAGGCTTCATAGTGTCTTGAGAAGTTAAACTATTATCTGGTCGGGTCCAGGCTTCACAGTATTTTGAAAAGTTAAACTATTATCTGGTCGAGTCCGGGCTTCATAGTAATTGGAGTTAAACTATTATCTGGTCGGGTTTAGGCTTCATAGTAACTGGAGTTAAACTATTATCTGGCCGGGTCCAGGCTTCATAGTAATTAGAGTTAAACTATTATCTGGTCGGGTCCAGGCTTCATAGTAACTGGAGTTAAACTATTATCTGATCAGGTCCGGGCTTCATACTAACTGAGAGTTGTTTGAATAGGAAATAATTTTGTTGAGGAGCGTATTATTTTGTTGGGGAATAAACCTTGTTGAAGAGATTATTTGATGACATGTCGGTAGGGTGAATTCTTCAGGAAGAAATCCACAAGGCTTCTTCTTTTAAGTCCAACTCAGTTGGGGAGAGGGTTGTCGAGAGATTGAGACTCTGACCGAGGTTTGCATAAATCCAACTTTGTGGATAACTCTGTTGGGGCCAAGGTTTATTGTAATAGGCTCTGTGGGGATAATGATAATGAGATAACTCTGTGGGGATATCTCAACTACATTAAATAGATGCTTGTTGCTGCTTGGTGGCACAGATTTTCTAAAAATTTTAATTATGTTCATATGCATATGTTCATTCAATTTTAGTCATTGGACATCTTTGCACTCAAAACAAAAACAGAAAGTTTGCACTTCAAAGTATATTTGTATTGATGTTTTACCCATGAATAGGCAGTTTTGTACAAAGAGACGGAGATCCTAGTAAGAGGAAATCGTCGAAAGGATAAAAAAATTTAAAACAAAGATAACAGCTATGTGGAAATGATCTCATTGCGTTCCAACTCTACTATTTCCCCAATGTCTTCGAACGTCCCTTGCCATTGACAAAAGTTGATTGGATTGATCTTGGACCGTTTGGACTCGGACCTTGGTAATAAAGTCGACTGTGGTGATTCCACGGGAGATAGTCATACGCTTTCAATCCTTAACTTTTTCCTGGACCGCCCTTTCGGGTTTTCAGCCCAACAGGATACCCAGTTTTGCCCAAATTGCCCTTTCGGGTTTTTGACTTGCCGGGTGTATAATATTTTGCATATATCCCTAATTTTTGCCCAAACCTTTGGTTTGCCGGGATGCCTTTATCTTGCCTAGGTGTGTCAACCTAGCGGGTCTCTTATGCGTAGTATTTTTTAATTATGTCCGTGTTCACATGATGTGAGAAATCTTCTTCGTCCATAGTAGCCAACATCATGGCACCTCCAGAGAAAACTTTCTTGACAATAAATGGCCCTTCGTAAGTGGGAGTCCATTTTCCCCTGGGGTCTCCTTGTGGAAGAATGATGCGCTTTATTACCAAGTCACCAGCTTGATATACTCGAGGTCTGATCTTTTTGTTGAAAGCCTTGATCATACGTTTTTGGTACATCTGACCATGAAAAATAGCAGCCAGTCGCTTTTCATTGATCAAGTTCAACTGATCCAATCTTGTCTGAATCCATTTGTCTTCGCTTAAGCCTGCTTCATTCATAATCCTTAGTGAGGGAATCTGAACTTCCACTGGCAGAACAACTTCCATGCCATAGACCAAAGAAAAGGGAGTTTCCCTAATTGATGTCTGAGCTGAAGTTCGGTAGCCATGAAGAGCAAACGGTAACATCTCATGTTAGTCTTTGTAGGTCACTACCATCTTCTGCACAATCTTCTTAATGTTTTTGTTGGCTGCTTCCACTGCACCATTCATTTTAGGTCTATAAGGAGAAGAATTATGATGCTTGATTTTGAACTGAGTGCAAAGTTCTGTAATCATAGCATTATTGAGATTGGTCCCATTGTCAGTGATGATCCTTTCAGGGATACCATAGCGGAAGATGAGGTTATGTTTTATGAATCTGGCTACCACGCTCTTTGTGACTGAAGCAAATGAAGCAGCTTCGACCCATTTGGTGAAATAGTCGATAGCGACCAGAATGAAACGATGTCCATTAGAAGCAGTAGGTTTAATCTCTCCAATCATGTTAATGCCCCATATTGCAAACGGTCACGGTGCAGTCATGACGTTTAGAGGAATAGGAGGTACATGGACCATGTCAGCATAGATTTGGCATTTGTGGCAAGTCCTTGAGTGGTGATGGCAATCAGTCTCCATCGTTTACCAATAGTAACCAGCTCTCAGGATTTTCTTGGCCATAGTATGTCCGCTAGAGTGAGTTCCAAAGAGACCATCATGCATGTCTTCCATAATTTCCTCTGCCTCCTTCTTGTCCACACACCGGAGTAGAGTAGAATCATGGTTGCGTTTGTACAGGATTCCATTGCTTAAGAAGAATTTGGCTGAGAATCTTCGTAAGAACTTTCTGTCATTGATGGAAGCTCCTTCGGGATACTCTTGTGCTTCAAGGTATCTCTTCACCTCATGATACCATGGCTTCTCGACATCAGTGTCAAGCTCATAGCAGTGTGCAGGTTCATCGAATCTCTCAATTGTAATCATAGGAGCTTCGTTGTCCCATTTGACTTTGAACATAGAAGACATTGTGGCCAAAGCATCGGCTAACTGATTTTCTTCCCTAGAGAAATGTTCAAAGGTGATTTCTTCGAAGTAAGGAATCAGAGATAGCATAAGCTCCTTGTAAGGAATGAGATTATGATGCTTAGTGTCCCAATCTCCCTTTACTTGGCTAATCACCAGAGTGGAATCTCCGAATACATTTAGATGCTTGATCCTTAAATCAATGGCAGCCTTCAAACCTAAAATGCATGCCTCATATTTATCCATGTTATTTGTATAATCGAAGCACAGTCTGGTAGTGAAAGGAGTGTGGTAACCTTCAGGGGATATGATTTCAACGCCAATTCTGTTACCTAAAGCGTTGGAAGCTCCATCGAAGACCACAGTCCATCAGGATCCTTGTTCAGATCTGTCATACGGTCCATGTTTCGTGCAGTCGGTCACTAGCATGATATTCTCATCCGGGAAGTCAAAGTTCATAGATTTATAATCATCAACAGCTTGATGGGTTAAATGATCTTCCAATATGCTTCCTTTGATGGCCTTTTGTGTTGTGTATTGAATGTCGTATTCAGTCAATATCATTTGCCATCTCGCTATCCGACTGGAAAGAGCAGGTTTCTCGAAGATGTACTTGATAGGGTCCATCTTAGAAATCAATAAAGTGGTATGAGTCAACATATACTGTCTTAGCCGGCGAGCAGCCCATGCCAGAGCACATCAAGTTTTCTCGAGCAGTGAATATCTGGTTTCACAGTCGGTAAACTTTTTGCCTGGGTAATAAATAACATGCTCTTTTCGGCCAGACTCGTCATGTTGGCCCAACACACACCCCATATAATTCTCTAGCACGGTCAAGTACATGATCAAGGGTCTTCCATCAACTGGAGGCATGAGGATAGGAGTTTCTTGCAGATATTCCTTGATATTTTCTAAGGCAGCTTGACATTCATCATTCCATCTGACTACTTGATCTTTCTTCAAGAGTTTAAAGATTGGCTCATAGGTAGCAGTTAAGTGAGATATGAAGCGGGTGATATAGTTAAGATGACCCAAGAATCCTCTAACCTCCTTTTTAGAATGGGGGACTGGTATTTCTTGAATGGATTTTACCTTTGTAGGATCGACTTTGATGCCTTTACCATTAACAATAAAACCTATAAGTTTTCCAGATCGTACTCTAAATGTGCACTTATTAAGGTTCAACCTCAACTTATACTTTTTCAGTCTCTCGAATAGCTTGTATAGATGATTGAGATGCTCCTCTTCAGTTTGTGACCTTGCAATCATATCATCCACATATACCTCTATTTCATGATGAATCATATCATAAACAAAGCTACCATAGCCCTTTGATATGTTGCCCCTGCATTCTTTAATCTGAATGGCGTGACCTTGTAACAAAAGGTGCCATATTGCGTAACAAAAGTGGTTTTCTCCATGTCTTTAGGAGCCATCTTAATTTGATTATAGCCAGAGAATCCATCCATGAAAGAGAAGACTTTATGTTGGGCAGTGTTATCAACCAAGACGTCAATATGCGGTAGAGAGAAGTCATCCTTGGGGCTTGCCCTATTCAGATCCCTATAATCTACACACGTACGAACTTTTCCTTCTTTCTTCGGCACCGGTACCACGTTTGCAAACCATTGGGGATAAGATGTCACAGCTAGGAATCCTGCATCGAATTGTTTCATCACTTCAGCTTTTATCTTTTCAGACATGCCAGGCCGCATGTGACGAACCTTTTGCTTGACATGAGGACAATCTTCCTTTGCTGGCAGACAATGAACTACAATGTCGGTATCCAATCCTGGCATATCTTTATACGGCCAAGAAAACACTTCCACATAATCATGCAACATCTGAACCAATTTGCTTTTAACACTGCTTCCTAGGTTGGCGCCGATCTTGACCTCTTTCTTGTTTGACTTGGCACCTAGGTTGATGACTTCAATTGACTCTTCATGCGGCTCAATAGCTTTTTCCTCTTGCAATAGAAGTCTGTCTAGTTCTCTCGGTATTTCACAATCTTCCCCGCCTCCGTCTTCGACTTGGTTAATTGGATGTTCGAAATCATAGTTGGCAATAGTAGAGTCATTGGAAATGAGATCTGGAGTGGACGAGGACCTGCAAGAGTGCGTGTGTGTGTGCATGTAAGATACATGGCTCTTTTGGAAAACACGTTGAAGAAAAAGAAAGACAATGAGCACCAAAATTTGAATAAAAAAGTCCAATGGTTTATATTGAATGATCATATGATAAAATGAACATAAATAAAAGCCTTAACAGATGGACCATAGTGCCCCAGGCAAGGCATATGGCTTAAAAGTCATTGCTTAATATTACAGACAAAAGGCTCTTGAATTGATAGAAAACAATAAATAAGTAATTACTCCTCAATGAAAGAGATGGGAATGAAGTCCTTTGCGTGCCAATTGTTGAGCTCTGTTGTAGTAGGGTATACCCATTCTTCGAATTCACATTCATCATCAGAATCCTCTACAGTGTTTATTTCATGATTTCCAATGCAGAGAGAGGGCTTTCCTGCGCAAGCGCGCCTCACTTCTTTTTGAGCCTTGATAGTAAAACCCAACCCACATTTGTTTGCTTTGAACGGGATCTCAGGGAGTTTCCCCCAGGTATCATAGCTTCCTTCTTCGACCGTGACACGAGTATCCTTAAATGAAACCATCCTCGGCACAACCTTATCATCTTTGGGCATCTTGGAGGAAACTTTGGCAATAGCAACCATCGGCGGAACAACTTCAAAAGCCTGACACGGGGTTTCTATAAATTCGCCATCCATCTCCACATATTTGAAAGAGTTGAGATGGCTTACCATGAATTCTTCCTCACTGCAAACAGTGACAATCCTCCCCTTGACTGGGTAATTTAGCTTTTGGTGAAGGGTAGATGTTACTGCCCCTGCTCCATGGATCCAAGGGCGACCCAATAAACAGGAGTAAGCAGGACGGATATCCATGATATAGAAAGTAGAGTTGAAAATTTGTGAGCCCACTTTGATTGGGAGATCCACCTCTCCATGAACCGTCCTTTTGGACCCATCGAAAGCCCTCACAATGATATCACTTGGCTTCAAAACCAGTCCTTCACAGTCTAACCGGTCTAAAGGGCCCTTAGGTAGCATGTTTAAAGAAGAGACAGTGTCAACCAGAACATGTGCTAGAGTAGTCCCCTTACATTCAACAGAAACATGCAGAGCTTTGTTATGGTTTCTTCCAAGTGGCGTCAAATCAGCATCCGAGAACCCAAAACCATTGTCTGTCGTCAAGCTTGCCACACAATTTTCGAACTGGTCAACGGTGGTCTTATGAGGGACATGATCCTTCTTTAAGAATTTGATTAATGCTCGGGATAGAGCATCGGAACAAAGAAACAAAGATAGCATGGAGACCTTGGAAGGGGTTTTCCCTAGCTGCTCCACTATCTTGAAATCACTCCACTTTATAATTTTTAAGATATCATCCATTTCTTGAGCAGAAGGTTCCTCAGCAGCAACATCTTTTACAGGCGTCTCTGTCTCAGCAAGCTCAACTACTTTCTCTTTACCTTTAATACCAGCACTGGGTTTAGCAGCAGTGATGCGGACAAGTGTCGTTGTAGCAGCTGGCAGTGAAATTTTGGGTGAAAAGATTCTCCCAGTTCTGGTCACTTTACTAGAGCCAATAATGTTACCAATGTCATCAACTTTGCTTTCTTCAATCCAAGCATCTTGCTTTATTCCATGGTAAAACACCTCAGCACCATAGTTCCACGACACTGCTTTGTTAGAAGAGTACAGAATTGGCCCAGGGGCAGTAATTATCAGAGGAGCAACAATCGGTTCATTTGAAATCTTGATAGGACCCTTTGAGGATATCCTAAAAGGCTTGTTTGAAATTGTTATGATAGAGAGGTCTTCAATCTTATTGGTCAAATTTTTGGTGGACGGAGTTTTCTCAAACAAGATCTCATGACTATTCATCAGCCGTTGAACACATTCTCTTAGCCATTTGCATCCATTAGCTTGTGTGGCACAACAATCACAGTCCTTCAAACATCCAGAAAACCCCCCGGCTTTTAGAAGATTCTTTTTGACAATGGTTAATGGAGTAGTCAAGTCTTCGACGGAGGAAACAAAAATGGTTTCTTCAATTGCATTGACACCTTTGCCATGGTTTGGCATTGGTGTTGTTATCACTATGGGAATTGTACGAGGATAGAATTCGATTGTCTTGTTGTCTATTAAGTCTTGAATTTTATTCTTCAGTGCGCAACATTGATCGGTCTCATGCCCGGGGCTATTTGAGTGATATGCACACTTGGTATTCGAATTGTATTTAGGTGAGGAGGTATTTGGATTGGCCGGAGGATCACACTGTGTCACCAAATTATCCTTCAACAGGTGTTGTAAGGCTTGGGATAGCGACATGCCTATCCTTGTGAATTGTATTTGTAGAGCCTCAAATCATTGATGATTGGAAGATTGTCTTTGAACAGGAGTTGGGTTGGAAATCCGAACAGCATTAACAAATGGACGGTTATCCTTCTTGGTACGGGCCCTTGCCCTATACACAACATTGACTTCTTTCTTCCCAGTGAAGGGTTTCTTTACGGGATTGGAGGTGGAAGCATATGCTATGGGGATTTTCCCGCTCTTGATACCACTTTCGACTCTTTCACCGGTCAGGATCAACTGGGTAAAACCGGATGAAGAACAACCAACCAATAAGTTGAAAAAAGGACCAGATAGAGTACCCATAAACATATCAATATGTTCCCTATCAGTTAATGGTGGTTGGACCCTACTGGCAAGATCTCTCCACTTTTGGGCGTACTCTTTGAACCCTTCATTTTTACCCATTGTCATGTCTTGCAATTGAACTCTAGTCGGTGTCAGGTCGGTATTGTATTGGTATTGGTGATAGAAATCAGTGGCCAAGTCTTCCCATGTATGGATATGGGAACCCTCCAATTGGTAAAACCACTCTAATTAAGTCCCATCCAAGCTTTCTTGAAAGAAATGGACCCAAGTTTCTTGTCGGTGGTGTGTGGTTGTATTTTGCGCACATATGACTTCAGGTGAAGCTTTGGGCCGGAAACCCCATCATATTTAACGAAGACTGGTATCTTGAATTTATGGGGAATGACAATCCCAGATATTAAACCCAAATCATCAAAATCTAAACCAGGGATGGCTTGAATTTCAACGGCCTTCAATCTATCCTCTAGCTGCTTATACTTTTCATCAGCAGGAGGATACTGCTCATCAAAATAGTCTTCATTATCGGACACTTAATCATTGATACACCCAGCCTGGGTACTCCTTACTTCTCCAATTTGATTTTCGTCTTCCTCAAACGAATTTTCCACTACTGGTATCTGGTGAATCGGTTCTATGAATCTTTTACCCATGTTGACTAGGGCTTTCCTTTTTGGTTTCTTTTTGGATTCCAGTAACGCCATCAACTCTTGTTGCCCCTTGGCCAGGGTTAGCAGAGTCTCTTGAAACTGGGAGTTTTATGCTTGCAGGTCTTTCACTGTTTTCTCGATATCCATCTTACTAAAATAAACAGCAAAAAGATAAGGAAACCTGTCGTGGAAAACTTGTCATGTTATGATGCATGAAAAATGTGTATGCAAATGATTTTAAGGATTTATGAAATTTAAATTCGTCTAGACAAAGAATGAACAAACGTCAAATTTCATTAATTAGTTCAAAATGGTTACAACGTGCCTCTTGGGCTTACAAAATAAATTTCTAAGATAAAAAGATCGAACGCATCCTCTTTGATGCAAGGTAGGCGTTCAAGCTCTGTTCTTCATGGAGTTGCTTTGTAAGCTCCAAAACCCTTTTCTCACTTTCATAGAATTGAGCTTCGAAGGTGTCTCGCTCTTCTTTTAGCTGAATCCAAACCTTTTGTAAGTCTTCAAGAGAAGTAGGCATGTTGGGATAGAGGACAATTTACGGGACTTCTTCTTCAGCCACAGGCTCCATGATAACAGGTAGGATGGAGGGATAAGGCATTACGAGCTTTTAAGCACGAGCTCGTACCCACCTAAGGTAAGGCTCAAGAAGAATATAATTCTTGCGTCCCAGCGTCTTACTTTCCACTTTGTTTACCATCCTCCAAGCTCACACAAACCTCTGACGGTAACATTGATTGTCGCTCTCGTAGTCGAACACCACTCCTTGGATGAGCATATCATGAGAACCATCTCTTTGGGCGTACCAACCTTTCGCAAAGCTAAGCAAGGGTTGTAAGTGATACCTCCCGTAATTCCAAGCAAAGGGACATTAGGGAATTCCCCACAACGGTCGATGATAGTAATGTTCTCTAAGGATCGAGAACACTAGTGAATATCCGAATGTCTGAGTGACATCAACCTATTGGACAACCACAAACCTTGCTCGTTCTTCAACACGGATTAGGGGAGATGCGAAACAAACCACCTAACCAATATAGGAGTGCAACAAATGAGGGTTCCTCTTTTCCTCATGGTGCGAGAGTGGAGAGAATGCAAGATATCTCCCAACAAAGTAGGCACCAGATTACGAGACATGAAGATTTTGATAACATTTACTTCTATAAGTTGGTCAGGATTTGGAAATAAACCATCCAATAGATGAGAAGGGCCAAGATTTCTTCAAAGGATTGTAAATTCAAAGTGTTCCAACAATATTGAGCTTTCTCCAACAAGAACATGGCTAGGAATCCTTTGACACCACTTCTTATTTCCCAATTAGTCGTGACGTCGGATTGTTGCAAGTCAAGAGCTCGGGAAATCTCTTTAGGGCTCGGGTCTCTTTCAGTACCGTTGAAAGGTAGTTGATTGAGAATAGGAATCCTCAAGAGTTGAGAGCATTCTTCCATAGTAGATACAAGCTGGTAATCGGGAAAGGTAAAGCAATGGTGCAAAGGGTCGAAGAACTGGAAAAGCACTTTCATCATGTCTTTATTAATGCTTGAGGTAACCAAGTTTAGGAGTCGACCATGTATTTCAGTGAATGAAGAATTCTCAGGAACCCTTGATGCTAACTATTTGAGTTGAGAAGGAATTCTTACGATATTGACTTGGATAGTATTCTTGCGGGTGGAAGTCATGTCCTACAAAACAGAACAAAGATAAATCCTAATAACCCTTGAAATGGTTAGTGCAAAAAATGCGATGGTATGATGTTATGATGTTATGTATAAGTAAACATATACACACAAAGCAAACAAGTCCTTAGGTTTAGGCTTGCATGGAGTTTATAGGTAAGTAACCTCTTGAAGTTTGGTTAGTTTAACCTGTTCTAGAAAGCAATCAGGTTCTAGGGGATCTCAATATCACTGATCTTTCTTCATCGGGCATTGTTTCAGCACAAGCCTCTTTAACAGTGATCGATATCCCGAAAGTCCAATCTCAATGAGTGTAATATTGAGTATCAACCAACTTCAGACTGCACCAAAGCCGGATACCTCACTACTTCCCAATGGCCAAGTTGGTCAAATAAGGTTCTAAAGTCATTTAGTGCTTCATGACACCACATAGTGGCCCCGTATTCTCCTTGACTACTAAAGGGCTACCGGTACCAACAAATGTGTCACACTAACATAGCTATTACTTAGACCATGTTGGTATACCACACACAGTTTCCACAACTTATTGCTACTTACCTAAAAGGTGTCCCAAATCCGGGTAGAGGATCCAACAAGCCCAAACAAGGAACCAAAATACAAAGCAAACAAGTCAAAAAAAGAAGATCAAATAAAGGTGATCTAGCCCTAAGGTAACCCCACTTTTGAAGTCTTCCCCAGCAGAGTCGCCAGTTCTGTAACGCGGTGGGAGAACTGACTTTGGATTTTTTACGTTTGATCGTAATTGTTGCGGATAGCAAGAGTCGCCACCGACTTTTATTTTATCCAAATAAAGGAAAGGGTGAAAATAACATGAAATACCTTTGAGATTATTTTCTTGAGTTCGGGGGGTAGATTATGAAAAGGGAAGGTGTTAGCATCCTTTTCATCCATAGTTATCTATGGGCTCTTAGTTGCTTTCTAGATCATTTGCTTTGTTTGAAAGTGTACTTTGTGGTGGTTTTTGAAAGTATTTTTGAAAAGCGCCTTCGTTTAGTTAAACTTTGTAATGATTCTCGTCTCTATAAGAATGTATACAAAGTATTGGACTTTTTGAAAATATTTCAAGTTTTGAAAGTGTTTAGTGTGTGTTTGGAAAGATGTTTGTTTTGAAAATGAGCAAACAACTAAGAACGTTTTTACCTACTCAAAAGTCTTTGTTATTTTCTTCCTCCTTTAGATATTGCTATCTTACCATTAATTGGTAAGAAGCTTTATCTTTGGATGTAAAGGGACGGGTGTGGGTCATCCTATAGACATGATAGCAATGTTGTGAGATATCTTAGCATTTCTCTTGAGGGACTAAGATTATTTGTAAGGCAACATTTAAAGCGTCATTGAGGGACTATGATCTTGTATTTTGATTGTTTTTGCTAAGACGTCTCACATGCATAACATGACCATTTTTAGGCAACAAGTGGAGTTAACCCTAGGGGTGTATGTGTGAATAGTGTGTTTTCTTTGCTTGCATTTAGTCTTTGATTATGGGTTGTCTACTTGTTGATTTTATCTTCCCATACAAATCCTACTTTACTAGCATTTATATGAAAGTGATAAATTGCGGAAAGTAAATATTCTATGCTATTACAAACATTAGGGGGACGGGTTGTACAAATTTACAAATGTGGATTGCAAGAAATTAAAGTCTTAATTATCTATTACAACCATATTGAAATAATGTACAAGAAACGTAAACTAGGCTTGTTTTGTTTTTGTTAAGAGAAGAAATTAATTTGCTTAAGAAAATATTTTAGTCTTTTTGTTTCAAAAGAAATAAAGCAAAGTGCATGAATATAAGGTATTTTTGGTGTTTTTGATTAATAAAAATAAAAGTGATGATAAAAATAATAAGGGAATAAGAGTCAGAATCAGCGTGTTGCTGAAAGAGGAGAGATCGGAAGTTCTGACTCAGGCGCGCTGCAAATCAGAAAGCAAACATTAGCAGAAATGGGGAAGCTCAGAAGTTCTAGATCCGGACCCACTAAATTTTTGGGGTCGCTGAGAACAAAGGAAGGCCTAGAAATTCTGATTGCCTAGAAGTTTTGATTGCCTAGAAATTATGATGTTACTGGAGAGTTAGAAGTTCTGGATGTTGAGAGAGTCAAGAAGTTATGATGCAACTGGAAACCTAAAAGTTCTAGTGTTACTGGAAGGCTAGAAGTTCTGGTAATGAGGTGCCAATACTGTTGGGTGGAAATGTCTAGAAGTTCTGGCCTAGGATCACTATTTTGACGAACAAATGGGAGGAGGTTTATCTAGAAGTTCTGGTCCACGATTATTGTTTGACAAATAATGGGGCAAAAATGTCAGGAAATGAACATGAAAAGGTGTTTCTAGGGCTAGAACTCAGGACCCTTAACATTAATGTCTTATGCGCGCGCTCTCTACCACTGGGGTGGCTATACATCCGATATCAGAAGAAAAAACATAAACATATATTACAAAGTAAGTTATGATGATGAATTTCATCTCCTTCTCCATGCCAACCAGAGTATCTGCAACTCAGTCATTTCTCAACAAAAATGGAAAATGCAAACATAGCAGTTATGGAAAATTTCATCATGGTTTCAGAAATATAAAGCATCAGAATTGTAAATCAGAAGCAAGCATGAACTTGGCTAATTCTAATTCTGAAATCTAATTTCTTCAAGAAGTTCTGATATGAAATTCTCTCTACTTAGGCCATATAAATGAAATCTATAATTATGTACAGAATCAGAGTCATGATGTCTACATTGTATCTTTGGAAATGCAAGCCTAACAATGCCTAAGTAATGAGATAAAAGTCAGAAGAAACTTACCTTGCAGCTGGAAATTATCTGTGAATGATAGCCTGGTTCGGATTGCTGTGACATTCTGATCAGCTTCCTTAAGTTCTCAGAAAGCTGAAGCAACTTTTAGCTTGAGCTATGAATGGTGGGAAAGTTCTGGAGCAGTCAAAGTGCAAAGTTCTGGTTTTTTGAAACAGAGAGTGGTGAATACTGTTTTACAGTTTGAAAACAGAAGTTGGGAAAGCTTCTATTTGTATTCTGGAAACTGTATGGATGATTTTATCAAGAAACACACCAGAAAAATTATAGTTTGAATGCCAAAATCATAAACTAGCAGGTTTCGTGTTTGTGTTTGCAGTTTCAGGTTCTTGGGAATTTTAAGCAAGGTTTCAAGGCTTTTTCCAATCTTTTTTTCTCTTTAACAGTTGCAAATGAATTTTAATTTATAGGCAAAGGAATTATAAGCTTGGAGAGGTCAAGAGTACATCCATCATGTGTTATGGATAGTTAACTTGTTTTTGAAGCAAGTTTGGACAAGTATGGTTCAAAGCAAAATAGAGTGGTTAACAACTTTAGCCGTGGCTAATCTGAGTTTGTAGGCATGATTTGTATAGAAGTAACTCAAAAGCAAAAAGTAAAGCATGGGCCCAACATATACTTTGTACAAAAGTTTACTTTTCAAGGACAACAATGGTACTTCTATGCCACACGTGGGAAGATCCTTTGGATAAAGACTCAAAAGTGGGTGTGAGCATTAAATGATGATGAGATTTAACAAACAGGAAAGCCTGCAACATGAGATTATGCAGCATAGCTTGAAGCTGGATTAGAAGTCCAACGTAAACGTAACTTAGAACAAATGTCCAACTTCTGATCTTTGAACCTCCCTGCTCTAGCATGTTTTGAAGGAGTTCTCAGACTTTTCAGAAAGCTTGTAACATGCTTTGTAAATCCTCTTTGAATTACTCTTAAAAACTCTGATCGTACTTACGTGAGAACTAGCCCAGAAGTTCTAACCAAATTCTGACTTGGAGATGCTCAGAATTTACTAAGTGCTTTAACTTCATGGACGTGTCTTCAAGGATTTATAACTTGAAATCCCAGCATTTCTAGAAGAAGTTATATTCTGTAATGTTTTAGATCCCATTGAGATCTACAACTCTTGTGTCAGAATTTCTTCCTGAATCAATTCGCATCATGATGAAAATCTGGCCAGAAGTTCTGAACTTATCATATTTTCTTAACACTTAGAAACATTTCTAAGTGTTTAGAATTTTGACTTTTCCAAAGTAATTTTGACTTTTGACTTTCTTGATGAAACAAACTTCATATTCTAACATGTCTTGATGAAATATGATTCTTGAAACTTGATTTTGATCCAAAAGTCAAAGTTTGACTTTTTAGTGTCCATTTTGACCATTTTGCCCTTGTGCCAATTCCAAACCTAAATGGATATATCAGTGCTGCAAACTTGAGGTCCTGGGAGATTTTGAGAGGAGATTCTTGGGAAATGAGAGGGAAAATTTTGGGGTAGAACAACTGCTAAAGCCACTCCCATCAAGGATGAGCCCGAAGAGGCCAAAGGTTTGAGGACCCGAGTTGATCTGGTTACTCACATACAGCTGGCTTTGGATGATGCTCTTGATGTAGTCGAGGGGAGCTTTGATAACACTGAAGCAGCTTCGGGTTCTGAACCCCGCGGTTGAACTAAATGTGACCGAGATGGGTCTTCATCATTATATGGCAGATGGATTGATCGTAATTCCTGACTGTCTCAGAGGTGTCGGGGATGTGCTCGTTGGGGAGTCATCGCGTCAAGAGCCCGTTACCAAGGAGGATCCCCATCCAGATGCTTGATTGCTATCTAGTTATTTCTTTTTTCCGGCATGTGTGTCGATATGCTGTAATTTGTTTTCCTGAACTTTTGCCCGTTTATGTAATTCTTGAAAAGCTCTAGTCCTTGTGGCCACAAAGTTATTTTGTTGGATGGGGGCCAAAGGCCTCCCTTTTTGTAAAATTCGTATGATGGTGGATGTAATGGCTTTTTGTTTTAATTTTTCAGCCATGGTGGTCGTTTGTTTTAAATAATTGTGTTTGCATGTTTATTGTTATGCTCGTCTTTTTGAGATATTTTATTTTTCTAAGGTTTTATAGCGGGGGCTTGCTTGTTTGATTTTTATGTTCGCCAGTATGGGGAAACTGGACAAACGGCCAGGGTGAATACCGGGCATGGGCCAGAACTCAGGTCTCGTTTCGAGGACCTAAGCTCGGCGGCGTGAATTTCCCGTCGCGAGCCGGGTGTTCTATTGTCGTGGTACGAGGATGATGGAGCTCGATCGATTTATCCATTTCGTGCCAAGGACACGCTCGTTAAAAGAGCGGAGTCTCTCCCCTTCAAAATATTTTGGGTGCTATGCTTGTACCTAGGCATGCACGCGTGATCGGGCCTAGATGAGTTTGTCTTGTTGATGAAGCTCGCTGACTTCTCAGTGTTTTAACTGTAATATTGTTTTATCTTTTTAACTTTCCATGGTCGAGCAAGTTGTTCCCTTGTAGATTTTCTAAGTAGTATGCCTCGGTCCATGTTTTTGAGTAGACGCGATAAGGGCCTTCCTAGTTCGCTGCGAGTTTGCCTTCGCGAGATTCTTTGCGATTTCTCTTTAAGACAAGGCTGTCGATCTCTCGCGTATGACTTTGGCATCGTAGCACATGGCTATTTTTGTTTGAGAGAGGCCTCTCATAGGGCCACTCCTGTTCGGATCTCTATGACCAGGTCTAGTTCATCCCATAGGGTGACGTTGTTCATCTTCTCGTCTGGGGGAGCTTCGGTTTGCCTGGAGGGTTCTTCGATCTCTACGGGAATAACTGTCTCCACCCAGTAATTTAGTCAAAATGGAGTCTCCCCGGTTGACGAGTGCACTATTATTCAGTATCCCTAGAGTACAATGTGTAGCTCTACGACCCATCTTTTCTTGGTTTCGTCTAACCTTTGTTTGAGGCTCCTGAGTAACACCCTGTTTGCAGACTCGTCCTGGCCGTTCGTCCGGGGATGTTCGACAGAGGTGAATTATTGGGTGGTTCCCAACCTGGCGACGAATTCTTGAAAGGTATGATTTATGAATTGGGTCCCGTTATCGGTGACTATTGCTTATGGGATGCCAAACCGAGCAAGGATGTTTCTTTTGTAGAAGCGAAGGATGTTTTGGGCGGTAATTTTGGCCAATGATTTAGTCTCTATCCATTTGGTGAAGTAGTCAATGACTACTATCAAATATTTGTTTTGATTAGTCCCTACCATGAACAAACTGAGGAGGTCTAACCCACACCACGTGAAGGGCCAGGGAGAAGAGAATGACCTAAGTTCGTTTGAGGGAGCTAAGTGCATGTCCTCGTGCCGCTGGCATTTGTCACATTTTTTCACGTTCTCTTTTGCGTCGTGCTGCATGGTAGACCAGTAATACCCTGATCGCAGAGCTTTCCTGGAAGGGGATCTTCTGCCCAGATGTTGGCCATTTATCCCTTCATGGATTTAGAGTAGGATGCAATCTGCTTTGCCTTGGTTAACGCATTTGAGGCGGGGAATGGAAAACCCTCTCATGTATAATTTACCTTCAACCATGACGTATGAGTAGGCTCTTCTTCTGACCATGACCGCTTATTTCGAGTCAGCGGGTAGCCCCCCTTTTGTGAGGTAGTCGTGCACGGGGGTCATTCAGCAGTCGTTGTCCCCTATGGAGAATACTCCCAAAGTCGAGGGGGGTCTCTGGGTTCTCGGTCGAGGAAGGATTTCCTGAATCACCGACTTGTTCCCCTTCCTCTTTGTGCTTTCTAGTTTGGACAAGATGTGTGCCCAGGTGTTATGTTCGTGGGGGACATGTTGTACGTCCATGGATTTGAATTTCTTTTTTCTCTCATGGACCAGGGCCCAATATTCAATGATGTGATCGTTTTTCACCTGATATTCTCCCTGGACCTGTGATGCAACAAGCTGAGAGTTGGTGAAGATTTTCACTTCCTCGGCTCCCAGATCTTCGGCTAGGCATAAACCTTCTAGAAATGCCTCGAATTCGGCCTGGTTGTTCAAGGTAGGGAAGGATAATGCAAGGGATAACTCGATTAGGGTTCCTTCTTTGTTTTCCAATATAATGCCCGTGCCGCTTCCCGTCGAACTGGAGGCGCTGTTGACAAAAATTGTCCATCGGCGTGCTCCATCCGGGGGTGCGGGCGAGATCATTTCAACCATAAAGTCAGCCAGTGATTAAGCTTTGATGGATTTCCTGCCTTCATACTAGATTTAGAACTCAGAGATTTTTAACAACCATTTCAACATTATGCTTGCCATGTCAGACCTACCGAGAAGCTGCTTTATTGGTTGATCTGTTCGGACGACTATGGTATACGCCAAGAAATAATGCCTGAGTCTCCTTGCCGTATTGATGAGGGTTATGACCACCTTTTCAATTTGATAATATCTTTCTTTGGGGCCTTGCAGGGCCTTGCTCATAAAGTAGATAGGCCTCTTCCCTTTGAGGTCTCTGTGATTAACACTGCACTTATTGCCTCGGAGGTGATAGCCAGATAGAGATAGAGGATTTCATCCTTGTCGAGAAAGGATGGGCAGTTTCTATAGTGCTTGCTTCAAGTGGGTGAGAGCTTGCTCGCATTCGGCCATCCATTCGAAGGCAGTTTCCTTGCGGAGGAGTTTGAATGGGGGGAAGCGCGTGCTAGACGGATTTTGCCACGAATCGGGAGATAGAAGTGAGCATTATGTTCAGGATTTGAATGGACTTTTTTGAAGTGGGTATTGGAAACTTAGAAAACGATCGACATTTGACAGGGTTTGCCTCTATCCCTTGTTCTGTGAGGGAGAATCCAAGGAATTTGCCTGCCCGTACGCCAAAGGTGCATTTTTCTGGGTTAAATCGCATCTGGCACTTTCAGGCCTGCTCGAACACTTTCTTCAAGTGGAGGGCATGTTCAATTTCTTCCATCGATTTAACAATCATGTATTCCATGTAGACTTCGAGCATGTCGCCTATTTCATTGCAGAAGATTTGTTCATCATGCGCTGATATGTAGCGTCTTCATTTTTCATGCCAAAGGGCATTACACCGTAGTAATAGTTGCCCGAATCGGTCATGAAAGCGGTATACTTTTTGTCCGCTTTCGCCATTGGAATATGATTGTATCCAGAATATGCATCCATAAAAGATAATAATTTGAAACCGGCCAAGTTGTCGACCATTTTGTCAATATTGGGGAGGGGATAAGCATCTTTCGGGCAATCCCGATTGAGGTCAGTATAATCAATGCACATGCACCATTTTCCATTAGATTTCTTTACAAGAACTACATTCGAGAGCCAGGTTATGTATTGGGGTTCAAAAATAAAGTGTTCCTCTAGGAGTTCTTTTACAGCTAGTTCGACAACCTCTATTTTTTCGAGGGACTATTTTCTTCTAAGCTGGGTGACCGCCTTGAGGGCAGGGTCTATGGTCAGGTGATGGCATGCAATCTCTGGGTCCAATTCGGGCATCTCATTTGTGCTCCAGGCGAACATATCATCATTCTCCCTCAAGCAAGCTTTAAGTTGCCTTTTCGCCAAGTCGGGGAGGTCAGCTCTGATCTTTACTCCTCTGGTGGGATCGTTCCCGACGGGGGGTGATCTCGAAGTCTCTGTCTCGAATGGGTCGTATAGGAACTGAGAGTTCCTCTCTATTTACAGCTAGGGATGAACCTTCTCCTTCGTACATAGGCTCTTTCACTTTCTTTCTCTGCTCTGTGCTGTTGTACCCTAAATTTCCCCCTAAGATCCCCTCATCATACCATGTTGATTCCATCACAACAATATCACATTAGGGTTCTTGGTTCCCCTCCCTATATTTAGCTTTGCTCTTTGAGGAATCACCAAGCACCTTGACTTGTGTTCTTTTGTGATCATGAATATTTTTTGTCTTGATTTCTTCTTTTAATTAATAAAATGTAATGTTGGTTTGTCTTGCTTGTTACTCATGCAGGTAAAGGCAATAAGATTCAACAAGTTGCTCCATGGGTTCATGAGTTTATTTCCATGCCCTAGTCAATAAAGCTTGAGAAGTTCAAACTTCACCACTGAATTTGTTTTGGAGGAAATGGCATGGCAAGGTTATTTTGGCTCACCACATTTCAATATTATCAAATTTGGTTCAAAAGTACAAGGGATTGATTAGAGAAGTTGTCATGCTTGGACAAGGCTTTGTTCCCATTGGTCACAAATGCATATTTCTCCCAATTCTCAATATATGGAAGTGGTTATGGTTTCTATGAGTTCTCATTATCATCCTCAACAACTTATATTTACAAAGAATTTGTGTTGGTACAAGAAGTTTTTTCAAAATTGTCAAAGTTCCTCAAGGCATTTTTCTTAATCTAGGAGCTAGGGTTTTGAACTTCAAAGAAGCATATCTTGCTCATCTTTTGGTATTTTGGAGTGATTCCAAAGGAATCCTTCTATTCAAAGGGTTATCAACAAATCACTTCAAAAGTTCCAAGGAGTTTTCATGTGGAAGAAACTTGATGATGAAGAAAGATTACAAGTCCTCCAGATGAACCCCTATTTTCCTATGTGTGACTTCAAATGATAATAACTTGGTCAATTTTTATCACCTTGAGCCCATTATTTTTCCATAATGATCTTGAGGATGTTAACATTATGCCTTATTTTATGTGCAAAGTGAGAAAATGGATGGAAGATACCCTAAGGATACAAAAGATTATAGGTCATTTCATGATTTTTTGCCAACTTCAACAATTCATAACTCTCTCAATTTTTGGAGATTTTGATTGGTTCAACTTTCAAAATGTCATTCAAGAGGTCTATTTCATGCCATCTTTTTTGGTCAAGAGCAAATTCCAAGAGGAAGGCCATGTTTGGATGCAAAACATTATAGGTCACTTTTGAAGAAAAACTTGAAATATTTCTAAGTATGGAAAGTCAACCTTTTTTCCCCAACTTTGACTCAATGCAACTTTCAGCTCAAGAATCCATTTGATTCCATTCTTTTTCCATTGCAAAGATTGTAACCTCATCTTTCTAAAGCATCAAGAATCATGCCTTAAGAACCCTTGAGCTGGGAATGCCATTGGATTGAACTTGGTAACTTGGAACTAAAGTTTCTCCATAAGTCAGAATTTGAAATCTTTGTTTTGGCTTCTAATTAAAAGTTTTCCATGCGTTTTTGCCTCTAAACATGTTTAGTAAAGTTCCAGAATTGATTAGCACAAGAAAACGCGTGTTTTGGATGAGTTTTGATCAAATTGGAAGTCACACTTTTCTTGTTTGCAACTTCACACGATTTCCCTCCAAACTTCATCATTTCACATGCTTGGACATTCCATTTGATTCCCTATAAATAGAGGGTCACCCCCCATTCATTTCCTCAAGCTTGGATAGCCAGAATCACCCTACCAAACTTGTTCCACAACTCAAAATTCTGCTACTTCGAAATCTGCTTTCAAGCCCTTTTCAATCCAATTTTTCTATCAATTCACCTTCCTTAATCTTCCCTGAAGCTAACCATATAATTACTTTCAAGAATCGTGCCTTAGATTGCTCCATAGAAGTCTAGTTTCAGAGATCTGCAACTCAACTCCAATAGGTAGATTCCTTCATCAATTATTCAAAACTTTGATATCATTGTGATGCTCTCATTTCCATGGTTCTAGTCGCAACACTTACTTTCATTTGGAAACTTGTTTTGACCATGAAATTTCAAATACCTTTTAAAAACTTTCCTTCCAATTTGCTGGAGCTACAATATATATAAATTTGTCGCGAAGGCGTGGTTGTCTTGGTCTTGAAGAGACGAAGCGAATGGCATAGGTCTGAGCTTCTGATTTTACAGTTGGAGAGACCTGCAATTCACGTTGGCTGAAGGTTAAAGATGACCAACGTGTCATCTTCCAACCAATGATGGCACGCCACTTGTATTTTTTTGAAATCTGATTTAATTAATGATTTAACGCATTATCCACTAAAGTCCATAACATGCACAACGCGCCAGGTCCACTTGATATGTTTACTAACACGTTTTGACATTGATCAGATGGCCCATTTTTTAATTTTTTAATTTTCTTTTCTGATTTTTATATTAATTGGTTTAAATTTCAAAAAATCATAGAAAATTCATTTGTAGTCCAAAAAATCTAAAAATATTATGAAAAATATTTTTTGATTTTTCTCTTTCTGATTTTTATTTATTCACAATTTTATTTTGTGTTTTGGTATTTTTTTTATAAATTTCACTTTATTTGATTTGTTTTAAATGTTTAAAAATACTTTTATGCATTTTTAAATTCTGAAAAAAATATAGAATGATCCAATGATATTGTGACAAATATTGGTGACCTGACTTATTTTTTATTTCTGGCTTTGGTATTTTTTTATCATTTTTGGTTTATTTTACTCATTTCTTTTAATTTTAAAAATAGTTCCTGACTTTAAAAAATTATCAAAAAATTTATAAAAATATTTAAGTCCATTTCTGATTTTTCTGTGGTCTTACTTTTTATTTCTTGATTAATTTGAACATAGTTTATATTTTTATCCCTTATTTCTATTTTAAATATTTCTAAAACCCTTTTTAATGTATATATTAAAATGCAATATTATTTTGTGATTATTTTCTAGTTAATCTTGGGTTGAATTTTTTATCAGGAACTTTATTAACATCATTGGATTCATGGTGTTGAGTTTAACTCCACAAAAATGGATGAATGATTTTAATAATAGTTTGATTAAATTTTGATTCAAATGTGGTTTGTATATTCTTCCCCACCCCTCTCCATCTCATCCCTTTCTTATTGCACTAAGTGTTATTGGAGCATGATCTCTATATCATGTCTCAAAACAAATGGTGCATAGATTGCTATTGACCGACCTCAAAATAGGTGCGACTTCTACATAAGTCCGCTTATGATTGCTTAACATAACGCTAAATTTTGTCCCGATTCGAATAAATGATCATTCGTGGCCCAAACCTATGTTTGCAAGCCCAAGTATGTTAATTTGATCCCTTTGATATAATAACCTTGAGATTCATTGTGTGGATGCTTTGGTTCTACCAATCCTCTAATGGATCTACAACACTTTTGGTTAACGCGAATCACTTAAACATCGTTGATCATTGAATGTTACTTTTGAGAATTCCAAATGGATGATATACTTGACAAAAAGCAAATGTAACTTGTTGTGTGGAGGCTTTGGTTCTACCAATCCTTTAATAAGTTCCAAATGCAAGTTTCAAGATGGTCATCCAACTAATCACTAATTATTAAATTGCTTTTACTTCGTGCCCTTTTATTTTTTATGCTTTATGCACCATTTATTTTAGCATTTACATTTCATGCTATTTTTCATCTTTTCTCACTTGAGCCCATTTAATTTCTTGTCATTTTTATTTTTTCTCACTTGAGCTTTACTTTTCTTTTTCAAGACACCTAATAATCAACACGAACCCTAAAAATCTTTAATGATACTTGGACTATTTGATTACTATCCTTGACATTATGGAGTATGGGACTTCTTGGACTTAGGATTAGAAACCTTGGCCTATGTTGGAGACATTGTAACCTTAATTGATATTTTGTATGGAGTTCTTGAGGTTTACCTCAAGACATTGGGTTGTTTGTTTGTATTGTGTGCAGGTTATTGTGATTACATTCTTTGTTTGTAATCTGGAATTCACCCGTATACAGCCGTTACTCTGCCCACTTTTTGTGAAGACTTAATACACTTGAAGTTTGGTTCTTTCAAGAGGTCTAGTATATTTGCTTGCTTGGTTTCAATCCAAAGAATGGGAATTCTATCATGACTCATAATGTCAAGTATTGGCTTCTTGTTGGTTAGATGGTTCCTATCCCTAGCTTTTACCTTATGTTGTAGGATAGTCTCTTCTTCTCCTCCCATCCTCTTTAATTTCAAAAATCTTCTTCCTCCTTTTGAAAACTCCTCTTGCTTTGAAACTTGAACCACTTTCATAATAAACTTGGACTTAGGTCCATGCATTTTCAAAAACATTTTCATGAATAAACTTCAATCAACTTAATAATATTTTGACATTATTTTTTTTGTGAGAAGACTAAAAGTCAATCAATCTCATTTCAAATCATTGTTGCCACTTTGGCTTTTTTATTTTAAAACCTTTCTCAAAATATTAGACTCTTGTCAATCCTTGTAGTGATGGAAACAACTATACTTCTACAATATGTAGTGATGAGAGATATTTTTCACTTGGGTGTTGAGTGAGGCATTGTTGATTTTAAAATCCAAGCCATATCCTCCACTTTGAGATGATGCAAATTCTCCTTTCTCATGATTGTGGGTAGTAGGTATGTTTTCCACACGGACAATGACGATGATGTTTTATCTCATAAAAATTAACCAACACACTTACATTTTAAAATTTTTAAAGAGGAACTACGTGTACCCTGATCCCCTATTGCACAAAAAGGTGGTACGTAGGCACTAAAGGTTCGCAACTGTGGCGGGTGCAAAAAACCATAAAAATATATTTCTTTTCTCACCTCCACCATCCATTTTTTACACAACATTTCATAGCCAAAATATACAAATTTTAAAAAGAGGTTCCTGTGGAGTACCGTACATGTTTAGGGTTCTAATACCTTCCCTTTACATAACCAACCCCCTTACCTTGAATCTTTCCCCCTCTTTTTAGGTTATTTGCTCTTTTCCCATTCCTTTGGAAACAATAAAGTGCGGTGGCGATTTTATTTTAATTTATACAAGTCTAGTCAATCCCATGGCTTAGTCTTAAACATTTATACCACTACATGCACGATCCTCCCTGGAGAAGCGGTTTTTGAGGTCGATGATGTTGACCATTGGGAGTGGCTTGGCCTCCTCAGAGTTGGAGGGAAGTGCAGCCCCAATGGTCGTTTGGAGTTGAGTGTTGATGGAACCCAGGCCCCTGGATGAGGATTCAAAACATCTTCTTGCCGCCTGGACGTCCCCGTTGAGGGTGGCGACCAAACCCTCTACAATGTAGTATTTAATTTTGAGGTGTACAGTGGATGGAACCGCGATCAGTTCGGCCAGAGTGGGCCTCCTGAAGTACATTGATAGAGATACGGGAAATCCACTACTAGAAATTGAGTCTTGGTGGCTCTGGAGGTTACCCATATTCTGAAGGTGACGATCATCTCGACATACCCCAAAGGTTTGGTATTGGCCCCATTGAAGTCCTGGATATCTGAGCCCACATACGGGGTCAGGTTGCTTTCGTTCAGCTGTAGGGTAGCAAACAACTGGGTGTATATGATGTCCACCGAGCTCCCTTGATCGACCAGTATGCGCCAAACATCAAAGTTTACCATGCGAGCCCTTACGAGCAGTGGGATAGTCGAGTTGGGGGCTCCACCCGACAGTTCCTCCCTATAGAAAGCAAGGCGATGAGAGCCTCATCAGAACTTATCCAGCGTGGCTTCCATATCAGAGTTGGCTTTGATAAGTTGCTGGAACCTTCTTTTTACGGATCCCATAGTATTCTTGTTGAATCCCCCGCCAGAGATGACCATCACTCAGGGAAATAACTCCCATGGACTATGAGAGGAGAAGTACAATGGGACGTTCTCCATGTCTGGGAAGTAGAAATCTTCTGGTCGCGAGATACTCACGACGACCAGTATAGTGTTGATGTCGGGGAATTTCTCCCCTTCTTTGACGCTCTTGGTTTTTGGAGCCTCCTCATGGGCACCTACTTTCTTCTTGTACTGCTTGAGGTGCCCGTCTCAGATTAGTATCTCGATCACATCCTTGAGATGGATGCAATCGTCGGTGTTATGACCATGGCTTTTGTGGAACCTACAGTATTTGCTCTTGTCTATTTTGGGCTTGGTACGCATTTGTCAAGGAAAACGCACTCCAACCTATTTGAATTCAGAGTTGGTGCATTCGTATATAATACGGTCCCTCAAAGTGGTTAGAGGGGGGTGTAGTCGTGAAATTGACCAGCAGGCCCCGTGTAATCTTTGGAGTCTTAGGATCTATCCCCCTGCTTCTTTTCTCCCCCCTACAGGATGTTAAGGGCTCGTTGTTTCTTAAGGACTTGGAACTTTCTCGGTGCCTTGACTCCCTGGCATTTTTGGCGTCTTCTTTCTCCTTGTATTGAATGTACGCTTGAGCCTTGAGGAGGAAGAAGTCGAGCGTGTCTGGTGATTTGATGCCCACTGCTTTTGCAAAGTCGCTATGGGAACAAAGCCTGCGTTCAAGAAGGTATTTCTCCATGGTGTTGATCGTGGATACATGTACTGCTTCTTTATTGAAGCGCTCGATATACGCTCGCAGAGACTCGTCTCTACCCTGGATAATCGCTTCAAGTGAAGCCTCTAATTTTGGATGTCGATGGGAGGCTGTGAAGTGCCTTGAGAACATCCTCCCCAAACATTTCCAGGAGGTAATAGACTCGTCTGGGAGACTTTTGTACCAAGACATGGATACTTTCCTTAGGGTAGTCATGAACAGTCTGCACTTGATGGCGCCCATAACCCCTCAGTAGTCGACGAAGGCGTCAATATTCTCTATATGTTTATCAGGATCAGACTTACCGTCATACGTTCCCAGCGGGGGTGGCTTTTCTAGGCCAATTGGGAGTTGGATCTCTGTAATCTCTCTTAATAATGGGTCGCATGGCTCATCATCGTCACTTTCCTTGGGGGATGAAGACGGGGAGTGATAGTTCCTTCCCCTCCGGACATCGTTGTCTCGTCGGGGGGAAGGGCTCTTTCGGTGCTGTCTTGGTTTGGGCGACAGTGATCAGCCACGATCAACTTGGCAACCGCTCTTCTTCTTCTTGGAAGATGGAAAGCTTTGATCTTTCTTGGGAGGTGTGCAATTGCATTTCTTGAAGAAAGAAACATTGTGCTTCTCCCTTCTTGGCGGACGGCCACGTCTAGGGGGCGATATGCTGGGGGAATCATGTCGTCGGAGTCTCTGAGGAGGAGACTTTGACTGCTTCTTCTTCCAGGCCCCTATCTTCTTGCTTTGCTGCAGGATAAGAGCGTTAGTATGGTTGAGGGCAGCGAGCAACACTGCAATGGTCGGGTCAGCATTATAAGGAATGAGAACTGGTTGCAGAATCTCCGGCAGTTCCTCAGTAGGGTTCTTGGGACGCTGCTCGTCCAAGAACTGATGGTCGTCGCGCTGGGCATCGATTAAATCTGAGGACACAGTCTGGGCATCGCGGAAGCCGATGTTATCCTCGAAGTGAGGGTGTTCTTGACTTCCTTCGGTCTTATGCGCCGGGGAGAGTGCAATCTTTCTAGATAGGTGGTAATCATCATGGTCGGCCATGATTGATGAATGAGGAGGATCTTTGGTCTTCAGATTCTGGGGAACAAAAAATGGGGAAGATAGTTTCCCACAGTCGACACCACTGATCTTACCGGTTGAACGGAACCTGCAAGGTGGTTGGATGATGATCTTCAGACGGGCTAGAAAGTAGAGGAGAAAAAAGGGGGATTGTATCTTTAAGACATTTTGACGATCAAGTAAGTGTGAGAGCAAGAGAGATAAAGACAATGTGTTAGGGTTTTAGTGATGAATAATGGATATTCGATATCTGGCCCTCACATGTGTGAGGGTTTATATAATTCCCCAGACGCTTGGCCATTGGTCCCTATTTTTGGGCTTAGATATGCGGGTACGCAAAAATAGGTAACTGCTAGGACTCAGTCAAAACGGGCAGGGGTGTCTGTAACTAGTCATTGGATCCGAGAAGGAGGCGGATTACGGGCAGATGGCCATTCTAGACGTTTCCTGGTTGTCTGCTCGACTCGTGTCGGACTGACGAGAGACAACGGCTAACTGGGTCAGGCGTGCGTGTCGGGCATGGCTGATCGAGTGCTCAGGGGCGTGGTCGACCAGAATGTTGGGCCGTGCCAAAGATAGAAGCGGATTGAGCCAATTCTAGTCATTGAGTCAGTCAAGAATAATATATATTAAGGGTATATAAACTTTCAGGCAAAATATTCATTTTGATCCCTTAACTATATTTTTGGGTTCAGATTGATCCCTTAATTGTTTTGTCACTTTAGTCCTTTAACTTCTAAAATGTTTCATTTTAGTCCTTTTTATCAAATTAGCGACGAATTTAGCGACATATTTCTAAGTTTTTCAGTCGCTAATTAGATAAAAAGGACTAAAATGAACTATTTTAGAAGTTAAGGATCAAAATGATACGAAAAATAATTAAAATACTAATATAAATTCAAAAATATAATTAAAGAACTAAAATAAATATTTTGCCTAAACTTTCACGCATTGCCACAGCAGCTTTCAATTAAATATTACACGGTCAAAACATTTCAGCTAAATTAGATAACCATTATAAATTGAGTTTTATATAAAAAAAATTTACACCATTAATAAAGACTCTGTTAGATTTTAAATTAGAATTGAGTTTTATTCAAGCATGACATTTGATCTCTATGTATATTTACGCAGCCACATCAAAATTTAATACAACAAAACTATGCATTTGAAATCACTGCGTTTTATTGTAACATTAAATCAAACCATATGTGTATATATCATAATATAATTGATAGCCTATAATACGCTTTGGATTTTAAAGAAAACAAATTTAGCATATGATAATTGTTAATTTATCTTTGTAATTTATACCGATTAGTTATTGTAAAAAAAAATCATAATATCATTATTCAATTGTCAGATTAATAGAATTAAGATATTGTGTTTTTTATTTATTTAAAATTATATGAGAAATAATGAAAATGTACTCGATTTCATGACGACAATTTTTGTGTTTAGTAAATGTCTAAGACATAGTAATTTATCATTTGATATTTAAAATTGGAAGTCTTAGTTGTCATTCTTTGGAATATTATAAGATTGTTAGAAAAAATAATTTAAATCAAATGGAAATTAAATGTATCGAGATTAGAATCGTGAGCGAATCATTTTTCTTATAGTATTTTAAACAATTTTAAATTGTCTTAGAGTTTCTACGCAATTTTAAATTGTCTTAGAATTTTTACGCATGATAATTCAATTTTTTATCGAATTTGCGTAAGATCAATGAAACTCGAATGTAGTGAAGAGTGTCTAGAATTTTCGATGAAGAGGATGTACATTTTTTTCTTTATATTTTTGTGAATTCAGAATACTCAATTTATAGGTTAAATTGGTGTTGTTTCATAAGATTTCGACCTTTGATCAAACACTTTCATCAACACTTTTATCAAATATTACACTATTTTGCCTATAACAATAGTTTTACTAATTTAACACTACAACAACAGTTTTATCAATTATTTACACTGATTCGTCTAAAACAACAGTTTTATCAAATGTTCTACTGTTCTGTCTATAACAACCGTTAACGAAACGTTATCTTTTCTTGAATTCAAAAAACAACTTCACTAATATATTTTTCTTGTCATTTTAAAACACACATTATTATTAATTATTGTTAATAATTTACAACACTTCAACTCAATAATTTTTTTTTTATTGTTAGAATATGAAAAAATAAAATTACACATAATAATATATAAAAATCATCTTTAGAAGATCAACCAGCAAAATTAACATATTAAATTTACTAACTATATCTTTTAATGTATATGAAAAATATCAAAGTTGTTTATAACAAGAGATGAAATATCTTATAACTCAAGTAGCTATTGGTGTGACTGAAAGTTTTATATAGATGGATTTTGTAATAAGGCTGATTAACTTGACATTGACAGCTTCACAAAGAAAATAAGTTTGTTGGGCTGTATGTCCAAGTCATTGAAAGTATGAAAATTGAATTGAGCTGACCATAAGATTTGGATTGAAATTAAATTAGAAAAGGAAAACTATGGTTATTGGAACATAACAAAATTCTATCACTCTCACTTATTTTTCTTTTGTCATTGACAAAGGTTTTAGTTGTAGTCATAAAAGAAGAACACTTGACCAAAATAAATAAATAAATAAAAGAAGAACAACAAGATTTATAAGATACAAATACAATTGAATGCAAATTAGATAAAATTTTCAAATCTACTTAGGTGCACGAAAATCATGAAGGTGTTAGATTCACTCAAAACTTTGTGGTATGGGACATGCTGATATTTTATTCTTGTTCCTTGTTTGTAGCGCCACTAACCAAAATAGCAGACACATGAATCATAGAAATGAGAAATAATGTGAAAGAGGAAAAACAAGTCAAACGTGGACTAAATTCAGGGTGTCACAATGTTTTGTCTATATGACTTATGTTTGCCTATAAATACACACATATGAATTTTTCAACACACACAACTAATCACAAAAGCATTTTACACATTTTAATCCATTTATCATTATATTTCACTTTATACATTTTTTAGCCTATAGTTCAAAACGCTCAAAATTCATATTTAATACTCTTTTGAGGAGCTAGGAAAATCATATTTAAGAGGAGAATTTTTTCATCGACGTAATTGCTTGAAGAAAATAGAATCATAGTTGAGATCTATTATTAGATTTCTCGACTAACTTGCAAGTACCACAATAAATTTGGCATGTCTAGTGGAACACTACAATCATAGAAAATTTTAATTCTCCAAATTAGAATTAGACGTAGCATATGAATTTGTGTTTAGGAAAAAAACCTCAGCAATATGGAACAACCATCATTGTCATTAACATTCAAGAGGTTAGGCCAACATACACCTAGTGACTCTCCACCAATATTAGAAATGTCTAAATTTGTAACTCCTCTAAATGCTTAAGATACACACTCGTTGATTCACCTGAAAATCCAATGATTATGACTATTTCATTCACTAGACATGAGATTAACATGGGGATTCATGACTTCAAGTAACAGGTCTCACAAGAACTCGTTGACATTGTCAAAATTATAGTTCATAATGAGGTTCAATAAGCCAAAGTGTTAGATGACAAATGAGACAATTATATTGATAACTTAATCACCTCCATAATTTTAACTAAAAACCACTGATAATTGCAACGAAAAGACCTCAAAGACCTTGTTGAATCCCATATAAAATAGGCACCTGTTATTCCTTATAACTTTCATCTTAATATTTTTCTAGGGTTTATCTACAAGGAACCCACGGACAATGATACGTTTAATTTGGATAATATTCAATTTGGAGAGATACATATGGAAAAAAGGTCGCTTGAAGCAACAACACAAATTTATATGTCACACATTTTTCTTTCGGTGATGCTCTACAAGTAAACACCATGTACTATAGTGGAGGAAAAAGCCTTTAGCTCGATAGCATGAACACAAAGTCTAGTTATGGATTACTTAACTCAATAACTACAAGATTATTACCTACACGTATAAACTAATACTACAACATACTTGCTAATATTCAATGTAACAATACCAACATATGTGAGTTTAGCCATGTCGATATCAATTGATGGTTATATTGATGAACAAATTGACTTTCTAATTCACTTTAATAACGTAACTCACTAATGGTAACGATAACTCTTATGAGAAACGATGTTGAGATGAAGTAAGAGCCATAATTGGGTAATATTCTACCTTAGGCTCTATTTTAGCAATATAAATATGTGACTCCAATGAGGAGAAACCTATATGACATCTGTTAACTCATATTTTGTGAGTTAATACATACCTTAATTTTTTTCTTTATTATGTGTTAAGTTACTTTCTAGTGTTTATTTATCGCATTTTAGTAGTTTTAATAGTAGTTTGCTTGGAGCAAAATAGGATCTCCCTTTTATGTTTTAATGTGTTTTTGTGTAAATAAAAGTTAGTATTGTCGAGATGAGTTAAGACTGCAATGGTCTACTGCAAGGAACACAAGTTGAGAATAAAAGATAGACTTAAAGAAAAGGGAAAATCAATAATGAAATCAGCTAGCTTTTTGAAGATAATGTAAAAGGAAGATGGAATTGGAGGGATTCTTAGTAGAGAAAAAGAAAGTGAAATATTTGAATACAAAGGATAAGGTTTCTAGGTGCTAAAAGACAAAATAAGGTACAATAGTACACTGCACAAACTGTGCATCGCCGCCTGCACCTCTGCCACAACAGTCTTCCAGACTACACCTTGTCCCCCACTAATGTCTCCATGTATCCGGTTCCTTTTTAGCTAAGCAAATGAAATTATATGTTGGCTCTAATTTTCTACATGGGCTTGAGTTGATTTACTTAACACTTAGGCCTATGATCCAATGCAACACAAAACCTAGCTCAAGTCTATATAAATAGGACTTTGATGAGATTGAGAAAGGAGTTCAACAATTCTAAGAGAAAATACAGAAGATACAAAATATAAGGAAAATGGAGAGTATAAAGAGTTTTTCTTCTTCTCACCCAATCCTATACTTGCTGCTGAGCTCTGGCGCGACTGAAGCCACCTCTTGAAGACTATCCATCTCAAGAAGTTCTGAAGTATCTCTTAGGTTTATATCTCTTTTCATTATTTGTTTAAGGATGTTCCTTCTGAGAACCATGCTTGTAGCTTGTACTTAGTTCATTATAAGCTAAACTCTTTATAGTTTAGTAATGTGAAGTTAATACTAAGTTTTTTTAACGTTAATTGATGTGTAATTAAGTGACTCATTTTATTATATGTTAACCTGTTTTAAGGATATTTTTTTTAATGATCAACTTAGGAGTAGATAACAACTTGTTATGTGAGAGATCCAACAACAAGTGATTTTCTTAATAAAAAAGGTTGAACGAGTAGGATAGAGATATTCACTTACCTAGCTTGCTTAGAGATAAGGAGCTGCAACTATTGAGGATTTCAGAATACAAATAGACGTATGTTAGGGTTATAAGTGAGGCTTAGAGATTTGTTCCCTTGCTCTTTATAGCATGCTTTGATGTTGTAGAAATACACCACGAGATCACTCTGATCTCATCTGTCATGACACTACACATCATCACACATATTCACTTCTAAAATATTAATGGATCATGGCTTAACTCATTTACTCTTGATATATTTTCACTCTTTCTTTAAATTGTTTAGATCTATTTTAAGTGAAAACTGAACACAACACACAACATATTATTTTTCTTTCTGCTCATGCTTAAAGCTCAAATATAGTTATTTGCAAGATCAACCTAAGTAACTACATCACTCCAAATGGGTTCGACACACTTATCTTTATCACTTGCTGTAATCAAACATATATGTATATACTTGCAATTGACACCTCTATTTACCAAGCAATAAGTTTCTGGCGCCATTGCCGAGAAATGTTTTTGTTACATTTATGATTTTATAATATTTAATATTATTTGTTTATTTTTAAGCATTTGAGCATTTAACGTTTTCTTTAATATGGTGTCACATCATGTTTTTATCTATTGTATGCACAAGTCGTTACACCCAGTTTACAATGGATATCTTGAACCAAAAAGAACTCTCAGGGTGCTAATAAGGCAACAACTTACTGGACATCCACCTGGGAATCCTACTGTTGTTAATCTGGCAGACTTATGGGACCAAAATATACTAGTGCAAGCATAAGAAGAAGAGGAGTAAATCCCTGTCATGGCTGATAATGACATTATTGGCATTGCTAATGATAGAGCATGCAACATTAGAGACTATGCAATTTTAATCCAAATTCCATGAGTAATGGTATCATCTTATTAGAAATCACTATAAATCAGTTTGAATTCAAACCTATGATGTTTCAAATGCTAAAAATAACTTACCAGTACTCAGGTTCTCCTAATGAAGAGCCTCACTTTCACTTAAGACAATTCCTAGATGTTGCTAGTAATTTCAAGATTCCTGGTATGACTGATGATGCCTTTTGGTTGAGGTTGTTTTTGTATTCTCTAAGGGATAGAGCCAAGAGCTGGTTAAATTCCTTAGAGCCTAATTACATTTCCACATGTAATGATCTTGATATAAATTTCATTTAGGCAAGGAGATGATGAATCTTTATTTGATGCTTGGGAAAGATTTAAAGAGTTACTTAGACAATGTACACACCATGGCATACCCATCTATATCTAACTTGATACTTTTTACAATGGTTTGATTCCTTCTTCAAGGAGTATGTTAGATGCCTCAAGTGGTGGAGCTCTTTTGTCTAAGTCTTCTGAAGAAGGTTATAGATTGATTGAAAGTATTACGACCAACACATACCAATGGCCATTTACAAGAGCTATTGTTAACTCAACCCAAAAGAAACCTATTGGAGTTCATGAAGTCATTGAGACAACAACTCTTGCTGCTCAGGTGGCTCAGATCCACCAAATGCGGAAGAACATGATGACTCCTGAAGTGACAAAGCATGAGCCTGTGAAGGTGGTCACGAATGCGTCTATAGTCGCCTATGTGTACTATGGAGGAGCCCATTTGTTTGAAGAATGTTATGCAAATCCCGTTTTTTCTAACTACATTAGCAATAATAATAACAAAAAATACAATAATCCTTAAAGTAACACATACAATCCTAGATGGCGCAACCACCCAAATTTATCTTAGAGTAATAATCAAATTCAACATAAGCCTCAAGAAACTCAACCAACTAAAGCACGACAAGTTCCATCTGGTTTTGCTGCACCTAACTATGTTATGGAAAACTAAGGCAACAACCAGCTGGAAAACATTTTGAAGTCCTTCATTCAAGAGACCAAGAACTAGTTTCAAGCACAAGAAGTGAGCATCCAAAATCTAGAGAATCAAGTGGAGCAAATTGCTACTGTGTTAAGTTCAAGAAACATGGGTGCACTCCCAAGATCTACTAAAACTCCATCTACAATATCTGGAGTAAAGAATTTTGAAACATGTCACATCATCAAACTTAGAAGTGGGAATGAATATGAAGGACACATACCTAGAATCAAAGAGTCAAGTGGAGAACTGCTTGTCCTGGACAGTTCTGAAGATGAAGAAAATTCCAATGAGGAATCGTCCTCATCTCAACAACATGAAGAGAATGTGCATAAAGAGACTATTGGCATGACTTCTAATTTAGAAAAACAACTAGAAGTTGTTACAGAAGTTGATAGAGTACACAAGTTTGTCCAAGAAAGATCTCCACCTCATTTTCCTGAAAGGATTGGGAAGGCTAAAAAGGAACAACAAATTTGGAAATTTCATGGAAATCTGAAGCAGCTTCACATTAATATGCCTCTGATTGAACCTGTTCAACAGATGCGAAATTACTCTAAGTTCATGAAGGATATACTCACAAAGAGGAAAAGAATGGTAAAGTTTGTAATTGTTTCACTCACTCAAGAGTGTAGTCAATTAGTTCAAGGCAAGATCCTTACAAAGTTGAAAGACCCTGAAAGTTTTACCATCCCTTGTACAATTGGAGACACTTTCTATGGAAGAGCACTATGTGATATTGGGGCTAGCATAAATATTATGCCCTTATATATCTTCAAGAATCTAGGGATAGGAGATGTCAGACCTACAACCATCACTCTACAATTGGAAGATAGAAGTATTTTCTATCTTCAAGGGAAGATAAAAGATGTATTAGTAAGGGTTGACAAGCTTGTCTTCTCTACTGATTTCATCATTATGGATTTTTATGTTGATGAAGATACTCCTATTCTGTTGGGAAAACATTTTCTTGCTACGGGAAGGACCTTGATTGATGTAGAAAGAAGATAACTTACCATGAGAGTTAATGGAAAACAAGTTGTGTTCAATGTCTTCAATGCTTTGCAGTACCCTGAGGAAGTTGTAGCTGAATGTTCCATGATCTCTAGTTGGGAAGGAATGGTTCACAAGAATCTACTCAAGTTAAGCAGTGTGTTGGAATAATAGTTAGGAAAGTTGGAAAAAGAAGAAGTCCAACATGATGGAATCATTTGTGGGCCTTTAAGAAAATAATGTATTGAAGAAGAACCTCTGGAGGGGACAGAGTTGTCCATTGACTTATAGAAGCAAAACTCACCTTAAGTATAGGTTCCTCGTGAGTTAGAACTTAAGTAACTACCTGCTAACTTACAATACGCTTATCTGGAGGCATGACATAAGTTGCATGTGATTGTTGCTACAGGTTTAGCCGAAGAGCTAATGAGTCAACTGCTTGACATTTTGAAGAAACACAAGAGAGTTATTGCTTGGAAAATCTATAATATTAGGGGATTAGTCCCACAGTTTGCATGCATATAATCTTATTAGAGGAGAATTCCAAGAATAGCATAGGAAGTCAAATAAGGTTGAATCCTATTATAAAGGAAGTGGTCAAAAAGGAAATAATCAAGTGGTTAGATGTTGGTATTATCTACCCCATCTCATATAGTGTATGGGTGATCCCTATTTAATGTGTGCCAAAGAAAAGAGGCATGGTAGTGGTCAACAATGCAAAAGATGAGCTAATCTCTACTAGAATTGTCACCGGATAGAGAATTCGTATGAATTACAGGAAGCTAAGTAAAGCCACTAGGAAATAACATTTCCCCTTTCCAAACATTGATCAGATGTTGGATATATTAGCTAGAAAGGAGTACTATTGCTTCTTGGATGGATATTCGGGCTGCAATCAAATAACCATGGTACCTTTGCCTTCAAAAGGATACCCTTTGGACTATGCAACACTCCAGCCGCTTTTCAATGTTGCATGATGGCCATATTTTATGACATTATTGAAAGTTCAATGGAAGTTTTCATGGATACTTTTTCTATTTTTGGAGAATAATTCAAGAAATT
This sequence comes from Vicia faba, assembly GCA_948472305.1. NCBI lineage: Eukaryota > Viridiplantae > Streptophyta > Magnoliopsida > Fabales > Fabaceae > Vicia > Vicia faba. The sequence continues at coordinate 1,153,165,325 of OX451739.1, read as the reverse complement.
CTTAGCCAACTTGGATCGGGTGCTGACTAGATGTGAAGAAAACAATCTTTTGCTAAATTGGGAGAAGTGTCATTTCATGGTAAAATAAGGAATTGTTTTAGGGTACAAGATGCCAAAGAAAGGCTTGGAAATGCATCAAGCAAAAGTGGAAGTGATAGAGAAGCTCCTAGCCCCAGTCAACATCAAAGGAGTTAGAATTTTTCTGGGCCATGCTGGATTTTATAGAAGGTTTATCAAGGATTTTTCCAAGATCACCAAGCCATTTTGTCAATTGTTAGAGCATGACGTGCCTTATGTCTTCAGTCATGACTGCATGAATGCTTTAAGCTACTAACGAAAGCTCTAATTTCTGCATCAATAGTAAAGACCCTTAATTGGACAAAACCATTTGAGTTAATGTCTGATGCAACTGACTTTACTATTGGGGTTGGGCTTAGGCAAAGGCATAATAAAGTGTTCCATACCATTTATTATGCTATTAGAACCTTAATTTAATCACAAATAAATTACACCAGGTTGTACCACAAAATTTTCCCTATCATTTTACTCAATACATGCTCATTGAGGTCCTCAATTGCTCAAGGTTGATCAGGAATTGGCCAGACAAACTCTCCTCCTTAGCAATGGACTTCCAACTAGGGTTTCACTTCTCACAAATAATTTTTGGTTACAAAGGCTTCAAGTGATTTCCATGGTCCCTAATATGTCCTCAAGAATGTCCATGCAAAGTTTCATGCCTTTCACTAAAAACTTGCTCAATCAATTGCTCAAATGCTTAAAAATTAACTATACTAAGTCAAAAGTCAACTGTAGCCAATATACAGTCAAACTTCAAGATTTTTGGTCAAAATTAACATCTTGAAGTGATATCCATCATTTTATCAAGGTTTTATCATATTCCTCAAGGAATGCTCTCAAATCATCAAGAATCCAATAGTGCAAAATTAGGGTTTCCTAGAAAAAGTCAACTGAACTTTGACCAGACATACCTTTCACATGCATCATTCATTTTTCCCCATCCAAAGATAATTATGAATAAAATTCAATTCCCTACAGCTTTTGTTTTTCCCTCAAGTTCAAGAAATGCATCATTTAGAAGATATAAGCTCATACATTACAAGTCATTTTCAGAAAGTCAACAAAAGACACTTTTTTTCAAGGCAATTTACATCAATAAAAAGTATTCAAATGAAAATTTGATCATAAGAGAGATTAAAGAGGACATCTTGAGATTTTAAAAAAGTTCAAGATCATCTTCAAAGGATAAAAGTTGAGCAAGTTATGGCTTGCACATGCTGGGGAATTTTGAGAAATTTCAAGAAATACACATTGAGCAAATTTGTGTTTTTAGGTTGATGGGTCTGATTTTTGAGACTTGAACATATTCATGACATGTCCAAGAACCTATAAACTCACCCATTCATGAGCTTGATTTTTATTTTATTTATTTTTTATTTTTATCCAAATAAATTCAAAATAAATTAAATAAATGCAAGATTAATATATGAGGCGTGTAAGGCTTTAGAGGTGACCATGTTGGAGGCCCAAGAGCTTATGAATAGCTATCAAAAACGAACAAAATAGATTGGAATGAGATTGGATCAAATATAGAAAGTTTCATGCAATAATAAAATCATATATTTTCATCATAATATGCAAAGATTTGGACTCTTTTTGTTACCCTAATCTTGTCTCATATATATACACAACACATCCATTCGTCAAGGGGACACACAGCTGCCTCTAAATCCTAAGAGAAAATTTCCAAAAAATTTCAAAGAAGGTGAAATTCATATCGCACGATCCAACCTTCCTCAGTCCATTCCAGGCGTTCAATCATCATCCTGATATTCCCAGGAGTCCCCCAGGGTCCAGAACCAAGCCTAACACACCCCAGAATTCCCTCACGCCATTCCACTGGTTTGTTAAATTTCATTGATCTCAAATATTTGTATCATGCAATATAAATGAATTTTGCATACATATATATGTTCATACTAATGATTGTGGTTGTTTGCATTATATTATTATTGTTTGGCATATACTCCCGGATGTAAAGTCGGTCCAACGGTTGGGTGTGTATGTGTTAAGGCATTGTATGTGTGCAACGGAAGGGGCTCGATCCCTTCCTCTTGCCATATTTTTTAAAAAAATTTCCTTTGCAGATCTAGTGCTCCCAAATCCAAGGTGTGCACCATACATCACCTAGTCATCACCATCAAATCCCAGCTAATTTGGATCCAGCGCCCCAAACGTACAGCCTCATCATAGAGCCTCAAGGGGTGTCCCTCACTGGAGTCAGCACAAGTCTGGGCCTCCCCAGATTTGGGCCTCACATTTTCCAACTTGCACCCCCCAGTTTATTTTGACATCAGGCCTATTCTTTTATTTGATCTATTTATTTATTTTAATTTCTTTTTTATTTATTTAATCAGAAAAAATAAATATAAAAATCACAAAAAAATAGATTTAGGACTTTCTAAATTAAAATTAATTTTGTAAAGTAATTAATTAATTATCTTGACTCTTTTTAAAAAAAATTAAAAATCAAGTAAACTTAGGATTTAATTTCAATTTCATTTTCACAATAAAAAATTACAAAAATATAGATTTAGTTTCCTTTTTCTTAATTTCAATTTTCATTAATAATTAATATTTTTTCTTTAAGACTGGATTTAGTTAATTAATTATTTTTATTTTAATTCAAACTCTTTCTTAAAGTAAAACAAAACAAACAACAAAAAGATTCTCCTCTTTTGCTTAGAATTTTTAGGGTTTTAGACGTTCCCTTTGATTCACACGTGTTTAAATACTTTCGCATTATTATTACCCTTTCTTATTATTGTACCTGCTTCCCGGGTTGTAATAGTTAAAATTAGGACTTTATTTACTGCTTTTATTTCCTCAATTTTTGGACTTGTAAATCCCCCTCCCCGAAGCCATGTAATAACTAGGTTTAAATTCCGCACTTTTAATTCATGTACATATATTAACTGCTTAGATGTATGGTAATAGGATTGCATGACAAGAATTAAAAACAAAACGTTAGCAAACCTAACATCAAGATAAATAACTGAAACATAACGCACTTGTACATGCGTACCTCTAGGGTACCCCCACTTCGGTTGCCTTCGGAATAAAACAATCATAACTCTCGAAACATGAGAGATTTTAGTGGCTACCCTCCGGTTTAGAGATCTCAAAATGATCCTCTCGATGTTGCCTCAGTATGATCTTAAAACCCTAGGGTGGTTACTAAAGTATCTTGCCCATTTGCCTTTGTGACTATAACGATGACCCTTCGAATGTCCCTTAAACATCCGACGATTGGGCTACCTACTCACTAATAGTAGGATAGCACTGTCTAAAGGAAAGGAGGAAAAGAATAAACCCTTTCGAGTAAACTAGATAGTTCTTAGATGCTTTCTCAAAAACAATTTTTCATGTACACAAAACTCTTTCCAAAAAACATTTTCAAAACACTTTTCATACATTCTGAACAATACGAGAAACGTTACAAAGTTCATTCCACTAAGGCGTATTTTCAAAATACTTTTTCAAACACACAAACACAAGGTATTTCCAAATGAGCTAGCATCTAAGAGCCCGTAGATAACTACAAATGAAAAGGGTGCTAACACCTTCCCTTTCCATGATCTACCCCCTTGCTCAGAAATAATCTCGAAAGGTCTTTTTCTGTTCTTTTCACCCTTTCCTTTGTTGGATAAAAGAAAAGTTGGTGGTGACTCTTGCTTACCGCAACATTTGAAAATATAAATGCAAAACCAGTATAACAGCCGGTTCTGCCACCGTATTACAGAACTGGTGACTCTGTTGGGGAAATATAAAAATTGGGATTACCTTGGAGTTAGATCATTTTTAAAATTGCTTTCCTTGTAGTTTTGTATGCTTTATTTTTAAAGGGTTTGCTGGGGTTACTGTTAAAGAACCTATACCCGGATCTGGGGCACTTTTAGGTAAGCAGCAATAGATCGTGGAGATTGTACGACATAGACCGATATGGATGAGGCGATGGCTGCGTTAGTGTGACATATTTGTTGGTACTAGTATCCTTTGTGTTGAATCGATGAGAATATAGGGCCACTGTGTGGTGTCATAAAGCTGAAGATTGGTTGATACTTGATACTACACTCATTGAGATCAGACTTTCGGGATATTTCGATCGCGAGAAAAGATCGTCTGAGCTAAAACAATGTCTGAGAAAGAAAGATCAGTTACATTGAGACTCCTTAGAACCCAGTTACTTTTTTAGGACAGGTTGAACCAACTGAACTTCAAGAGGGTATTTATCTATAAAACCCATGCGAGCCTAAACCTAAGGTCTTGTGTGTTTTGTTTGTGTGTGATTAAATTGTTCAAACATAACATCATGCATCATAACATCCATTTTCATTTCACTAACCATTTCAAGGACCAAGGGAATTTATCTTTGTTCTGTGTTGCAGATCATGGATTTTGTTCGTAGAAATACCGTCAGAATCAGCTTTGTGAAAATACCTCTTCAACTCAAAGAACTAGTATCAAGGGTTCCTGAGACTTCCTCGTTCACCAAGAAATATGGTCAACTTCTCAACCTGGTTACCTCAAGCTTTGATGAGAAGATGATGGGTGTACTTTTTCAGTTCTTTGACCCCAAACACCATTACTTCACATTTCCCGATTATCAGTTGGTGCCCAGCATGGAATAGTTCTCTCAATTATTGGGTGTAACTATTCTTGATCAGGTGCCTTTCACCGGTTTAGAGGAAGCTCCAAAGCCAGAGGTTATTGCAGCAGCGTTGCATCTGAAACGATCTGACGTTATATCCAACTGGGAAACAAGAAGTGGAGTCAAGGGTTTCCTAGTAAAGTTCCTATTAAAAAAGGCTCAATTGTTTTGGGATGATTTGTATTTCCAAGCTTTTGAAGAAGTCCTGGCCCTTCTAATCTATGGGATAGTATTGTTCCCTAATCCAGACTTACTCATCAATGTGAATGTTGTTAAGGTTTTCCTCTCTCATAACCCTGTGCCTACTTTGCTTGGAGATATTTTGCACTCCCTTCATACTCGTACCATGAAGAGAAGAGGGGTGCTTATGTTTTGCATACCATTGTTGTCTAGGTGGTTTATTTTGCACCTCCCTCAATCAGTATTGGAGAACGAACAAGGTTTGGGTTGGTCCCAAAGGATAATGTCACTTTCTCACTCGGATATTCTTTGGTACTCCCGGTTTATGGGAGATGTCTCTATCATCGACCGATGTGGGGAATTCCCTAATCTACCACTCCTTGGCATTAGGGGAGGTATCACTTATAATCCTTCTATGGCTCTACGGCAGTTTGGTTATGCTCGAAGGGATGGTCTCCATGATATGCTTATCTAAGGCATTGTGTTCAACTACGAGGATGATATTCAAGGGTATCGACAAAGGTTCACACGAGCTTGGGGAATGGTAAATAAGGTTGATAGCAAGATGTTGGGGCATAAGAATTCCATTCCTATGGAGCCTTATCTAAAATGGGTACGAGCTCACGCCCAAAACCTTATGATGTCATATACATCCATCTTTCCTATGATTGTAGAGCCTATCAACGAAGGAGATGTTTCTTATACAGTTCTCCATCCTGACATGCCCACTGATCTTGAAGAGTTGCAGAGGTCCTGGATTCATATGAAGGAAGAACGGATACCTTAGATATCAATTATGCACTAATGAGAAGAAAGTGTTGGAGCTCACGAAGTAACTTCACGAAGAAAAAAGTCTTAATGTCTACCTCGGCACGAAGAGGAAGCGCCCATGGGAGACTTGATTCTTAGATTTTATGAGTTTTTTTTTAATTTCCAATTATAAGCCTAAAAGGCAGATGTAATTTTAATTTTTACTAATAAAATCTTTGTTTCATTTTGGTTCACAAATTTAAATCTCCCGAAGTCCTTGAAAACATTGCATAAACATGTCATGCATATCATTACATAAGCAGGTATTTCAAGACAGGTTTCTTATCTTTTCGCTATTTATTTCAGCAAAAAGAAATGGCTCTTGAACAAACAGTTAAGGACCTTCAAGAAAAGAATGCTCAATTCCAACTGATGTTCCTGGCTCTGGCTAAACGACAAGAAGATCTAAAAGCTCTCATCGTCAAAGAGAAGACAAAGAAGGCAAAGAAACCGAATGACGTCTTGAACATTGGAAGAAGATTTAGAGGACCAGCCAAACAAGCTCTCAAATTTGCAACTCTATCAAATGAGGGGAATAATCAGGAAGAGGATGACAAGAAGACAAAAGAAGAAGATAACAATGCAAAGACTGATGAAGAGGAGGCAAACTATGCTGAAGAACAATATCCTCCTGTTAATGAAAAGTATAAACAGCTGGAGGACCGTCTCAATGCTATGGAGATTCAGAGGGTACCTGTTTTGGATTTTGAAGAGATAGTCTTGGTCTCAAGAGTGGTCACCCCCCAGAAATTCAAAGTTCCCGCATTTGTAAAGTATGACGGTGTTTCCTGTCCCAAGCTGCATTTAAGGTCTTATGTCAGGAAGATCCAACCCCACACAACTGACATGAATTTATGGGTTCATTTCTTCCAAGAGAGTTTGTCAGGGATGTAGTTGGAATAATTCTATCAACTAGAAGGAACCAATATTCACAATTGGGAAGATCTGGCCGCTACTTTTTACAAGCAGTACCAATATAATGCTGACCTTGCTCCAACCTGTATGCAACTTCAAAGCATGTCTATGGGTTCTAGTGAGGGTTTCAAAGATTATGCCTAAAAGTGGAGAGATCTTGCAGGAAGAGTCCAGCCTCCTTTGTCTGATAGAGAGCTGATAGATATGTTCTTGGGTACTTTGTCAGGACCATTTTTCAACCATCTGATCGGAAGCTCTTCAGTCGGATTCACCGAATTGATATTGACGGGAGAACGAGTAGAAGCTGGAATCGAAAGTGGAAAAATTCAAGGGGTTGCATATTCGAGTGTTGTGAAGAAGTATTTAAGTGGGAAGAAGGAGTTTAGTGCTGCCTATAGCCAGAGAAATTAGGGTAAAGCTGAATGTTGTTCGACAGTAGGAGTTGTAATGATCTCCAACCCTACATCAACTCAATGACAAAATAATTAGCGCAGGCAGGATGCGCCTAGAAGACAATTCACCAGACTTAACATGCCCTTATCTCAGGTATTGCAACACCTAATGAAGGATAGCTTGGTCACTCTGAGGGAGCCTCCTCAAAATCCAAACACTACGTCTCCCCGTTATAATCCAAATGCTCGGTGTGCCTACCACTCTAACACTCCAGGGCATGATACAAATGATTGTTGGGATCTGAAGAATAAAGTTTAGGATCTTATTGATGCAAAGGAGATTGAATTTTATCCTCCTTAGACCCCCAATGTGATAATTGCACCCATGCCCAAGCACGACCAAGGTATCAATGTTGTTGATGGTGACCTATTTGTTTCTTCTGTTGATGAACTGACTACTCCTCTTCCATTGGTTAAGGAGAATCTCTTACAATCCGGTTCATTTACAAGTTATGGTGAATATTGCTACCATTGCACGTCTCTTTCTAATGGTTGTTTATTACTCAAAATAGGCGTTCATCGTCTGATTAATGACCGAGAGATCCTTTTTGAGAAGGTTCCCTCTACAAGAAATTTGTGTGAAGACGTGTCAATTGTTACCATTTCCAACAATCCTACCAGGTTCTCATCTAAAGGTCCTGTGAGGATTACGTCCACTCCTAAGGTTGCTCATTTGATTATTACCGCTCCTGGGCCAATACCATATTCCTCCGACAAGGTTGTTCCTTGGAACTATGGAGCTGACGTCTACTACCACGATGTCAAGCAAGACCTATTGGTTATCAAAATGAAGTTAATAAAGATACTAATACTAACATCGACAACATTGTTGGGACCAACAAGATTACCAGAAGTGGAAGGATTTTCTCTCCTGAAGTCTCTCCAAAGACTGTTGCCACTCCTGTTATTATTCCTACTAATACTCCTATTTCTACTCCTATTGTTACTCCTTTTGTTACTCCTTTTGTTACTCCTATTGTTACTCTTGTTGCTACTCCTATTATTATTCTTGTTGTTATTCCTGCTACTGAGTCAACTGAGACTCGGGGCAAAGAAGTATCGGTTGAGCCTGCCCGAACGGAGGCACCTAAAGAAGCCTTTCATGAGGCCTCCAAGCAAGAAATGGAGGAAATATTGAAGATTATACGGAAAAGTGACTATAATGTTGTGGAACAATTGGGGAAGACCCCCTCAAAGATCTCAATGATAGATTTATTGTTGTGCTCTGAGGCCCATGCTAAAGCTTTGGTGAAGTTCCTGAAGTATGCTCATGTGCCACAAGAGACCTCTATCGACCAATTTTAGAACTGCACTGCTAGTCTGACTGTTGATAATGGACTCGGTTTCTCCGATGTTGATTTGACGCCCAAGAAAAGAAAGCATAATGATGCCCTACACATCTCTATTGAGTGTAGGGGCACTACTCTGGCTCATGTTTTAGTTGATACAAGTTCATCTCTGAATGTTCTACCTAAGAATCCCTTAGACAAATTGGACTGTGAAGGACTTACATTTAAGCCCAACAATATTGTGGTGAGGGCTTTTGAAGGCTCCAAGAGAATGGTACATGGGGAGGTGAACATTCCTATTAAAGTTGGTTCCCAGAATTTAGATTCTACTTTCTATATGATGGAAATTCGCCAGTCTTACTCTTGCTTATTGGGACGCCCTTGGATTCATGGGGTCGGTGCTGTCACTTCCATTTTGCATCAGATGTTAAATATCCGGTTAAGGGAAAGATTGTTACATTCCATGGCGAAGAAGAGTATATGGTAAGCCACTTGAACTCTTTCAAATATGTTGAGATGGATGACAAGTTCATTGAGACCCCCTGTAAAATTTTTGAAGAGGTTCCTCAGACGATTGTTGTTACCAAAGCAGCTACCGCTGTTCCAAAGATTACCAGACCTCCACTGAAAATGGCTTCTCTAAAAGATGCTAAGGTTGTAGTTAAAGAAGGTGGGTGTACTATTTTGGGACAACTACCTGACATCCCCTATAAGTCTGACAAATTTGGTTTGGGTTTCACTTCAGGAGCTCAAAAAGTTGTTCGTCATGCTCGCGCCGGAGAACCACCACTACGCATCAGCAACCATGGAGTAAACATTGTAGAAGACGCTGACAATGATTGTGACCTGGACAATTGGATCTTCTCTACTACCAGCGGTGGACTCAATAATTGGACGACTAAAGACTTTGTGCCCATTTGTTTTATCCAGGAGTAATTGTTTTTCTATTTTTTTTAGGATATGTAATTTTTGAACAGTTTAAACTCTAAAGCCTTGTGTCTTACCCGAGGCACAACGACCTATTTGTGAGGTTTATCACTTCATATTCATATGTCATTAATAAATCATTGGACGTTTTGCATACAAATTTTACGCTCTCTGTTTTTATTTTTACTCTACTTTGTCAAAATAGCTATGCTCTCTTACACATACCCACATATCAAATTACAGATCCACATCCACCTGGATCCCATTGATAACAATTATGCTATTTCCAGTTATGACTTTGAAAATCTGATCTATCAAGTTGAGGACGAAGGTGAGAAAGATTGTGAAGTACCAGGAGAACTTGCTAGACTATTACAACAAGAGAAAAGAGCAATACAGCCTCATGAAGAGCTGGTCGAGACAGTAAACTTGGGTATTGAAGAGAATAAAAAGGAAGTCAAGATTGGTGCCAACTTGGAAAATGGTGTTAAAGAATGGTTAATTCAGATGCTGCATGACTACGTTGAGATCTTTTTCTGGTCATACGAAGACATGTCGGGGCTGGACACTGATATTGTGGTTCATCGTCTGCCAACAAAAGACTACTTCCCTCCAGTGAAGCAAAAGGTTCGTCGTATGCGTCTTGAGATGTCAGAAAAGATCAAGGCTGAAGTCATGAAACAATTCAATGCAGGATTCTTAGCTGTTACTTCTTATCCACAGTGGATTGCGAACGTGGTACCAATACCTAAAAAGGACGGTAATGTGCGTATGTGTGTGGATTACAGAGATTTGAATAGGGAAAGCCCCAAGGATGACTTACCGCTTCCCCATATTGATGTTCTGGCTGATAACACTGCACAACATAAGATATTCTCCTTCATGGAAGGTTTCTCTGGTTATAATCAGATTAAAATGGCACCTGAAGACATGGAGAAAACAACTTTCGTCACACAGTGAGGCACCTTCTGTTACAAAGTTATGCCATTTGGGTTGAAGAACGTCGGGGCAACCTATCAGCGTGCTATGGTAGCTTTTATTCATGATATGATCCATCACGAGATAGAGGTCTACATTGACGATATGATAGCCAGGTCTCATTATGAAGAAGAGCACCTTGATCACTTGCAAAAGCTATTTGAAAGACTGAAAAAGTAAAAGTTAAGACTGAACCCGAACAAGTGCACCTTTGGAGTAAGATCTGGTAAGCTCTTAGGTTTCATTGTCAGTGGAAAAGGTATTGAAGTAGACCTTGCAAAGGTTAAACCTATACAAGAAATTCCAACTCCTCGCACTGAGAAGGAAGTTAGGGGATTCTTGGGACGTCTAAACTACATTGCCAGATTCATTTCCCACCTAACCACTACTTGTGAGCCAATCTTAAAATTACTGAAGAAAGATCAAGTAGTAAAGTGGAATGACGACTGCCAGACTGTCTTTGACAGAATCAAGGAGTATCTTCTAGAACCTCCAATTTTGATGCATCCAGTTGAAGGAAGACCTCTGATAATGTACTTAACAATATTAGAGAATTCAATAGGGTGTGTGTTGGGGCACCATGACAAGTCTGGTCGAAAAGATCATGCAATATACTACCTTAGCAAAAAGTTTACCGACTGTGAAACAAGATAGCCACTGCTCGAGAAAACTTGTTGCACTTTGGCATGGGATGCTCACCGACTAAGACAGTATATGTTGACTCACACTACCTTATTGATATCTAAAATGGACACTATCAAATACATATTTGATAAGTCCGCTCTCTCCGAAAGAATAGAAAGATGGAAAATGGTCTTGACCGAATACCATATTCAGTACACTACCCAAAAAGCAATCAAAGGGAGCATATTAGCTGATCATTTGGATCACCAGGCTGTAGACGACTACCAGTCAATGAATTTTGAGTTCCCGGACGAGAATATCATGATAGTAACTGATTATGAAAAACCTGGACGAGATGAAGGACCTGAAAAAGGATCCCAATGGACTATGGTCTTTGACGGAGCTTCCAATGCGCTTGGCAATGGCATCGGTGCTGTAATTATCTCCCCAGAAGGCTTCCATACATCCTTCACCGCCAACCTATGCTTTAGTTGTACCAACAATATGGTCGAATATGAAGCGTGTATCATGGGTCTTAAAGTTGTTATTGACTTAAGAATCAAATTCTTGAGCGTATATGGAGACTCGGTCCTGGTACTCAGTCAGATCAAAGGAGAATGAGACACGAAGCATCCTAATCTCGTCCCTTACTGAGAGCATGTGTTAACATTGACTCCATACTTTAAATAGATTACCTTTGAACATATTCCACGAGAAGAAAATCAGTTAGCGGACGTGCTAGCCACCATGTCATCCATGTTTAAAGTCAGATGGGATAACGAAGCTCCTCAGATCACTATCGAAAGATTAGACGAACCGACCCACTGTTATGAGATTGATGCGGAGGGAGTAGAAGAAAAGCCTTGGTTCCACAAGGTGAAAAGGTATCTCGAAGCTCAAGAGTACCCAGAGATAAAATATGTCAGCGACAAAAAGTTCTTAAGAAGGTTCTCTGCCAAGTTCTTCCTGAGTAATAAAATTCTCTACAAGTAGAACCATGATTCTACCTTACTGCAGTGTGTAGACAAGAGTGAGGTAGAGAAGATCATGAAAGATATTAACTAAGGTACTTTTGGCACCCATTCTAGTGGGCATACAATGTCTAAAAAGATCCTATGGGAAGGATACTATTGGTCCACTATGGAAGCCAATTGTCATCATCACTCCCGAACTTGTCATAAATGCCAAATCTATGCTGACAAAGTACATGTGCCTCCGGTTCCGCTAAATATCTTGACTTCTCCTTGGCCATTTGCAATGTGGGGTATTGATATGATTGGAGAGATTAGACCTACCTCTTCCAATGGACACTGTTTAATCCTTGTCTCCATTGATTACTTCACAAAGTTGGTAGAGGCAGCTTCATTTGCTTTCGTTATTAAGAACATCGTGGCCCAGTTCATTAGACACAGCCTTATCTATCGGTATGGCATTCTAGAAAGAATTATCACATATAATGGTACCAATCTCAATAATACTATGATTACCAAGCTCTGTACGCAGTTTAAAATCCAACATCATAACTCTTCTCCTTATCGGCTGAAGATGAATGGTGATGTGGAAGCTGCCAATAAGAATATAAAGAAGATTATACAGAAGATGACATTGACATATAAATACTGGCACGAGATGTTACCGTTTTCTCTTCATGGTTAACGTACCTCAGTGCACACGTCAACAGGGGAAACCCCCTTTTCTCTCGTATACGGTATGGAAGTTGTCTTACCCGTTGAAGTCCAGATCCCTTCTTTGATAATCATGAAGGATGCAGGTTTAAACGAAGACGAATGGATTCAGACTCGACTTGACCAATAAAACCTAATTGACGAGAAAAGGCTCACGGCTGTTTGTCATGGTCAGATGTACCAGAAACGTATAACCAAAGCTTTTAACAAGAAGGTCAGACCCATGTATATCAAGTGGGTGATGTAACACCCTCTAAAACCCCGCATATAATTTTCGCAAATATTAAAAATTATAAACTCAGAGTACATGTAATAATCGAGGAATGCTACAATTCTCTTTTAATAAAATAAATTCCTGTCATGCATAATTTTAGTGGTAACTCATACATGTCTACACAGCGGAATAATTTATTTAATAAAATCAAATGTTATAATATTTTCCAAAATCATCAGGGATTAACACCTGGAAAAGTCAACGTCATATTATAACAATTAAAAGAAAATAAACGAGTCTGACTAAAGCAGCTCGACAACCAAACGTTCCCAGAGTTACAACTATCAGAGCATGACCCGGACATACTAAAACGAAACTAAACTAGACACGATAAGCCTTCGCCAAGCACCTGAGCGAAGCTCCTCAATCTGAAATATTCAACAGTAAGGGTGAGCTTCTCAAATATACATTTGGTTATACATTCATAACAATCAATTCACGAAATCATAAGCATCACCCAATAATTAGCATATTTCATAGTTTACAAAACCTTTACAATTCATATATCCATGACATATTGCCTTTCATATTTGCAAATATTCATCAAACATCATCAACCATTTATCAATCATACGTGCATACAAACAATCAAATATAACATTGGAAAAATCATCCATTCATGTTATATTCGAGTAATGCAACACACCCATGCATGTGGTACCACTTCACCGCCCCATTAAATCGCGGGTCACGGATAACTCACCGTTCCATTATATCGCGGACACGGCTACCACCTCAACATTCCATTAGATCGCGGACACGTATATTGGCCACCATGTTAATTCCACACAATGGGAATTAACAAATGCAACATGATATGTAAGTATGTAACACTCAGCATACTATGAACATCAATCAACATATCATGCACATCAACAATATCAAACATAACATGATAGGAATAGCATGTAACCACTCAGCATACTATTAAACATCAATCATATCAAGTTATTTCATAATTCATGCTTGATAACATCATCTAAAAGCATGACAATAAGATCCACATAGTGTTGGTATCATAACATACAATCGTTATTCGATACACACATCAATCAACACTAGGAATTCAATAAACACATATTCAAAACATGTCAAACACTGCACATCAAAACCGGATCAATCCGTACTTAACAACATGCACGGAAAACATAGTTTAAAAACCAACACAGGAGGTTTAACACGGGTGCCCGTGTAAAACAACACTGCCCGTGTGGAAATGTGTCCAGAAAACACGTTTTTTTGACAATACAGGGGATCAACACGGGCGCCCGTGTAAATCAACACGGCCCGTGTTGAATTGTGCCCAGAAAACCCATTTTTATGCCAACACAGTGAATCAACACGGGCGCCCGTGTTAATCAACACGCCCGTGTTGAATTATGGCCAGAAAACACATTTTCATCAGCATACAGTGAATCAACACGGGTGCCCGCGTAAATCAACGCGCCCGTGTTGATGAGTGCGAACCCAATTTTTCTGTTTTTGCAGCAGCTCATATATCCATTTTTTTGCACGAAAATACCTCTCTACGGCGGTGCAATATAGTACAAAGACATCCAATCCATCATAGGAACCTAAAGTCTCTAATTGATTCATAAAATCGGGAACTTAAACCTTTTCTAACAAAGTTCAATCCTAAGGTTATCGATCCCTAGAAACATCTAACAATTGGGATTTCCTACGATTACCCGAATCAACCGTACATAAACCCATAAACAAATATAAATCGAGTATAAACCCCCCTTACCTTATCAATTAGCAGCTTTGAGTTCTTGAGCGATGTTCTTCGTTCTCCGTTCTTCAGAGCTCTATTTTCCCAAATTCCAACTTCTGTTCTTACGTGAAAACCAAAAATGAGAAAATGGCCTAAGTCCCAAACATAACTTTATTTCTCTGCACCCCCACTCTTTACTAACAACATCTAAGCCCAATAACATAAAAATCCCAATATTCCTTATTTCTTTTATTTTCCTCAAATACTCCAAAATAAATAATTCTTTTTATTTTATTAATTCTAATAAAATAAATTCCCAAATTTAAATAAATCAATTAATTGAAAACGGGGTGTTACAACTCTCCCCCACTAAAAGAGTTTTCGTCCTCGAAAACATACCTTAGACGAACAGCTCCGGATAAGCCTCTTTCATCTGGCTCTCCAGCTCCCAAGTGATATTTCCATCTGCTGGACCTCCCCAAGCAACCTTCACTAATGCTATCTCTTTACCTCTTAACTGTTTCACTTCCCGATCTTCTATCCTCATAGGCAATGCTTCTACTGTCAGGTTATCTCTTACCTGTACATCATCTATTTGGATTACATGAGATGGGTCTGGAATGTATCTCCTCAACTGAGAAACATGAAAAACATCGTGCAAATTCGCAAGTCTCGGAGGTAAAGCAATGCGATAAGCAACTTCTCCAACTCTTTCCGTAATCTGAAACGGACCAATAAAACGCGGGGTCAACTTCTTAGACTTCAACGCCCGACCAATACCCGTCATCGGAGTAACTCTCATAAACACATGATCTCCAGCACTGAATTCTAAATTCTTTCTCCTCTTATCATGATAACTTTTCTGACGACTCTGAGAAGCTCTCATCTTCTCTTGAATCAATTTGATCTTTTCGGTAGTCTGCTGAACAATCTCTGGCCCAATTACCGAACTCTCTCCAGATTCATACCAACACAAAGGCGTCCTACACCGTCTACCATACAATGCCTCAAACGGAGCCATACCAATACTCGAATGGTAACTATTGTTATAAGTAAACTCAATCAATGGCAAATAGCTATCCCAAGCTCCACCTTTCTCTAAAACACAAGCACGCAATAAATCTTCCAACGATTGAATCGTCCTCTCCGTCTGTCCATCAGTCTGAGGATGGTAAGCTGAACTCAATCTCAACTTAGTACCCAAAGCCTTCTGCAATCCTTCCCAAAATTTCGAAGTGAACCTCGGATCTCTATCTGACACAATACTAGAAGGAACTCCATGCAAACTCACTATTTTCTCAATATACAACTGTGCCAATCTCTCCATCGAGTAATCCATTCGCACCGGTATAAAATGAGCAGACTTAGTCAACCTGTCCACAACGACCCATATCGCTTCACAATTCATAGGAGTCCTTGGCAACCCAGATACGAAATCCATAGAAATACTATCCCACTTCCATTCTGGAATAAACATCGGTTGCATAAACCCAGACGGCTTTTGATGCTCAATCTTCGATTTCTGACAGATTAAACATGCATACACAAATTCAGCTATTTCCTTTTTCATTCTCGGCCACCAAAACAATTTCTTCAAATCATGATACATTTTCGTGGCACCCGGATGAATGCTCATCCCACTGCGATGTCCTTCCTCTAATATACTTTTCTTGATTTCTGCGACATCAGGAACACAAACTCTATCGCCAAATCTCATAACATCATTTTCATCAATCCTAAACTCACTACCTTGACCTTGGTTGATCAATGTCAATTTATCAACTAAATTAACATCGGATTTCTGCCCGATCCTGATCTCTTCTAGAATACCACTAGTAAGTTTCAACATACCCAAACGAACACACTTCGGAGTACTTTCACAAACCAAACTCAAATCTCGGAATTGCTCAATTAAATCCAATTCACGAACCATCATCATAGACATATGCAAGGACTTCCTGCTCAAAGCATCTGCAACTACATTTGCCTTACCAGGATGGTAATTCAAACCAAAATCATAATCTTTGAGGAATTCTAACCACCTTCTTTGCCTCATATTGAGCTCTTTCTGATCGAAAAGATACTTCAAACTCTTATGATCACTATACACTTCAAACCTCGAACCATACAGATAATGTCTCCACAATTTCAAGACAAACACAACTGCTGCCAACTCTAAGTCATGAGTAGGATAGTTCCTTTCATGAACCTTCAACTGTCTCGAAGCATACGCAACTACCTGCTGATTCTGCATTAAAACACCACCTAAACCCAACAGAGATGCATCACAATAGACCACAAAAGATTCCACCGGATTCGGCAAAATCAGAATAGGAGCACTTGTCAATCTCCGCTTCAATTCTTGGAAACCTTTCTCACAATCAGAATCCCAAATAAACGCTTGTCCTTTACGAGTCAACTTCGTCAACGGCAATGCTAACTTTGAGAATCCTTCGATAAACTTTCTGTAATAACCTGCAAGACCAAGAAAACTTCTGATTTCCGAAACAGTCTTCGGCGCTTCCCACTGAGATACCGCTTCTACTTTCGTAGGATCCACTGCAATACCATTCTTAGAAATCACATGTCCAAGAAAACTAACTTCATTCAGCCAGAACTCACATTTGGACAACTTTGCATACAACTTCTTATCTTTCAACAACTCTAACACAATTCTGAGATGTTCCGCATGTTCTTCGTCATTCTCGGAATAAATCAGAATGTCATCAATAAAAACCACAACAAACTTATCCAGATATGGGTGAAAAATCCTATTCATATATTCCATGAAAACACCAGGTGCATTAGTAACTCCGAACGGCATAACAGAATATTCATAATGCCCATACCTCGTTCGAAAAGCAGTCTTTTGAATATCTTCCGCTTTCACACGAATCTGATGATATCCAGATCTCAAATCAATCTTACTGAATACACTGGCTCCAATTAACTGATCCATTAAATCATCAATCCTCGGTAACGGGTACCGATTCTTAATGGTTACCTTGTTCAATTGCCTGTAATCAACACACAATCTCATAGAACCTTCTTTCTTCTTAACCAACAATACCGGAGCACCCCAAGGCGAAACACTTGGACGAATAAACTTCTTCTCCAGTAAATCTTCCAACTGACTCTTCAATTCAGCCAATTCAGACGCAGACATACGATATGGCACCATCGACACCGGTCTCGTACCAGGAATTAAATCTATAGAAAATTCCACTTCTGTCTCAGGAGGTAACTCGCCAACATCATCAGGAAAGACTTCTGGAAAATCATACACCACTGGCAATTCACTACTCCTGACCTTTCCTGTTGCATCTAACGAAGCAAGTAACATAAACACATTAGCACCATCTTCCATTGCTTCTTGCACCTGCCTAGCAGTCATAGTCAAATTCTCGACACCAACTGCTTCTGGGAAAATCACCGTCTTAGCAAAGCAGTTCAGATGAACCCGGTTAAATTCCAACCAGTTCATCCCAAGGATAATATCAATTTGTTCAAGCGGTAGGCACACTAAGTCCATACCGAAACCTCTACCAAAAATCTCAATAGGACAATTCCTACATACGAGTGAAGTTGTCACTGAACCCGATGCAGGAGTATCAACAACCATGCTACCTCGCATACCAGATATGTCCAGTTTCAACCTCTCAGCACAATCCAAAGAAATGAAAGAATGAGTTGCACCAGTATCAATAATTGCAACTAAAGGTGTGCCATGAATAAAACACGTACCTTTAATCAATCGATCCTCTGGGGTAGTCTCAGATCCAGACAAAGCAAACACTTTTCCACCTGACTGATCCTTCCTAGGCTTAGGACACTGCGGACGAATGTGACCTTCTTCGCCACAATTGTAACAAGTAACAGACTTCCCTTTGCAATCAATAGACAAATGACCAGCCTTTCCACATTTATAGCACTTATTCTCGTCACTCTTGCAATCTCGAATGTGATGACCAGACTCACCACACCTGTAGCATCTGATAGGAGCCTTAGAATCTCCCCCACTAGGCCTCTTCCAACCGCCTGATCTCTGGTTATCTCTACCATATGGCTTGCCACGGTCCATATGTTGCTTCCCTCTTTTATCAACAGCCCCACGAGAGTGAGACGACCGATTCTTGGTAATATCTTCTTCCAAGATTCTGCTACAATCCACCAGATCAGAAAATCTACGAATACGCTGGTACCTGATTCCCTGCTTAATCTCATCTCGGAGACCATTCTCAAATTTGATACATTTAGAGAATTCTCCAGCCTCATCATTGTTGTAGTGTGCATAATACTTTGCCAGCTCAGTGAACTTAGTAGCATACTCACTAACAGTCAGATTGCCCTGCTTAAGCTCCAAAAATTCAATTTCCTTTCTTCCCCGAACATCTTCAGGAAAGTACCTCCTCAGAAAAGCCCTTCTGAAGTTAGCCCAAGTCAGTGCCTCTCCATCCTGAACCATTTCAGTCCTTGTGGCAACCCACCAGTCGTCGGCCTCTTCTGCCAACATATGCGTACCATATCTGACTTTCAGATCTTCAGCACAATCGATCACACGGAAAATCCTTTCGATTTCCTTCAGCCACTTCTGAGCACCTTCGGGGTCATGTGTACCTTTGAACAACGGAGGATTGTTCCTCTGGAAATTTCCCAATTGCCTATCAGCACCAATCACGCCTCCAGTTGGGTTTCCAGCAAGTACACCAGCTAACATCCCCAAAGCCTCAACTAGTGCAGCATCATTTCGTCCATTACCTCTTCCAGCCATATTCCTGAGAATTAAAACATACTCCACATCAGAATACAGTATCGACAGTGTTACCTTGCACTAGTCGCATACGAAAAGGAATGACTGACTCAAGACTCTGGTCACAACGACCGACTATGCTCTGATACCACTATTGTAACACCCTCTAAAACCCCGCATATAATTTTCGCAAATATTAAAAATTATAAACTCAGAGTACATGTAATAATCGAGGAATGCTACAATTCTCTTTTAATAAAATAAATTCCTGTCATGCATAATTTTAGTGGTAACTCATACATGTCTACACAGCGGAATAATTTATTTAATAAAATCAAATGTTATAATATTTTCCAAAATCATCAGGGATTAACACCTGGAAAAGTCAACGTCATATTATAACAATTAAAAGAAAATAAACGAGTCTGACTAAAGCAGCTCGACAACCAAACGTTCCCAGAGTTACAACTATCAGAGCATGACCCGGACATACTAAAACGAAACTAAACTAGACACGATAAGCCTTCGCCAAGCACCTGAGCGAAGCTCCTCAATCTGAAATATTCAACAGTAAGGGTGAGCTTCTCAAATATACATTTGGTTATACATTCATAACAATCAATTCACGAAATCATAAGCATCACCCAATAATTAGCATATTTCATAGTTTACAAAACCTTTACAATTCATATATCCATGACATATTGCCTTTCATATTTGCAAATATTCATCAAACATCATCAACCATTTATCAATCATACGTGCATACAAACAATCAAATATAACATTGGAAAAATCATCCATTCATGTTATATTCGAGTAATGCAACACACCCATGCATGTGGTACCACTTCACCGCCCCATTAAATCGCGGGTCACGGATAACTCACCGTTCCATTATATCGCGGACACGGCTACCACCTCAACGTTCCATTAGATCGCGGACACGTATATTGGCCACCATGTTAATTCCACACAATGGGAATTAACAAATGCAACATGATATGTAAGTATGTAACACTCAGCATACTATGAACATCAATCAACATATCATGCACATAAACAATATCAAACATAACATGATAGGAATAGCATGTAACCACTCAGCATACTATTAAACATCAATCATATCAAGTTATTTCATAATTCATGCTTGATAACATCATCTAAAAGCATGACAATAAGATCCACATAGTGTTGGTATCATAACATACAATCGTTATTCGATACACACATCAATCAACACTAGGAATTCAATAAACACATATTCAAAACATGTCAAACACTGCACATCAAAACCGGATCAATCCGTACTTAACAACATGCACGGAAAACATAGTTTAAAAACCAACACAGGAGGTTTAACACGGGCGCCCGTGTAAAACAACACTGCCCGTGTGGAAATGTGTCCAGAAAACACGTTTTTTTGACAATACAGGGGATCAACACGGGCGCCCGTGTAAATCAACACGGCCCGTGTTGAATTGTGCCCAGAAAACCCATTTTTATGCCAACACAGTGAATCAACACGGGCGCCCGTGTTAATCAACACGCCCGTGTTGAATTATGGCCAGAAAACACATTTTCATCAGCATACAGTGAATCAACACGGGTGCCCGCGTAAATCAACGCGCCCGTGTTGATGAGTGCGAACCCAATTTTTCTGTTTTTGCAGCAGCTCATATATCCATTTTTTTGCACGAAAATACCTCTCTACGGCGGTGCAATATAGTACAAAGACATCCAATCCATCATAGGAACCTAAAGTCTCTAATTGATTCATAAAATCGGGAACTTAAACCTTTTCTAACAAAGTTCAATCCTAAGGTTATCGATCCCTAGAAACATCTAACAATTGGGATTTCCTACGATTACCCGAATCAACCGTACATAAACCCATAAACAAATATAAATCGAGTATAAACCCCCCTTACCTTATCAATTAGCAGCTTTGAGTTCTTGAGCGATGTTCTTCGTTCTCCGTTCTTCAGAGCTCTATTTTCCCAAATTCCAACTTCTGTTCTTACGTGAAAACCAAAAATGAGAAAATGGCCTAAGTCCCAAACATAACTTTATTTCTCTGCACCCCCACTCTTTACTAACAACATCTAAGCCCAATAACATAAAAATCCCAATATTCCTTATTTCTTTTATTTTCCTCAAATACTCCAAAATAAATAATTCTTTTTATTTTATTAATTCTAATAAAATAAATTCCCAAATTTAAATAAATCAATTAATTGAAAACGGGGTGTTACAGGTGACGTAGTAATCAAGCGCATCATCCTGCCACAAGGTGATCCCAGGGGAAAGTGTACTCCTACATACGAAGGACCATTTGTGATCAAAAACATATTTTCTGGTGGAGCTATGATAATAACCACTATGGACAGTGACGACCTTCCGCACCCTGTGAACACAGACATAATTAAAAGATACTACGCATAAAAAGAGACCCGCTAGGTCGACTAGCATAGGAAAAAATAAGGGCATCCCGGCGAACCAAAAGGGTTCGGGAAAAAATTAGGGATATATATAAAAAAAATCTGTACACCCGGCAAGTCGAAAACTTGAAAAGGCGGCTTGGACAAAAAGGGGTATCCCGGTGGACAGAAAACCTGAAAGGGCGGTCCAGACATAAGTTAGGGATTTAAAAGCATACAACTATGTCCCGTTGGATCACTTTACAGCCAGACTTCAGTATCAAGTGTCAAATTCAAATGATATGGATCAATCCAGCCAGCTTCGGCCAAGAAGCAAAGAGATGAGACACTCAAAGATATAAAAGCAATATCAGAATGGGAACCCGATGAGATTATTTCACATAGTTTTTCTCTCTTTGTATACCACTTTATATAGTTTTCATTATTACGAAGACATTCTCTTATTAGGATGTTCGTCTCCTTCTACAAAGACACCTGTTGTAGGAAAATTTCTTCAAATTAATACAAAACTACCTCTTTGAAAGTGCAAAACTACTTGTTTTTTATATTTCTGTTTTGTTTGCAAAAATGTCCAGTGATTATTTTTGAACATATGCTTTGAATGTGATAACCATTTACAAATACACGCATAAAAACAGAAAAAAAAGTTGCTATGGGTTTTGAGAATTGGGATAATATCAAAAAGCCATCTGTAAATCCCCACAGAACACCCCTAGGGGATCATTTTCACAAAATTAATTATTAGCAAGGGTGCATTCCCCAGTAGGTACCGAAATGGGGGCATCTTCCCGCAGGTCACCGCCATATTTTCAGCGTATAGCCTATTGATTTCATATATTCCGGCATCTCTTAAATTGATCAAGAGTTTCAATCATCTCTCCAATACCTTGGAGCTTTACTCAGCATGGTCTATAAGTTTCTTGGTTTCCTCAGTAGGGTTTCATCAAACAGTTTACGAAGTTTCTTTCCCCTGTAGAGTTTATTTCTCTAGTTATAAAAATCCATCTCCCAACAAATAGTGAAGAATTGCATTCTTCATCCCCAGTAGCAGTCAGGGATTTATTTTCCCAATTCAACGACACTGTAAAGAACAACTGATACTCTCACATATTGCATTCATACATCATTTTACAAGCGTCATAGCATATACGTACCAAATGCATATAGCAGTCTCATTTATTTTGAGAACATCATAACCCAATTCATTTCACGCATCATAACATTGCATACAACTAACTCTTTACCTTTTTAGAAAAGATCAATAGACGAATATCATCAATGATTTTCAACAGTTCCAGATTAATTCCTGAAACCAGACATGGCAACTATCTGTGAATAATTGATTGTAGATCAATTCTCAAAATAAGATGAGGCGACTATCTACATGACCAGGTTAGAGATTAATTCCTGAAACCAGACAGGGCGACTATCTCAACAACAAATAAAAGTAGGTCCCAGATTAATTCCCGAATAAAGACGGAGCAACTATCTGAGATAACAGCTCAAGTTACTATGAAGCCTAGATTTTGACCAGATAACAGTTTAAGTTTCTGCGAAGCTTGGAATACGACCAGATAACAATTTAACTTCTTCAATTACTGTGAAGCCTGGATCCGACCAGATAACAGTTTAATTTTAATTTATTGCAAAGCTTGGAATCCGACCATATAGCAATTAACTTCTATCCTTTCAAGAAAATTACTGTGAAGCCTGGAATACGACCAGATAAAGTTTAACTTTGTTTTTTTGTAAATCCTGGAATCCGACTATATAAAAAATTAATTTCAGTAAGTTGTTGTGAAGCCTGGAATCCGACCAGATAGCAATTAGCTTCATCCTTTCATCTAAGTTACTGCAAAGCCTGGAATTCGACCATATAACAGTTTAACATTAAGAAAGTTACTGTGAGGCCTGGAAACCGACCGAATAAAAGTTAATCTCATATTCCCCAGCAAGCCGCTGTGAAACCTAAAATACGACCAGATAACAGTCAACTTTATTATCCTCAGCAAGTTAGTGTGAAGCCTGAATTTCAACCAGATAACAACTAACTTTCATATCCCCAGTCAAGAGATAACTCCCCAGTAGAGTAATGGACAAATATAACTCCTAGAATATATTCCCAAATAGAAATCAACATTCCCCAGTGGAGTCCTTCTCAAACAAGAAGAATAGGATTCCCAACAAAGAGACCTCTTATGGCTCAGAGTAAATCGACCAAAGATTTATTCTGATGTTTCTTCCAGTTTGAAGTAATCATTTATTTTGGATGGCATCTATAAGCCCATCTCCTACGACTCTCTGTCATCTTCTCCAAATGGCATCCGTAAGCCCATTCCTGATATCATCAACCAACAATGTTACTTCATGTGTATGTGGGTGCAAATTTCTGGGCACTCTAGTGTTCAATCATCTTCCACCTTCAAATTACGAAAGGTAGACAAGCCAATCTAAATCCTCGGGTTTAAGAAGATTGAATAGGGGAAGCTGTTGTACCCTAAAATTTTCCCTCTCATTTTACTCAATACATGCTCATTGAGGTCCTCAATTGCTCAAGGTTGACCAGGAATTGGCCAGAAAAATTCTCCTCCTAAGCAATGGACTTCCAACTAGGGTTTCACTTCTCATAAATAATTTTGAGTGGAAAAGGCTTCAAGTGATTTCCATTGTCCCTAATATGTCCTCAATAATGTTCATGCCAAGTTTCATGCCTTTCACTACAAGCTTGCTCAATCAATTGCTCAAATGCTTGAAAATCAACTATACTAGGTCCAAAGTTAATTGTGGCCAATATACACTCAAACTTCAAGATTTTTGGTCAACATTAACATCTTGAAGTGATATCAATAATTTTATAAAGGTTTGATCATGATTCCTCAAGGAATGCTTTCAAATCATCAAGAATCTAAAAGTGCAAAATTAGGGTTTACTAGGAAAAGTCAATTGAACTTTGACCAGGCATAACTTTCACATGCTTCATCCATTTTTCCCCAACAAAATCTAATTGTGAATAAAATTCAATTTCCTACAACTTTTCTTTTTCCCGCAAGTTCAAGAAAAGCATAATTTGGAAGATATAAGCTCATACGTTACAGGTCATTTTCAGAAAGTCAACAAAAGACACATTTTTTTCAAGGCAATTTACATCAAGAAAAAGTCTTCAAATGCAAAATTGATCAAAAGAGAGATTGAAGAGGACATCTTGGGATTTTCAAAAATTGCTATATCATATTCAAAGGTTAAAAAGTGAGCAAGTTATGACTTTCACAAGCTGGAGAATTTTGAGAAATTTCAAGAAATACACATTGAGCAAATTTATGTTTTTAGGTTAATGGGCCTAATTTTTGAGACTTGAACATATTCATGACATGTCCAAGAACCTATAAACTCACCCATGCATGAGCTTGATTTTTTTAATATTTATTTTGGATTTTTATCCAAATAAATTAAATAAATGCAAGATTAATGTATGAGGCGTGTAAGGCTTGAGAGGTGACCATGTTAGAGGCCCAAGAGCTCATGAATAGCTGTGAAAAATGCATAAAATATATTGGAATGCTATTGGATCAAATATAGCAAGTTTCATGCAATAATAAAATCATATATTTTCATCATAATATGCAAAGATTTGGACTCTTTTTGTTACCCTAATCTTGTCTCATATGTATACACAACACATCCATTCATCAAGGGGACACACAACTTCCTCCAAACCCTAAAAGAAAATTTCCAAAAAATTTCAAAGAAGGTGAAATTCATATCGCACGATCCAACCTTCCTCAGTCTATTCCAGGCGTTCAATCATCATCTTGAGATTCCCAGGGTCCAGAACCAAGTCCAATGCACCCCAAAAATTCTCTCACGCCATTCCACCGGTTTGTTAAATTTCGTTGATCTCAAATATTTGTATCATGCAATATAAATGAATGTCGCATACATATATGTGTTCATACTAATGATTGTGTCTGTTTATAATCATTACATGTGAAGTTTAACGCAAGGATGAAGATTTGCCATTGTTAGGGAAAAACTTCAGTCAAGCTTCGTTCTCCAGGATATAGGGACTTTCATACGAAACAAACCCCACCATCAAATTCTCAAGGGTCTAATTAGTCTAGTAGGGTTATCTTTTTGCCTGTTTTCATTGATTTTCACAGCATTTGGGTTTTGAGGCCATCGGAGAAAATAACCGGAGGTTTGACTCTGGCCTGGCCTGATCGTTTGATTTCGGTAGCCTAGTGTGCCATTTCGTGATTGGTTGATTCAAAATCCCATGGGTCCACTGAAGCGCGCGTGGTAGACATCTCAACATTTTATCTTGTTTGCATTATATTATTATTGTTTGGTATATACTCCCGGATGTAAATCCGTCCCAATGGTTGGTGTTTATGTGTTAAGGTATTGTGTGTGTGCAAGGGCAGGGGTTCGATCCCTGCCTCTTACCATATTATTTTCAAAATTTCCTTTGCAGATCTAGTGCTCCCAGATCTAAGGCGTGCACCATACATCACCTAGTCATCACCATCAGATCCCAACTAATTTGGATCCAGCGCCCCAGACGTGCAGCCTCATCATGGACCCTCAAGGGGTCTCCCTCACTGGAGTCAGCGGAAGTCTGGGCCTCCCCATATTTGGGTCTCACAATTTCCAACTTGCACCACCCCCCAGTTTGTTTTGACATCAAGCCCATTCTTTTCTTTGATCTATTTATTTATTTTAATTTTTTCATTTATTTATTTAATCAAAAAAAAAATAAATAAAAAAATAGATTTAGGACTTTCTCAATTAAAATTGATTTTGTAAAGTTATTAATTAATTATCTTGACTCATTTTTTAAAAATTAAAAATCAAGTAAACTTAGAATTTAATTTTCACAATAAAAAATACAAAAATATAGATTTAGTTTCCTTTTTCTTAATTTCATTTTTCATTAATAATTAATATTTTTCTTTAAGACTGGATTTAGTTAATTAATTATTTTTATTTTAATTCAAACTCTTTCTTAAAATAAAATAAAACAAACAACAAAAATATTCTCCTCTTTTGCTTAGAACTTTTAGGGTTTTAGACGTTCCCTTTGATTCGCACGCGTTTAAATATTTTCGCATTATTATTACCCTTTCTTATTATTGTACCTACTTCCCGAATTGTAATAGTTTAAACTAGGACTTTATTTACTGCTTTTTATTTCCCCAATTTTTGGACTTGTAAATCCCCCTCCCCGAAGCCATGTGTTGTACCCCAAAATTTGCCCTCACATATTCTTCAAGATTTGCCAAAAGCATGCTTCAAAATTCCCCAAGGGTTGCACAGTTCAAGGGCCTCCTAACAGTCAAAAACTAGGGTTTTGGTTCTGGCAAAGAAATTGAAGTTTTCAAGGGTCCAATCAAGTCCCATATGCATACAAACATGGTCAAGCATCTTCATGCCAAGTTTCAAGACTTACAACACAAAATTGCACAGTCAAAAACCCTAATTGCTCAGCAGTCAACTGTAGGGGCAAAATGGTCATTTGACAGTCAAAAGTTCAAATTTTTGGTCAACATCTCATTTTGAAGCCACAAACATCATTTGATCAATGCTTGATCATGATTCTCAAAGCTTGGCTCAAAAAGTCTCAAGATGCAAAAGTTTCCATATTTGGACAGTTGAAAAAGTCAACTGTAACTTGACCAAGGCATAACTTCCACATGGTTTATCAGAAAAATTCCATCCAAAGCTCATTTTGAAGAGAAAGGCATTTCCTACAACTCCTCTTCACACTTCAAGTCCAAGAAATGCTCTCACAAAAAGTTATCAATTTCAACATTATAGGTCATTTTCAAAAGTCAACAAAAAGGGACTTTAAGTCAAAGGCCATAACTTGAGATTGGTAAATCAAAATGACATGGAACCAAAGGCATTGGTTAGAGGACTTCAAGACCTTTCCAAAATGTCCAAGAACATGATCAAAGCGTAAAAATTGAGCAAGATATGCCTTGTGGAAGTTGGGAAATTTTTGGGTATTTTGAAAAGTCAACTTTGCTTCAAATGCCTTAAAATTGCTAATGGGCCACATTTTCTTCCAAGATTCATCATCCAAAGCATGTGCACGACCATTTGGCCCAAAGGGAATTTATTCATCATTTTTATTTATTTATTTGAATTTTTAATTGCTATTAATTCACTTAATAAAATAAAATATGTGAAAAATACCAAAGCAAGCTTTTCAAATCTTTTTATGCATGAAATATCTTCAAGATTTCGTGCATTATCTGATATGGAAAGAATCAAGGTGATTTGGACATAATTGGTATCAAAACACATGTGAAAAAGATTGAAAAATTATGCATGGAAATCAAATATTGTTCTCATCAATGCAAAGATCTTTTGATTGAAAACTCAACCCTAATCCATCCTCATATAAGTGTGATCAAAACCTAATGCCAAGGAATCTCTAAGCTGCGCCCCATCTGAAGGAAGAACTTTGCAATTTTATCAAAAAAATCCAAAACTGAAAATTGCCTTGGAGGACGATTCAGAGGAAAATATTGATCCCAAAGGCTTCCTAGGACACCTTTGAACCTGCCTGAATACTTTTCCACGCTTCCAACCTCAGGAATTGGTACATAGAAGTCAAGCTGTTTCATCTTTTTTGCATAAACGTGTTTTATCATTCAAGCCATATTCATGCATTCTAACGTTTGTTTTATGCTAATATGAACTCAACAAAACTCATGGCATCACTGAATTAAATTAACACTGCTTGTATAGGGAATTGCCATTGTTGTTTTTTAGGGTTGCAGGAGCCACAAATTAGGGCTTTACGCCTGGGAAAAAATTAGCTAACCTAAGTGGCATCATTGGAATCAGGAGCTCATGACAAATCCAATACACTAGTCGCGCTCAATTTATGAGCGATAGATTTCTAATCGCTATTTTCATGTTCATCGTTTTGTGGGGGTTTAAAACCCCCGCTATTTGAATGTTTTTTGTTTCAGAACAATGAAGAAGATGATGCGTGGAAGACAGTGATTGGCGGGTTCAAAGCTTGGCGCGCGTTTTTTCGTTTCAGACCACTCGCACTTACTTTTCATTATATTATTTATGTAGCGTTATAATAACAAAGAAACACAACAACGCGATTGGCAGGGCATCAGTGTGGTAAACTCTGGGACCTGGGTTCGATCCCCAGGTCCCCCATGTTATTTCCTTATTTTTCTTGCTAATATCTTCCTATGCAGCGTGTCTTCTAATGATCACCATACACCCATAATCCAAACGCGCCACATGGCCACTGAGGGCAATCTAAAGGTTAAGATTTGAGGAGCACCACAAGCATCAGTCAATGCAGACACACGTGACCAGAAAAGTCAAAAGAGGCCAGGAAAACGTTGGGCCTAATTACTGAATTATACCTCCAGTTTGGGGACAGAACCCCCCATTGGTTTGCTCTTTAATCTTTTTTTTGTATTTTTTCTACTTTTATTTGTTTTAATTAATTTTAATTTAATTCTTTAAATTAATATTTTCTTAACATAAAAATAATAAAAATCAGAAATTCATAAAAATTAAAATATATTTCATTTAATGTTATTTTTTTGTAAAAAAGGTCTTATTAATTAATTAGTTTTTTATTCTAAGATTAACTTTAACATTTTCTTAATAAATTTAAAATTTGTAGAATTAGGATTTAATTACTTTTATCTTTTTCTTTTCTTTTATCATTATTAATTATTAATTATTTTCTTGTAAATAAAATTGCATTAATTAATTAGGTTTAATTTTAGGTTCAATTTTAATAGTTTTTCTTAATAAATAAAAATAGTTAGAATTAGGGTTAATTAATTTCTTAGTTTCATTTAATTCTCTTATTAAAAATCCATAAAATACAAAAAACTCAAAAATCTTTTCTTTTTACTTTAATTTAATTAATTTGTTAATCATAATTTAATTTCATTAAAAAGGGTCCAACGCCCTCGCATTCGATCGCAATTCCAATTCGCGCGTTTATTTTATTTCCTCCTTTTATGTAATTCTCCCAAAGCCATGTAAATTCGATATTTATATTTCTCGCACTTTACTTTATTTTATGTCAAATCGGGTCCTGGATTTAATTTGGCGATGTGGACCCGCGCCTTTGTAATAGTTTAGGAACTTTTTAATTTTCCGCAACTTTTTAACTGTTAATAAATCAGCATGCAAGAATGAATGTTAAAATAAAAACAAAAGCGTAGATCACCTATGACATGAACAAGATAAATGTAAATGAACATGACACACAAATCACACACCACCCCTAGGGTACGCTTCACTGTTGCCTTGCCTCTCGAAAGGTGATCGTCGAGTAGAGGATGTTTTAGTAAGTCCTCATGATCCGGGAACCTGGCATGAGGGTAGCTTCTAAGGTATCTTCCTATTGCTCTGGTGATCACTATGTCCCGAACCTCGAATTGACCCGAACACCTCCAACGGTGGTGCTACCTACCTCTCAATGGTGGGATGGCACTACTTTAAAGGACATCTACACAGACGAATTCCTTAGGGTAGGTAGACGACTCTAGATACTTGCTCTAATTTCAAAAAACAAATCAAAAATACTTTTCACCGACACCTTTTCAAAAAGCTTTCGAAAGCAACTTTTCAAACACTCTTGAGGACCGATACAAGAGTCGAACTGAAATTTTCAAAGAAACTTTTTAAAACCCACAGTTGAAAAGCAAACAAACATTTTGAAAACACAAATGAGCAAGTATCTAAGAGCCCATGGATAACCATGGATAGAAAGGGTGCTAACACCTTCCCTTTCTATAATCTACCTCCCGAACCGAGAGCAATCTCTACAAGGAATTTTTCTGTGCTTTTGTCCTTTCCATTTGGAGAAAATAAAAGACGGTGGCGACTCTTGCTTCCGCGACATTTCGCGAACCAGCGTTAAACAGTCAGTTCCAGATCCACCGATCACAGAACTGGCGACTCTGCTGGGGATAAACTGAAAGTGAGGTGTACCTTAGGACTAAGATCACTGTGTTTTCAATTGCTTTCTTTGCTTGCTTTAAATTGTGGGACTGTCTTGGGAGTTCTATAGATCCTAACCCGGATCTGGGGATACCTTCTTAGAAAGTAGCAACAAGGCTGTGAGGGAACTGTGCGGGGTATACCGACATGGTTGAAGCAGTCTGCTACGTTGATGTGGCACTTTGGTGTGTACCAGTAACCCTTGAGTTCAGTCAAGGAGAGTACGGGGCCTCCGCATGGTGTCGTGAAGCATCAACTGAACTTAGGAACCTTAATTGAACCATCTTGGCCTCTTTAGGGTAGTGAGATAACTGACTTTGGTGCAGTCCGAGGTTGGTTGATACTCGATACTACACTCAATTGAGGGTTGTTTTCTTGGAATATTTTGGTCGCCAGTTCAATGGCTAAATCGAAACGATGAACAATGAAAGCAATCCAATGATATTGGGACCCTTAGAACCCGGTTAATTCTGATAGGACAGGTTTCGAGCCCACCAACTTCAAGAGGGTAGTACCCCAAACTTCATGCCGGCCTAAGCTCTAAGGGCTCTTTGTGTGACTTGTGTGCTTTCAAACTTGACTACTTGCATACTCGTTATCTGACACTTGAGTTTCTTGCAGGTTTTGTTTACAGTCCTTAATCTGGACTCATAACAGGGTTTACCTACATTACTCCATGCATAGCATAACATCATACCATTGCATACATCCTGCATAAGGACTAACCCATTTCAAGGATCTCAAGGGTCTGTGATGCAGGTCATGATGAGTCAAAATATCTAGCAAGGGGCAAAGGGGATTTATTTTCCTCTAGCCAAGGTTGATAATTTGAGTCAGGGGCTATGACCCACTTGATATGGTGAGCTTTGACTCTTGAAGAAGGTTCCCCTAGCCAAGGTTGTTTGGAAAGCAAAACAAGGTTGATGACTTGAGTCAGGGGCTATGACCCACTCGATATGGTGAGCCTTGACCCTTGAAGAAGGACTCTCAACAATATGCAGTTCCTTCAATCAAGCTACCCAAATTCAAATGCTAACAATTTTCTTGTTTACCCCGCGAGATCCTTGAAAACATCGCACGCATACATACATGTCATTGCATTACAGGTACCGCTGTTTACAGGACACTTACCGTCTTTGCTGTTTATTTTAGCAGTCTCATTATGAATCCTGAATCATCTACTGAGCAATCCATCAAGGCTCTCCAGGCTCAGAACGCCCAATTCCAAGAGTTGATCATGAGTTTAGCCCAGGGCCAGCAGGATTTGAAGACTCTGCTCCTGAAGAAGAAGAAGAGGACGGTGTTGTTCAACCCTAGACGCAAATCTGGGAATGGCACACAAAATGAAGCTGAGCTGACTACCCCATTTGTTGGGAAAGACAGTCCCCAAGAAAGGGAGGTTCGTAGTCCAGTGGTCTCCGACAATGAGATCGATTACAATGATGAGCAGTATCCTCCAGCTGAAGACAGGTACAAGCAGTTGGAAGACCGTCTGAATGCCATGGAAATTCAACAAGTGTCTGGTTTGGATTTTGGAGACTTGGGTCTATCTTCTGGTGTGGTCATCCCACAAAAGTTCAAAGCACCATCTTTCACAAAGTATGACGGGGCGTCCTGCCCTAAGCTACATCTCAGATCTTATGTGCGGAAGATTCAGCCGTATACTATGGACAAGAACTTGTGGATCCACTTCTTCCAGGAGAGTCTTTCAGGGACTCATCTCGAATGGTTCTATCAGCTGGATGGAACCAAGGTTCGTAACTGGGAGGATTTGGCTACTGCTTTTTACAAGCAGTATCAGTATAATGCCGACCTCGCTCCTACACGTACCCAACTCCAGGGTATGTCGTTAGGATCGGGAGAAGGTTTTAAAGAGTATGCGCAGAAATGGAGGGACCTGGCTGGCAGGGTGCAACCACCTCTAACTGACCGAGAGCTCGTTGACATGTTCTTAGGGACTTTGTCTGGTCCATTCTACAACCATCTGATTGGGAATTCTTCTGCTGGGTTCACAGATCTTATCTTGACTGGGGAGAGAATTGAAGATGGTATCAAGTCGGGGAAGATTCCAGAAACCGCATCTGCTGATGCTCAGAAAAAGCCCCACAGTGGGAAGAAGGAGTCCAATGCTATACATGGTAAAAAGGGTCGTCATGATGTAGGGGCAATCCAGATCTCTGATCCCGCGCCTGTTCAACAAAGAAAGAGCAATAGGCGTAGGATAAAGTATCAAGATAGGAAGTATACTGACATCAGCATGCCTTTGTCTCAGGCACTACAACAATTGCTGAAGGCAAAACTGATCACACTAAAGGATCCTCCTCAAAATCCTGATACTTCCTCTTCCAAGTACAACCCGGGTGTGAGATGTGCCTACCATTCTGACAGTCCTGGACATGACACCGACGACTGTTGGACCTTGAAGAACAAGATCCAGGATTTGATTGACGCCGAGGAGGTCAAGTTTGAACACTGATCCTGCACCAAATCATAGAGAATGTCTTTTGTTCATTCGAATGTTCAAGTTGTATTTTTCTTTGATTGTTCAAACATTTTATTCATGTCAAACTTTGTTATTTCATTAATGCATTACACGTGTCTGTTTTGAAGTAATTATGTTTACTATGCTTAAAACTGTTTTCATATTTTTGTGATGTTCAACGCTCGGTTAACAATTCTAAGCCTTTTGAGGGAGGACGACGAAAACGATACCACTATATACAGTATGCTTTTGAACAGACCCCGCTGATGAGGTACAGGCATTGTTTTGATTCCTAAACACTGGAGTTATAAGGCAGATAATCCCTTGTTAACCCCTTTGAGCCAAAGAAGTAGGAGTTTTTCTTTTCGAAAATTAAAACCCTTAATCATAACCTGGGGCAGGGTAGTTTTCTCAGTTGATCCAAGTGCACAACGAATAGCACCAAAGAAGCAAAAGACAGTGATGGTTCCGAATAATTAAAGATAGGCGGTCATTATCTATCAAAATAAAAGCCCAATAAGTCAAAACCTATGAAGGAGACTTACAAAACTGGGGCATCCCGCTGACTGTAACTCCACAAAAGAAACAGTACAGGCAAAAAATAGGGATAACGAAATAAAAAAGAAAGAGGTCCTACAAACCCTCAACAAAAAAGGAAATGACTGCCTAATCAAAATAAATCGTCAGTATCTGAACCATCACTGGTATATCAAAGCAAAGACGCAACAAGGTCTAACGCACGATTAGCTGAGTTTAGGATTGAAGAACATCACGAAGAACGGGTGGGTACAAATAAATTTGAGCCTTTATCCTTTGTTTCTTGAACCGTGAACCAGGCCACATTATAACCCTTAAAAGTCCTAGCTGAAGCATGGGTTAGTTCGAAAGCATACTGTTACGAAAGGTATCCTGACTCCTTAAGGCTTGCGGTAAAATAACGAGTTGACGTCACAGTTTACAAAAAAAAACTCACTTGCTTTTATTGAAAAATGCATTCTCAAAAATTTCAAGACAGACATAAGCTTTGCATTCTTAAGATAACATTGTTTGCATATGATTATTTGTTTGAACAACAGAGAACTTTGTGCAACGAATATCCGATGAACGAAGGTCCTCTCAACAAAAGAGTCACCTCCGGTGGAAGAAACACTTCCAATCAAGGGGCATGGCATGATCAGTGGCCATCATCTGGGGCAGTTAAGTCAAGATTCGGATAATCTCTCAAAAGGCCAACCAGCTTGGGGGCAAATCTCCATCTGGATCACCTGGGGCATTCCGACAACGAATCTTGCCTGATCAGACATCTTCTAGTGGTACGGCAACGCAATACTACTGACAGGGGCATCTCCCTACATTCTGAGAGCGTGGACATAGTGGAAAAAATAATACGCAAAATCAAAGACCCGCTAGGTTGACATACCTAGGCAAAAATAAGGGCTTCCCGGCGAACCAAAAGGGTTCGGGCAAAATGAGGGATGAAGCGAAAAATTTGTACACCCGGCAAGTCGAAAACCTGCAAAGGCGGCTTGGGCAAAAATGGGTATCCCGGTGGACCGAAAACCCGAAAGGGCGGTCCAGGCAAAAATTAGGGATCACAGCGTACGACTATGTTCCGTCATCTCGTCCCTTGCCTACCAGAAGAAGATTCGTAAATCGGCAGGTATCAAACACCTCACAGGCCTCCCTCTCCCACAGAAACTGGGGCAATAAGAATGGTCTGAACGATCAAGCTGCTCTGTCCTCCAGGCACCAAGGTAAGGTCAGCTGAAGAACGTAACCAAGATACCTTAATTCCCCAGAGAGTGAGACAAGATCCAACAATTCTCCCCAAGCAGAGTGGGTCTCCAATCAGCCCTGAGAAGGCCCATACCTCCAGCAAGTCGGCAACACTCTCCCCAAGCAGAGTTAGCTTACTGTTAGCCTTAAGGAAGTTGGATTATTCCCCGAAGATCTCAACATTCCCCAACGGAGTGTACAAACATTCCTAACAAGCATCCCCATCAATCTTGATCTAAGATTGTTCCCCGGAGGAATACCGTACATCCAGTGGAGCCACTTCCCCAATACAGTCTCAAAAGCCTCCCCAGGAAAGTTGAATCAATCTCCCCAGTAGGAAGCTTATCCCCAGTAGATTCTGGAAGCTTATCACCTGCAGAGTACAAACGCGTCTCCCGGCTTTATTCAAGAGTTATTTCCCTACCAGGATATAAATGGGTTATCCTCAGCCAAAAGCCACGGAAAAAGCGTCCTCGACGAAGTCTTCTTATCCCCAGCGAAGTCTATTAACACTTCCAACACAACAAGGGTATCCCCAGCAAGTTATTATCAAAAACTCAACAAAGTACCTCTCTCCCCACAGAGTATTGCTTCCCAGCAAGATCGCTAGAGTACTTTTCTCCCCGCAGAGTAATCCATTCGCCAAGTTCATTCCCCAACGGAGTCATCTTCTCCTACCGGTATTCTTGCAACTATCATCCCCAGCGGAGGCAAAAATCTATTCTTCAACATCAGCCCAGGAGTGACTTCCCGGCACCCGTCAAGGATTTTATTTTCCTAAAAGACAAAAAGATGCATTCATAAACATCGCACTTCCATACATTATAGCATGCATATACACATCATATCTTACAAATCTCATTTATGTTGAGAACATCATTGCTTGATCCATATCATGCATTGCATATGACTGACCTTTACCTTTCAGGAAAGATTCAGTTAAGTTCTCAACTATATTTCAAGACCTAGACCGGTTCAGTTAAATCGCCCCTAAGATTTTTCTGTTTCTTATCCAGTCAAAGGCCTTCTCTAGTTCAGTCAGATTGACCCTAAGATCTCCCTGTTTCTTATCCAGTTGAAGATTTCAAGACCTAGACCGGTTCAGTTAAATTGACCCTAAGATTTCTCTGTTTCTTATCCAGTCAAAGGCCTTCTCTGGTTCAGTCAGATCGACCCTAAGATCTCCCTGTTTCTTATCCAGTTGAAGATTTCAAGACCTAGACCGGTTCAGTTAAATCGACCCTAAGATTTCTCTGTTTCTTATCCAGTCAAAGGCCTTCTCTGGTTCAGTCAGATCGACCCTAAGATCTCCCTGTTTCTTATCCAGTTGAAGACATTTCAAGACCTTGACCGGTTCAGTTAAATCGACCCTAAGATTTCTCTGTTTCTTATCCAGTCAAAGGCCTTCTCTGGTTCAGTCAGATCGACCCTAAGATCTCCCTGTTCCTTATCCAGTTGAAGACATTTCAAGACCTAGACCGGTTCAGTTAAATCGACCCTAAGATTTTACTGTTTCTTATCCAGTCAAAGGCCTTCTCTGGTTCAGTTAGATCGACCCTAAGATCTCCCTGTTTCTTATCCAGTTGAAGATTTCAAGACCTTGTCCGGTTCAGTTAAATCGACCCTAAGATTTTCCTGTTTCTTATCCAGACAAAGGCCTTCTCTAGTCCAGTTAAATCGACCCCTAACAGATTTTCCTGATGAAGACTCAGTAGAAGATATCCAAGATTCTCTCAGCGGTACTGTTGAGGTAGTAATCGCCCCAAGATCCTCTCAGCGTTCCTGTTGAGGTAGTAATCGTCCAAGGTTCTCTCAGCGTTCCTGTTGAGGTAGTAACCATCCCTGGTTCATTCACCACCTTTTGAAGATCCAGATCCAGCTCCTGTAACCAGTCAGGACACGTCTATACAAAGAATCTGAAGACCAGCTCCTGCAACAGGTCAGGTAATCATTTTCTTTTACAGGTACGCAAGTTCTCGCTAAGGAATCTCTTACGCGATCAACATCCAGATGGCATCCATAAGCCCATCCACCATCCATCATCTCTCAGCATGGCATCTATAAGCCCATCATCCTATCCACCAATCTCCAAATGGCATCTATAAGCCCATTCCACCATCACACTGCTACTATGTGAGCGCAAATTTCTAGGCACTCTAGTGTTCAATCATCTTCCACCTTCGGATTACGAAAGGCACGTCAGCCAATCTGCATCCTCAGGTCTAAGAAGATTGAACAGGGGAAACTATTGTACCCCAAAATTTTCCCTCCCATATTCTTCAAGATTTGCCAAAAGCATGCTTCAAAATTCCCCAAGGGTTGCACAGTTCAAGGGCCTCCTAACAGTCAAAAACTAGGGTTTTGGTTCTGGCAAAGAAATTGAAGTTTTCAAGGGTCCAATCAAGTCCCATATGCCTACAAACATGGTCAAGCATCTTCATGCCAAGTTTCAAGACTTACAGCACAAAATTGCACAGTCAAAAACCCTAATTGCTCAGTAGTCAACTATAGGGGCAAAATGGTCATTTGACAGTCAAAAGTTCAAATTTTTGGTCAACATCTCATTTTGAAGCCACAAACATCATTTGATCAATGCTTGATCATGATTCTCAAAGCTTGGCTCAAAAAGTCTCAAGATGCAAAAGTTTCCATATTTGGACAGTTGAAAAAGTCAACTGTAACTTGACCAAGGCATAACTTCCACATGGTTTATCAGAAAAATTCCATCCAAAGCTCATTTTGAAGAGAAATACATTTCCTACAACTACTCTTCACACTTCAAGTCCAAGAAATGCTCTCACAAAAAGTTATCAATTTCAACATTATAGGTCATTTTCAAAAGTCAACAAAAAGGGACTTTAAGTCAAAGGCCATAACTTGAGATTGGTAAATCAAAATGACATGGGACTAAAGGCATTGGTTATAGGACTTCAAGACCTTTCCAAAATGTCCAAGAACATGATCAAAGCTTAAAAATTGAGCAAGATATGCCTTGTGGAAGTTGGGAAAGTTTTGGGTATTTTGAAAAGTCAACTTTGCTTCAAATGCCTTAAAATTGCTAATGGGCCACATTTTCTTCCAAGATTCATCATCCAAAGCATGTGCACGACCATTTGGCCCAAAGGGAATTTATTCATCATTTTTATTTATTTATTTGAATTTTTAATTGCTATTAATTCACTTAATAAAATAAAATATGTGAAAAATACCAAAGCAAGCTTTTCAAATCTTTTTATGCATGAAATATCTTCAAGATTTCGTGCATTATCTGATATGGAAAGAATCAAGGTGATTTGGACATAATTGGTATCAAAACACATGTGAAAAAGATTGAAAAATTATGCATGGAAATCAAATATTGTTCTCATCAATGCAAAGATCTTTTGATTGAAAACTCAACCCTAATCCATCCTCATATAAGTGTGATCAAAACCTAATGCCAAGGAATCTCTAAGCTGCGCCCCATCTGAAGGAAGAACTTTGCAATTTTATCAAAAAAATCCAAAACTGAAAATTGCCTTGGAGGACGATTCAGAGGAAAATATTGATCCCAAAAGCTTCCTAGGACACCTTTGAACCTGCCTGAATACTTTTCCACGCTTCCAACCTCAGGAATTGGTACATAGAAGTCAAGCTGTTTCATCTTTTTTGCATAAACGTGTTTTATCATTCAGGCCATATTCATGCATTCTAACGTTTGTTTTATGCTAATATGAACTCAACAAAACTCATGGCATCACTGAATTAAGTTAACACTGCTTGTATAGGGAATTGCCATTGTTGTTTTTTAGGGTTGCAGGAGCCACAAATTAGGGCTTTACGCCTGGGAAAAAATTAGCTAACCTAAGTGGCATCATTGGAATCAGGAGCTCATGACAAATCCAATACACTAGTCGCGCTCAATTTATGAGCGATAGATTTCTAATCGCTATTTTCATGTTCATCGTTTTGTGGGGGTTTAAAACCCCCGCTATTTGAATGTTTTTTGTTTCAGAATAATGAAGAAGATGATGCGTGGAAGACAGTGATTGGCGGGTTCAAAGCTTGGCGCGCGTTTTTTCGTTTCAGACCACTCGCACTTACTTTTCATTATATTATTTATGTAGCGTTATAATAACAAAGAAACACAACAACGCGATTGGCAGGGCATCAGTGTGGTAAACTCTGGGACCTGGGTTTGATCCCCAGGTCCCCCATGTTATTTCCTTATTTTTCTTGCTAATATCTTCCTATGCAGCGTGTCTTCTAATGATCACCATACACCCATAATCCAAACGCGCCACATGGCCACTGAGGGCAATCTAAAGGTTAAGATTTGAGGAGCACCACAAGCATCAGTCAATGCAGACACACGTGACCAGAAAAGTCAAAAGAGGCCAGGAAAATGTTGGGCCTAATTACTGAATTATACCTCCAGTTTGGGGACAGAACCCCCCATTGGTTTGCTCTTTCATCTTTTTTTTTGTATTTTTTCTACTTTTATTTGTTTTAATTAATTTTAATTTAATTCTTTAAATTAATATTTTCTTAACATAAAAATAATAAAAATCAGAAAGTCATAAAAATTAAAATATATTTCATTTAATGTTATTTTTTTGTAAAAAAGGTCTTATTAATTAATTAGTTTTTTATTCTAAGATTAACTTTAACATTTTCTTAATAAATTTAAAATTTGTAGAATTAGGATTTAATTACTTTTATCTTTTTCTTTTCTTTTATCATTATTAATTATTAATTATTTTCTTGTAAATAAAATTGCATTAATTAATTAGGTTTAATTTTAGGTTCAATTTTAATAGTTTTTCTTAATAAATAAAAATAGTTAGAATTAGGGTTAATTAATTTCTTAGTTTCATTTAATTCTCTTATTAAAAATCCATAAAATACAAAAAACTCAAAAATCTTTTCTTTTTACTTTAATTTAATTAATTTGTTAATCATAATTTAATTTCATTAAAAAGGGTCCAACGCCCTCGCATTCGATCGCAATTCCAATTCGCGCGTTTATTTTATTTCCTCCTTTTATGTAATTCTCCCAAAGCCATGTAAATTCGATATTTATATTTCTCGCACTTTACTTTATTTTATGTCAAATCGGGTCCTGGATTTAATTTGGCGATGTGGACCCGCGCCTTTGTAATAGTTTAGGAACTTTTTAATTTTCCGCAACTTTTTAACTGTTAATAAATCAGCATGCAAGAATGAATGTTAAAATAAAAACAAAAGCGTAGATCACCTATGACATGAACAAGATAAATGTAAATGAACATGACACACAAATCACACACCACCCCTAGGGTACGCTTCACTATTGCCTTGCCTCTCGAAAGGTGATCGTCGAGTAGAGGATGTTTTAGTAAGTCCTCATGATCCGGGAACCTGGCATGAGGGTAGCTTCTAAGGTATCTTCCTATTGCTCTGGTGATCACTATGTCCCGAACCTCAAATTGACCCGAACACCTCCAACGGTGGTGCTACCTACCTCTCAATGGTGGGATGGCACTACTTTAAAGGACATCTACACAGACGAATTCCTTAGGGTAGGTAGACGACTCTAGATACTTGCTCTAATTTCAAAAAACAAATCAAAAATACTTTTCACCGACACCTTTTCAAAAAGCTTTCGAAAGCAACTTTTCAAACACTCTTGAGGACCGATACAAGAGTCGAACTGAAATTTTCAAAGAAACTTTTTAAAACCCACAGTTGAAAAGCAAACAAACATTTTGAAAACACAAATGAGCAAGTATCTAAGAGCCCATGGATAACCATGGATAGAAAGGGTGCTAACACCTTCCCTTTCTATAATCTACCTCCCGAACCGAGAGCAATCTCTACAAGGAATTTTTCTGTGCTTTTGTCCTTTCCATTTGGAGAAAATAAAAGATGGTGGCGACTCTTGCTTCCGCGACATTTCGCGAACCAGCGTTAAACAGTCAGTTCCAGATCCACCGATCACACCATGTAATATCTAGGTTTAAATTCCACACTTTTAGTTCCTGTATATATATTAACTGCTTAGATGTATAGTAATAGGATTGCATGACAAGAATTAAAAACAAAACATTAGCAAACCTAACATCAAGATAAATAACTAAAACACAACGCACTTGTACATGCGCGCCTCTAGGGTAC
Organism: Vicia faba; assembly: GCA_948472305.1. Lineage (NCBI taxonomy): Eukaryota > Viridiplantae > Streptophyta > Magnoliopsida > Fabales > Fabaceae > Vicia > Vicia faba. The sequence continues at coordinate 1,153,124,164 of OX451739.1, read as the reverse complement.
CCCCACTTCAGTTGCCTTTGTAATAAAACAGTCACAACTCCCGAAACGTTAGAGATTTTAGTGGCTACCCTCCGTTTTAGAGATCTAAAAATGACCTTCTCGATGTTGCCTTGGTATGATCTTAAAACCCTAGGTAGGTTACTAGAGTATCTTTCCTAGTTGCCTTTGTGACTGTAACGATGACCCTTCGAATGTCCCTCAAACATCTAACGATAGGGCTACATATTCACTAATAGTAGGATATCACTGTCTAAAGGAAAGGATGAAAAGAACGAACCCTTTCGAGTAAATTAGATAGTTCTTAGATGCTTGCTCAAAAACAAATTTTCATGTACATAAAACTCTTTCCAAAAAACATTTTCAAAATACTTTGCATACGTTCTCAATAATACGAGAAACATTACAAAGTTCACCGCACTAAGGCGTCTTATCAAAATACTTTTTCAAACACATAATCACAAGGTATTTTCAAACGAGCTAGTATCTAAGAGCCCGTAGATAACTACAGATGAAAAGGGTGCTAACACCTTCCCTTTCCTTAATCTACCCCCTTACTCAGAAATAATCTTGAAAGGTCTTTTTCTGTTCTTTTCACCCTTTCCTTTGTTAGATAAAAGAAAAGTCAGTGGAGACTCTTGCTTACTACAACATTTACAAATACAAATGCAAAACCAGTATAACAGTCAGTTCTGCCACCGTATTACACACCATGAGCTAGAAAGAAACTTTCGATTCTATATTTCTAGTAATCAAAGTTTTCACCATCAAAGATTGGAGATTTGCTGTTGATTATGTCTTTCTCATCATGATAACCATTGCTGATGTTCTGACTTGATCCCACCATCCTCAAATATTTACATGATATGTTGCTTCCAAATATTTACATGATCATAGGCTTACACAAAGGTTTGAAGCTTTTTCTATTGGATAATACCATTCTTGGTTAAAATAGCAAAAGGCTACGTACCTTTTTTTCATAAAGAGTACTTTTATCATAAATTCAGCTCCCAATCTGATTTGTGTCTGAACGAAAATCAGTGGCAGAAGCACAAGTCCAATCTCCTGCCAGTAGGCCCCCACTTGTACTAGAAACTTGGGATCAACGAAAAGGGACAAAACTTGTTTTTTTTCCAACCAAACCATGGTTTTTTATCCTACAAACCTGGTTATTTCAAACACCTTCAACCTTTTCTCTATAAATAGAGAAGCATTTACAAGCTCAAGGGGGACTCTTTTTTTTGGCTTGGGGAACGAATCTTCAAAATCATCAAACTCTCTCAAACACTCTCAACCACTTAAACACTCATTTAAACCCAGAATCCAGAAGAAACACAACACTTGTTTTTTTCTTGATCCTTCGAATCTAAAGAAACACAACCCTTGTTTTCTTTTTCTCTTTCTAATTTGAAACTATCCTTCATATCTCATGACCTTTGAATCCAGCAGAAAAGGAATAAACCCTGTTTCCTCCCTTCAAATCCAGGGACGTCCAAGGCAGACACTCAAGTTCCAGCCCACACGTCCCAACCTCAAGCAAGGTAAGTCACTCTTAACCTTGAAACTTTCGTTGCTAGCATAATATGTGAATAATCTTCCTTTTCGTTTCAAAACAAGTACATAATATTTTTGTTCTTTTCGTTTCCACCCTTTTAATTTGTTTTCATGATTAAACCTTTTATTTTTGCTCCTTGTTTTATTAAATATGCTTTAAGAACTAACCTGGTGTTGTACCCCAAAATTTTCCCTCCTATTTTACTCAAGACATGCTCATTGAGGTTCCCAATTGCTCAAGGATGACCAAGAATTAACCAGACAAATTCTCCTCATAAGGCAATGAAACTCTAATTAGGGTTTCAATTTTAATCAAGATGTTTGAGCTTCAAAGGTCTCAAATGTTTTCCAGGGTCCTAATATGTCTTCAAGATTGTCCATTCCAAATTTCATGCCTTGCACTACAAGTTTGCTCAGTCAATTGCCCAAATGTTTGAAAATAAAGTGTACTAGGTCAAAAGTCAATTGTGGCCTATATACAGTCAAACTTCAAGGTTTTTGGTCAAACTCAACATCTTGAAGTGATATCCATAATTTGATCAAGGGTTGATCATGATTCCTCAAGAAATGCTCTTAATTCATCAAAAGTAGAGAATTGATAATTAGGGTTTCTATAGGAAAAGTCAACCAAACATCGACCAAGCATAACTTTCACATACCTCATCCATTTTTCCCCAACCAAGGATCATTTTTAAGAGAATTAAATTCCCTACAACTTTTCTTCAACCCACAAGTTCAAGAGATTCACCATTTGAAAGATACAAGCTTATACATGACAGGTCATTTTCAAAAGTCAACAAAAGGAACTTTTTGTCAAGACCATTTACATCAATATAAAATTTTCAAATGCAAAATTGATCAAAAGAGGGATTGAAGTAGACATCTTGGGATTTCCAAAAAGTCCAAGATCATCATAATGAGATAAAGATTGAGCAAGTTATGACTTGCCCAAGTTGGGAAATTTAGGAATTTTCAAGAATTATGCATTAAGAAAATTTGAAGTTTTAAGGAAAGAGATCAATTTCTTGGATTTCAAACATCTTACTAATATTATAGAGTACCTCCAAAAACACTCTTACCATGCCTTACATTTTTTACTTATTTTGTACACATTTATTTTAATTTATTTCAAATAAATACAAAATAAAGTGTATAAAATAATTGGAAATAGGTTTTGGCATTTGGGCTGGTGTTTTAGCTTGCCTTGAAGCCCAAGATTTTGTGCAGCCATGTCCACATTCATTCGAATTCAAAAAATGACAAATTTCCTTCTTTTTGGCCAAAGTTACAAATTTCATTCATGGCCTTGAAACGTTTGCTTTAAGGTTGTTTAAACCTTTGTTTTCTTGTATCCTCATTCCTGTCTATATAAACAAGCATCTAGAAAGCATTTCAAGAGGCCTACACAGCCTAGAGAGAGCTCTACCATTTTTGCAAAATTATCAAAAGTGGTAAAAATTCGAAACCCACTTTGCAGGTACTTTTGGTCCGAACTAGTAATCATACATTGCTCTTGAGGTTCCCAAGGACTTGTTCCAACCATCCTCAAAACTTGCAAGGTATCACTGTTTTGGTATAATCTCAAATTCTAATCTCTATTTTTATTAATTGTTGAATATTCTAATGTGTGTATATGAGTTCCTGGATATCCTTAGAGCAGATTAAGGGAATTACATGGAATGCATGACATCTAGAACATGAGATACCATGTACCATCAAGTACTACCCGCACTGGATCCAAGGATGGACATGGGCTTCACAATCTGGGCTTAGCGAAATTTCAATTGCAACCCCCATTCTACTTCAGCCATCAAGCCCAATCTCTTTTCTTTTTGTTTTATTTAGTTATTTCATTTCTTAATCTTTTCTAATAATAATAATAATAAAAAACTCACAAAAAAATTAGGCATAATTTTTTTTAATTAAATAATTAATTTAATTAATTAATTAATTAATTAATTAAATTTTAACTATTTTCTTAATTTAAAATGAACTAGAATTTAGGACTTAATTTAGATTTAATATTTCTTTTCATAAATATAAAAAACCACAAAAAGAGTTTAGTTTATTTTTCTTAAGTTAATTTTCTAAATAGACTTTAGAATAAATAATTTATTTATTTTCTTAAATAAAAAAATAAGCAAAAAGATTTTCTTACTAGGTTGTTAGACGTATTTTCAACTTCCCCACGCATTATTTATTTTTGCAATTTCTATTCATTATTGTACCTGTACACTGGATGTAATAAACTAATTAGGATTTTTACCGCTTTCTTTATTTTTTTTCTTCCCCCAATTTTTATACATTGTAAACCCCCTCCCTAAAGCCATGTAATAGCGTAGGGTTTTATCTTCACACTTTACATTTATGTATATATTAACTGCTAGTAACTAGGCGTGTATGAAAAGAATGAAATCAAACGTTAGCAAACTTAACAAAAAGACAAAAATAACTGAACATAACACACTTGCACATATACACCTCTAGGGTACCCCACTTTGGTTTCCTTCAGAAATAAAATAGTCATGAGGAAGGAACGCTTTAGCAAAGACCCATAACTCAAAAGATCATAGTCCCTCGATGACCCTAATGTTGCCTTCTCAGTAAATGATCTAGTCCCTAAACAAAATTTCTAAAGCGTCCCCACAAGTTGCCTTCGTGACAGTAACGTCCCTTTCGAATGTCCCTAATACATCCAATGATGGGGCTACCTACTCACTAATAGTAGGATATCATTGTCTAAAGGATAGGAGAAAAAGAACAAAATTTTTCGAGTATAAAAGTAGATAGTTGTTAGAAGTTTGATCAAAAAACATTTTGCAGTTACACAAATACTACTTTTCAAAAGCAATTTTCAAAACATATGTTTTGTTAACACTCTTGAGGACTGATACAAGAGTTAAATGCAAAGCAAATCGCCGCACTAAGGCATTTTACAAACATTTTCATAACACACAAAGCATAAAGGTATTTCAAAACGAGAAAACCTCTAAGAGCCCGTAGAAAACTTCGGATGGAAAGGGTGCTAACCCCTTCCCTTTCCATAATCTACCCCCCTTACTCAGAAAACTCTTGAAAAGGTCTTTTTCTGTTCTTTTCACACTTTCATTAATTTGGATAAAAGAAAAGTCGGTGGCGACTCTTGCTTACGGAAACATTTGCAAACACAAATGCAAAACCAGTATTAAACAGTCGGTTCTGCCACCACATCACAGAACTGGCAACTTTGTTGGGGATAAATAAAAAAGTTGGTTACCTTAGAGTTTAGTTCATTTTAAATTGCTTTCATTGTGTGTTTTTATGCTTTACTTTTGAGGACTTATTTGGGTTGTTACTAAAGATCCTACACCCGGATCTAGGGAACCTTTTAGGTAAGTAGCAATAGATCGTGGAAACTATGTGGGGTATACCAACACGGTCAAAGAGATAGCTACGTTGATGTGACACTTTGGTTGGTACCGGTAGCCCTTGAGTAGTCAAGGAGAATACAGGGCCGTTGCATGGTGTCATGAAGCATCAACTGACCTTAGAACTTTTAATTGACCAACTTGGCCATTAGGAAGTAGTGAGATAGTCGTCTTTGGTGTAGTCCTAAGTCAGTTGATACTCGATACTACACTTATTGAGATTTGACTCTCGGGTTTTGTTTGGTGGCAAGTCAGTTGTCGATCGGAACAAAACTTGTGAGAAAGATCAGTGATATTGAGATCCCTTAGAAACCAATTACTATTACTAGGACAAGTTGAGCCAACTAAAATTCAAGAGGGTACTTACATACAATCCCCATGCAAGCCTAAACCTAAGGCTGCTTGTGTGATTTGTTTGCTTTCAACTTGAACTACTTGCAGGGTTTTTATCTAACAACATGATCTCCTTGTAGGATTTGTTTAGTCATTATCCAGTAACTTGGACTTCTTAGACTCACTTGTCTTCATCACCTTACACTTTTTCTTAGCGCATAGCATACACATCATAACATCATGCGAAAACATTTCCTTAACCATTTCAAGGATCTCAAGGGTTTGTGATGCAAGTTATGATAAATCAGACGTCTAGCAAGGGGCAAGGGGATTTTTTTTCCTCTAGCCAATGTCGTCAAAAGATCAAAACTCAACAACATAAGTCAGGGGCTATGTCCCACTTGATATGGTGAGCTTGACTCTCGTAGAAGGACACTCAATGATACGAAGTTCTTCAATCAAAGCTGCAAATTTCAACTTCTGACATTTTCTTGTTTACCCCGCGAGATCCTTGAAAACATTGCATGCATGCCATCTCATAACAGTTGTTCTAGTACATGTTTCTCATCTTTTCATTGTTCATTTTAGCAAAAGAAATGGCCCTTGTACAAACATTAAAAGACCTTCAAGCTCAAAACGCTCAGTTTCAACAAATGTTCATGGCTTTCGCCCAGGGGTAGGAAGAACTGAAAGCTCTCATCATCAAAGAGAAGAAGAAGGCAAAGAAACTGACTGGCATCTTGAATATGGGAAGAAGACTCAGAGGACCGGTTAAACGAGCTCTAGATCTCACAACTCCATTAAACGAAGGGGGTAATCATGAAGAAGTCAACAAACCCAAGGCTGATGAAGAAGAAACTGATTACTCTGAGGAACAATATCCTCCTGCTGACAATAAATACAAACAACTAGAGGATCGTCTCAATGCTATGGAGATTCAGCAGATACCTGGCTTGGACTTTGAAGAGTTAGGGCTGGTTCTTGGAGTGGTCATCCCACCAAAGCTTAAGGTTCCCACATTCGCTAAGTATGACAGTTTCTCCTGCCCTAAGTTGAACTTAAGGTCCTATGTCAGGAAGATCCAACCTGACATTGCTGACCGAAAGTTATGGGTCCATTTCTTCCAAGAAAGTTTAGCTGGCACGCAACTGGAGTGGTTCTATCAACTAGAAAGAACAAACATTCATACATGGGAAGACTTGGCTGCTTCTTTCTACAAGTAGTACCAATACAATGTTGACCTCGCTCCAACTTGTACACAACTTCAAAGCATGTCTATGGGTTCTAGCGAAGGCTTTAAGGAATATGCCCAAAAATGAAGGGATCTAGCTGGTAGGGTACAACCTCCTCTGAATGATTGGTAAATGGTAGACATGTTCATGGGCACTCTGACATGCCCGTTCTTTAATTTATTGATTGGGAGTTCCTCATCCGGGTTCACAGAGATGGTTCTGACTGGAGAAAGGATCGAAAGTGGTATCAAGAGTGGGAAGATCCTGATGGCTGTATCTTCTAATGCTGAGAAGAAGCCATTTGCTGGTAAGAGGGAAGCCAATGTTGTGTATTGGCCAGAAGGGTTGTAATAAGGAAGACTACCACCAATCTGTAGGGGCAATGTTGGTCTCTAATTTGGCACGCGTGCAACAACCACAACAACAGGGTAATCAGCAAAGGCAAGATGAGCCTAAGAGATACTTTACCAAGATCAACATGCCTATGTCTCAAGCATTACAACATATGTTGAGGATGAATTTGATTACGTTGATAAGACCTCATCCAAACCCTAAGACTTCTTCTCCTAACTACAATCCTGATGCAAGGTGTGCCTATCAATCTGGCAGTTCTGGACACGATAATAACGATTATTGGGAACTGAAATACAAGATTCAAAATATGATTGACACCAAGGAGATTGAGTTAGACCCTCCTGAGACTCCCAACCTGATCACCGCTCCCATGCCAAATCATGGCCAGGATTGAGAGAGTTTTTGTTCATTTGAATTCTCAAGTTGTATTTTCTTTGTTTGTTCAAACAATTATTGTCATGTCAAACTTTGTTATTTCATTAATGCATTGCACATGTTTGTCTTGAATTAATTTGTTTTCATTATGCTTAAACTGTTTTCTTACTTCCTTTTTATGATATTCAACTCTTGATTAAAAGCTCTAAGCCTTTAGAGGGAGGATGACGAGAACGATACCATAATCTCTACAATATGCTTTTAAACATACCCTACTGACGATGTACAAGCGTTGTTTCAAATACTAAATAGTGGAGTTATAAGGAAGATAATCCCTAGTAAACCCCTTTGAGCCTAAGAAGTAGGAGTTTTCTTTTCACACAAATTAAAACCCTTAATCATAACTTGGGGCAGGGTAGTTTTCTCAGTTAATTTAGATGTGCATTCAGTCGCAAGCTTTCCCTTCATATACGAAAAATAGTGTATAAGATGCTCTCCAAAAGATAGTGATGGTTCCATAAAATCATTAAGAACACACAGTCATTATCTGTCAAAATAAAAGCCCATTATGTCAAAACCTATGAAGGAGACTTAAGAAAAAAACTGGGGCATCTCGCTGGTTGTAATCACAAAAGAAACAGTTCAGGCAAAAGATAGGGATAGCAAAATCAAAAAAGAAAGAGGTCCTACAAATCCTCAACAAAAAGAAAAGGTCATGAAAATGATTGTCTTCTCAAACAAAGATTCAATTTCTGAACCATCACCGGAATATCAGGGTCAACATTCCATAACTCAACTGGGATTCGAAATGCACAATTAACTGAGCATAGGACTGAAGAACATCACGAAGAACGGGTGGGTATAAATAAATTTTGAGCCTTTATCCTTTGTTTCTTAAACCGTGAACCAGGCCATGTTACAACCCTTAAAAGTCCTAGCTGAAGCATGGTTTAGTTCGAGAGCATACTATTACAAAGGTATCCTGACTCCTATAAGTTTTGCTATAAATCATGAGTTGATATCACATTATTGCAAATTTTGTTTTACTACAAAAATGCATTTTAAAAAAATTTCAAGATAGACATAAGCTTTGCATTCTTTAAATGACATTGTTTGCATATAGTTAATTGTTCAAATGGAAGATAAATTCGCATGAGGAATATTTGATGAACAAAAATCCTCTCAATGGACAGAATCACCTCAGCTGGGATGACACTTCCAATAACAGGCCTTTCATAACAAGATGTCTAACTGATCTTGGGTAGTCGAGTCAAGATTCAAGGAATCTCTCAAAAGTTCCAAATAGCCAGGGGCAGATCTCCATCTGAATCACTTGGGGCATTGGACAAGAATTCCAGCAGCGAATCACATACGATCAAACAAACATTTTTTGGCAGTGACAATTCTCTACATCCTGGGAACGCGGACATAGTCGGGAATACTACGCATGAAAAAAGGACTCGCTAGGTTGACTGGCCTAGGAAAAAATAAGGGAACCCGAGCGAACTAAAAGAGTTTGGGCAAAAATTAGGGATATATACAAAAAAATTGTACACCCGGCAAGTCAAAAACCTGAAGAGGCGACTTGGGAAAAAAAGGGTATCCCGACGGACTGAAAATCGAAAGGAAGGTTCGGGCAGAAGTTAGGAATTAAAGAGTACGACTATGTCCCATCATCTCGTCACTGGTCTATCAGTATAAGACTTATCGCCCAAATCATCATTTACCAAGGGCTCTAGAAGTTGAGATATGATCAAGTTTACAAATACCCCCCTCAGAGCCAATTCCTTGAGATTATCGCCACAAACTAATTTTCACAAAGTCATACATTCCCGCAATTTCCCCAAATAGTTTATCATCTTCTGGATACAATGGAGATACAGTCAAGATACAGATTAATTATGGCACTCATTCCAGACATCTTGCAGATACAGTTCATATACGCTCCAATTGCAGATGCCATTCTGATACTCATTTAGATTCAGCTTTCAGATAAATTCAGATACACTCCTAACACGGATGCCATTATGATACTCATTCATATTCATATTCAAATACAGCTCAGATACGCTCTAGTTGCGGATGAAGATGTGAAAAACACAAGAAGGGGGGTTGAATTGTAGAACTTGAAATCAAATGCAGACAACACGTTATTTTTATCCTAGTTTGTTTAATCTCAAACTACTCCAGTCCACCCGTCAAGGTGATTTCTCCTCTCTCCAACGAGGTCTTAATCCACTATATTCAACTGAATACACAACTGCTTTAACAACTGTTAAAGCCTTCTTGAGTCTAACCACAAACCAGTTTATCTCAAGGAAATTATTTTATAGATAAATGAACAAATGTGTGTTTGATGTTTTCTAGAAAAACTATATATCACAACTGTGATAATACACAATATGAAGCTTAGATGAAACTAGACTGCTAATGCTATTGAGTAGGCGTGGTTGAGAGCTTTAGCAATTTGAGTGAGAGAGTTTTCGTATACGTGCGTGCGTAAAGAGTATTAGCCAATTCTTTTCTCACTGACTTGTTTAAATAGCCTAGGAATAGATACGTTGCTGTCCATAAATCCATTTCAATGCTCATAACGTTCTTTCCTTTTTGAGAAGATCTTTGTCTTGGAATAAAGCCGTTGGTAATTAATCTGTCTTGAATGCATAGTAACGTTGACACTTCAGAATGTTCTGCTTAATGAAAATCAGAGTGTTCTTGGCTTTATATTATTCTGACGCTTCAGAGTACTGGTGACATGGTAAGTATCTTGCTCAGAGTCAGAGTATGTTTTGCGCAGATTCTGTTCATCAGGCTTTCGTGTATAGCACATGTTTGATCTTCTGATGCTGACATATCTTCTGATGCTGATGTTGATACTGATATTCTGATGCTGATTCCATCAGAGTTTCTGTAAATACAAAACATAATTTTAAGTAGCATATATGTCTTATATAAATCTTATAATTTATTTAATCTTGTATTTTGTTATCATCAAAACTCTAACTGAGGATTGTAGAATCAAACTATGTTCTAACAATCTCCCCCTTTTTGATGATGACAAAAACCAGATTTTTTCAATTAAAATAAAATGATGAAAGGTATCAGAGTTTAAGGATAGAGAGGAAATGATATAAGAGATAATCAATTAACGAATAGAAGGTATCAGAGATAAGAAGATAAGGAATAAAAAGTATCAGAGTAATGAAGAGAAAACCTCCCCCTGAGTTGATTATTTCCCTTTGATTCTTTGAGACCTTGAGCATCAGAACTTTACTGAACTTTCTTTGAGCATCAGAACTTTACTTTATCAAAGTTCATCAGATTCTTGTACCTGTAAGCTTTTCAGAAGAAGGAAATTCAAATATATCAGAATGTTAGAATGTTTGAGACTTTTGTCTCAGTAATCCATTATTGAAAAATGTCATTCTTTCTCCCCCTTTTTGTCAGTTATCAAAAAGCATGAATAATCAGAGTTAAAAAGATCTGAGCAAAAAACGTTTGTATTAAAAACAGAAGCAATGATAGTTTAGAATAAGTAAAAAATATTACAGACAAACATGTAAAGAAAACAAGGAAAACACAAGAAAATTCTAAGAAGAAGGAGGAAGTTGTTGAACAGAGCTTCCAACATGCTCTTGATTTGATTGCTGGTTTCCTGTTGCTTAGATACCTTGTTTGCTATAGAATCAATCTTGATATCCTGCTTATCCATCCTTTCATTCATCAGCATATCAGATCTCTTCAAATCCTCCAGAGTCTGCCTGTCAAGAGAGGAAGCTTGAGGATCTTCAGATACAGGCTTCTTCTCAGAGCTTTCTGTAGTAACTTCTTTTTGACCCAAGTCTTCAGCTTGAATTATCTGTTCTTCTGCAGGTTGAACTTTAGATGCTGGACGCTTTTCAGACCAAGGCGCAATGTACAGATGGAGAACTTCTTCCTTCAGCAGCTTGCTCAGAACTGGACCTTCCATTTCCTTCAACAGATTGCTGAAGTTCTGTTGAGCCTGTCCATAGCTCTGGTCTTGCAACTTAAAGGTTTCAGCGCATACCCATCTTCTAAATTGTATCCAGAGGAGGTCTGATACAGCAGGATCAACCAGTTCCAGACTTGCTTGTTTCAAAGAAGTGATCCACTTCTGTATATCTGTTTCAAAGTTCAAAATACTAGGACCAACATCTGGTTGTTTTGGTTTAGGGACAGTAGTTTTGTGGTTTATTGCAGCAAGGCGTTCAAAGACTGTTAGATCAATGACAGTCTTGCTGTGGTCATCTGAATTTTTCTTAGGTGAGGGAGTGGGAGAGTCAGAAATTACGATTGGACTTGATGGGGTATTTGGTGGAGTTATTTCTGGTGAATAGGGAAGTTGAGGAATATTTATAGTGGTACCATAGGGCAATTGAATGGCCAAAGGTTGTGGTTCAGGGGATTCAGAGGTTTGAGCCTCAGAGTTTTGAGTCTCAGGTTGTGGTGATTGTGCATGTTGAGGAGAGGGTGGATTAATATCTAGTTGGGGAGATGAAGTTTGTGGGATTTCTGGTTCTGGAGAGAGTGGAGTTTCTGGTATTGGTGAGAGTGGAATGTCAGGTTGTGGCGAGATGGGAATTTCTGTGTTTGGATTTGGATTTTCTGGTTGGGGAGCAGAGGAGTGTTGGTCAATATCAGAGAGAACTTTTTCAAGTTCTTGTTCTGGTATGGTTGTTGTATTTGGATTTTGTGGTTTGGAGCGGGATCTTCTGAGGGTTAATGACTCAGAAGGGTCAAAGTCAACGTCAAAATCATCGAAAGTTTGAGGTGTTGGGATTTCAGATGGAGTTGGACTTGGAGTTGGAATAGGGATAGATGTGGAAACAGCAGTTGAATCTAAAACAGTTACAGAAACAGGATTACCTCTTTTCTTTGGAGTCTGTTGAGATGATCCTTCTCCAGCAGCTTTTCTTTTCTTCGACTTCTTCAGAATAACCTCTGGTGCCTTCTGCTGAAGATCTTGAATATTCAGATTTGGTGCTGTACCATCAGCTTTACAAGCATCCAAATATCTCAGAATGATTTGAGGCTTAGAGTCAATTTCTGAGAACATAGGGAAGTCGTCTAGAGGGACTCTTCTGCTAGAGATTTCAGCAAAAGGAGTGACGTTGGGCTCCTTCTTAATGTTCTCTATCAGCTTCATTTTCTTCAGATTTTTGGCATTCAACTGCTTGCCAACAGAAGGTTCCAGGGTGCTGATTTCTTGAGCCTCTTGCAGATGATCAATCAGCCTATTCTCTGTCAGAATATCTGATATCAGTCTTCCCAAGGGTATCCAATCCCTTTTAGTACGTTCATCTTCTCTTGTTTCCTTGACACTTGTTCTGAGATGGTTGAACAGAAGATGAGCTAGATTAATCTTGACCTTCTAAGAGATGAAATAGATCAGAAACTGCTGATCAATGTTTATGTAATCAGGAGAGCTGGTAGGCTTCCTGTGGTTGAAACAGCCCAGAATAATCTTTGCCCAAATTCTGTGCTTGTCTTTCAAGTCCCTTATCTTGCTAGAAGGAAGCCCCAGCGTGAAAATTTCCCTTGCAATTACAGCAACATCTGCACACCTTTCTGCCATATCAATACATCGAATACCACCACCATTGTAGCCTATCAGTCTTGCAATCAGGTCTTCAATAATCACAATCTTCTTCCCCATGATGTAAGAAGTGACCTGATGGTTTGAAGAAGAAGCGTGAATCCAAAATTCCTTTACCAAAATAGGAAAAGTTGGACCCACCAGCCTGTCAAAGTACTTTTCCCAACCTTGAGCTTGAACCTCTTCAGATAAATCAAAACCATTCTCCTTTAGACTGTTGAAATCCACTATTATTTCAGACAGAACTTCAAGGTTCTTGATTGGAGTGAGAAGCGTTCTAAGAGGAACTTAATATTGTTCAGATGATGCATCTTTCTGGGAACCTGAAGAAGGATTGCTGGAAGAAGCCATGTTCACACGAGGTTTTTGAAAGAGATTGAAAGGTTTTCTTGAGAAAGTAAGAACACATAATTCAGAAATGTTGATAGAAAATGAAGGTGACGGTAAAAGTGTGTGAATGGTGTGAAGTGTTTAAATAGATTTCTAAAAAGTTTTTGAAAACCTAAACGTTTAAGATAGAGAAATTAATAATGATTATTAGCATTAAATGATAGCTGATTTTAGGGGATTCAAAAAGATACTTAAACGGTTACCCATGACATGTGTCTCAATGCATCCAATCAGCGCTTTGCCTTTTCAGTAGCGTGAACGCGTGTTCAGCCTCAGGAAACAACTGATGACTGGATGACACTTGTTTTCTTGAGTGAACATCACATCTATTCTTGAACTGAAACGCTCAGATCTTCATGGATAGATTCTGATACAATCTGCATTTCTAAAATTCTCTTCTTTTTCCAGAATGCACGTGGGATGCATTGGAATCTTTGATGGCTTACATTCTGAGAGATCAAATTTCTTCAGAAGTTCTCTTACATATTTGCTCAGATGAATGTAAGTTCCTTCTGGGGTTTGATTGATCTGAATGCCCAGAAAGAATTTTAGTTCCCCCATTAGGCTCATCTCAAATTCTGCCTGCATACACTCAGCAAATTTTCTGGCGACTGGAGCAAAGGTTTCTGTATAGTCTATCCCCTCTTGCTGACTATATCCTTGTGCTACCAATCGTGCTTTGTTTCTGATGACTTCACCTTGTTCATTCAATTTGTTTCTGAACACCCATTTTGTCCCAATGACGTTGAATCCTTTTGGTTTAGGAACTAGATCCTATACGTCATTTCTTGTGAATTGATTCAGCTCCTCTTGCATTGCTAGAATCCAGTCATTGTCCAGAAGTGCTTCATCAATTGTTGATGGTTCAATTAGAGAAACAAGTCCCATGAGGGATTCTTCAGAGTTTCTGAAGCTGGCTCTTGTTCTGATTAGATCTTCCTTTCTTCCTAAGATTGTTTCTTCTGGGTGATCCATACTGCTTCTGGATGGTCTTTTCTGAGGTAGATCAACAGAAGATGCTGGATTGCTTGCAGTGCCTCTTTCGGATGTTGAGGGAGTGTCTCTATTAAGAGCTTCTGATGACTTGTCTTCAGTACCTGTGAATTCAACTTCCATACCTGCAAGTAATTCATTCTGCTTTGACTTTTGAGAGTCAAGCTTATCATCAAAACAAACACTGATTGATTCTTCCACAATCTGTGTTTCTGTATTGTATACTCTGTACCCTCTTGAGCATTCAGAGTATCCTAACATAATACACTTCTGTGCTTTAGAGTCAAACTTGTTCAAATAATTTTTAGTATTCAAAATAAAGCAAGTACATCCAAATGGATGAAAATATGAAATGTTGGGCTTTCTGTTCTTCCACAATTCATATGGAGTCTTTTCCAGAATAGGTCTTATGGAGATTCTATTCTGAATGTAACACGCCGTGTTTATTGCCTCTGCCCAGAAGATCTTAGCAACGTTAGTCTCGTTAATCATGGTTCTGGCCATTTCTTGCAATGTTCTGTTCTTTCGTTCTACAACTCCATTTTGCTGGGGAGTTCTAGGACAAGAGAAATCATGCAGAATGCCTTTGTCATTAAAAAATGATTCAAAATCTTTGTTTTCAAACTCTCCACCATGATCACTTCTGACTTTGACGATTCTAAGATCCTTTTCATTCTGAACTTGGTTGCAGAAGGTGACAAACACAGAGTGTGACTCGTCCTTGTGTCTTAAGAACTTTACCCATGTCCATCTGCTATAGTCATCTACGATTACTAACCTATACTTCTTGCCACTGACTGAAGCACTTTTAACTGGTCCAAATAAGTCAATGTGCAGAAGTTCTAATGGTTTAGAGGTGGAAACAACGTTTTTAGATTTGAAAGCTGGTTTTGCAAACTTGCCTTTCTGACATGCTTCACACAGAGCATCTGAATTGAACTTCAGGTTAGGAAGTCCTCTGACCAGATTGAGTTTGTTAATCTGAGATATTCTTCTCATACTAACATGCCCCAATCTTCTGTGCCAGATCCATTGCTCGTTGTTAACATACAGAAGACGCTTTACATTCTGACTTTTCAGTTCAGAAAGTTTTATTTTATAAATGTTGTTTCTCCTCTTTCCATTAAACAGGATAGTCCCATCTTTCTGACTAACAGCTTTGCATGAATTTTGATTAAAGATTATATCATAACCGTTATCACTTAATTGACTTATGGATAACAGGTTATGCATTAATCCATCTACTAATAAAACATTACTTATAGAGGGAAGATTTCCATTACCTACTATTCCAGAGCCAATGATCTTTCCCCTCTGATTGCCTCCAAAGCCTACATGGCCTCCAGGCTTAAGTTCCAGGCTTTGGAACATATGCTTTCTTCCTGTCATGTGTCGTGAGCAGCCAGAGTCCAGGTACCATGACTGGTGTTTCTGCTTTGCTACTAAAGATATCTGCAACATGTATTATTTTATCCTTAGGTACCCATATTTTCTTGGGTCCTGATTTGTTAGTTTTACCAAAACTCTGGTTGAATTTTGGTTTGATAGAATAATTACTACTAGTATATTTGATGTCATGTATGTGCCCATACACAAAGTGAGAGTCAAGTGAAGTGCGTTTTATCACTAAATCCATGGCATTCCTTGGTGTAGGTACCTTACCTTGGTATCCTATTCCTTTTCTTCCATTTCTGCTAACTCCATAGATCATTGAAGCCATCTTGCTTCTATCTATGTTTTTAGCTAGAAACTTCTGAAAGCTGTGATCATACTCCTTGATGATCTCATCAGCACTGCTGGGAGTTTCAGGGATTATTTCCTTCTGAGAGTTTTGTAATAGAGTTTCTAATTTTGAAATTTTATTTTTTAACTCAGAATTCTCCAATTTGAGACTCTCAGTTTTATCAGAGTCAGAAGCAAGATTCCTTTTCAGGTTTCTGAATTTGAATCTGATCTGCTGATATCTTTCCAGAATTTCATTAAGGCTTTCAGCTAGTTCAGCCTTAGTAAAGTTAATAGCAAAGTCAGGAAATACCTCTTCTGTGTCTGATCAGAGTCTGATTCAGAAGCTTCATTGTCTTCTGTTATGTTTGCCATGAGAGTTATGTTTGCTCTCTCATCATCTGATTCTGAGTCAGCTTCAGATGTGTCAAGTCATCCCATGTAGCCATGAGACTTTTCTTCTTTTCCTTGCCAAACTTCTTTTTGGGCTTTTCCCTCTGAAGCTTTGGGAAATCACTCTTTTAGTGTCCTTGCTCGTTACATTCATAGCAGATGATGTCTTTGTTGTTTGGCTTTCTGCTTCCTGAAGAGCCTTCAGATCTTCTGTGTCCAGAGGAGGATTCTGACCTTCTGTATTTGGAGGAGGATTCATTCTGATTCTCTGATCTTCTTGGATTCCTGAACTTTTTTTGCCTCTGCTTCCACTGTTGGTTCACCCTTCTGGAGAGGAGAGACAGTTCATCTTCTTCTGATGAGGACCCATCAGAGGTTTCTTCTACAGCCTGCAAAACTTTGGAGTCAGATTTTCTGTTAGATTTTAAAGCTAATGGCTTACCTTGCTTTTGAGGTTCATCAGCTTCTAGCTCTATCTCGTGACTTCTGAGGGAGCTGACAAGTTCCTCCAGAGAGATTTTGTTGAGATCCTTAGCTAGCTTCAGTGCTGTGACCATTGGCCTCCACTGTTTTGGCAAGCTTCTGATGATCTTCTTAACATGATCAGCAGTAGAATACCCTTTGTCCAGAACTTTGAGACCAGCAACCAGAATTTGAAATCTTGAGAACATCGTTTCAATTGATTCACTTTCTTCCATCTTGAATGCCTCATACTTCTGAATGAGCGCAAACGCTTTAGTTTCTTTAACTTGAATGTTGCCTTCATGCGTCATTCTCAGAGAGTCAAACATATTCTTTGCAGTGTCTCTGTTTGATATCTTTTCATATTCAGAGTAAGAGATGGCGGTGAGAAGAATTGTTATTGCTTTGTGATGATTTCTGAAATCACGCTTTTGTTGATCAGACATTGCTTTCCTGTCAATCTTCTGACCAATTTCATTCACTGGGTGCGTGTATCCATCAGTCACCATATCCCACAGATCAACATCGTGGGCCAGAAAGAAGCTTTCAATTCTGTCTTTCCAGTAATCAAAGTTCTCTCCATCAAAGACTGGAGGTTTGCCACTGAATCTGTCTCTTTCTTCATTGTTGTCATTGCTGATGTTTTGATGTGGTCCTGCCATAGTGTTTTTCTAACGTTGGATCTTGTACTGACACGGTTAAGTGTTATAGGCTCAGAACCAGGCGCTCTGATACCAATTGAAGATGTGAAAAACACAAGAAGGGGGGTTGAATTGTAGAACTTGAAATCAAATGCAGACAACACGTTATTTTTATCCTGGTTCGTTTGATCTCAAACTACTCCAGTCCACCCGTCAAGGTGATTTCGCCTCTCTCCAACGAGGTCTTAATCCACTATATTCAACTGAATACACAACTGCTTTAACAAATGTTAAAGCCTTCTTGAGTCTAACCACATACCGATTTATCTCAAGGAAATTCTTTTATAGATAAATGAACAAATGTGTGTTTGATGTTTTCTAGAAAAACTATATATCACAACTGTGATAATACACAATATGAAGCTTAGATGAAACTAGACTGCTAATGCTATTGAGTAGGCGTGGTTGAGAGCTTTAGCAATTTGAGTGAGAGAGTTTTCGTATGCGTGCGTGCGTAAAGAGTATTAGCCAATTCTTTTCTCACTGACTTGTTTAAATAGCCTAGGAATAGATACGTTGCTGTCCATAAATCCATTTCAATGCTCATAACGTTCTTTCCTTTTTGAGAAGATCTTTGTCTTGGAATAAAGCCGTTGGTAATTAATCTGTCTTGAATGCATAGTAACGTTGACACTTCAGAATGTTCTGCTTAATGAAAATCAGAGTGTTCTTGGCTTTATATTATTCTGACGCTTCAGAGTACTGGTGACATGGTAAGTATCTTGCTCAGAGTCAGAGTATGTTTTGCGCAGATTCTGTTCATCAGGATTTCGTGTATAGCACATGTTTGATCTTCTGATGCTGACATATCTTCTGATGCTGATGTTGATACTGATATTCTGATGCTGATTCCATCAGAGTTTCTGTAAATACAAAACATAATTTTAAGTAGCATATATGTCTTATATAAATCTTATAATTTATTTAATCTTGTATTTTGTTATCATTAAAACTCTAACTGAGGGTTGTAGAATCAAACTATGTTCTAACAGCGGATGCCATTCTGATACTCATTCAGTACATCTTTCCGTTCAGATACAATCACAACATAGATTCATTCTGACACTCCCTCACACAGTTGCTAGATGCAGTCGGATGCGAGTTCATTCTAATATACTTCTCATTCCATGAGGTATATAAACAGGGGCTTCCTCCTACCATAACCTCAACTTATAACCTAGTGATGTCAGGTGTTCTTGTATCCCCAACAGAACAGGAATTTCCAACTACTGCTCTGACATCAGGTTTTCCCCAGTAAAGTTGTCAAACTTCTCAGGATTCCCCAATAGGATTTCACAAAATCCTTAGGCAGTGCACATAGCTTTCCTTCCCTAACAGACTTTATTTCTCTAACAATAGAAGATAATATCCTAGAAGTTCAACTTCAACAAAATCTGAAGACCTACATTCTTCATCGCTAGCTGCAATCAGGGATTTATCTTCCCTAATTTAACAGCGCTGCAATAGAAAAACTGATACATTCATATATTGCATTCATACATCATTCTACAAACGTCATAGCATCTGCAATACAAATGCACACATCCCAATCTCATTTATTTTGAGAACACCATTACACAATGCATTTCATACATCATGACATTGCATACAGCTAACACTTTACCTTTTCAAGAAAGATCAATCAACATATATTTATCATCAACAATTTTCAACAGGTCCAGGATTAACTCCTGAAACAAAACAGAGTAATTATCTTTGCGACCAAATACAACTTTACACGGGCTCAACATGAAGCAATCTTACACGGGTTTCTTCTGACTTCCAAATACAGCTTTACACGGGCTCAACATGAAGCAATCTTACACGGGTTTCTTTTGACTTCTGTTGTACCCAAAAATTTTCCATCTCATTTTAATCAACACATGTCCTTTAAGATCCTCAATTTGCTCAAGGATGCCCAAGAGTTGACCAGACAAACTCTCTCCTAAGGAAGTGCACCTCAAAATTAGGGTTTCTATTTTCATCAATATGGGTGAACCACAAAGGCCTCATATGCTCTCCATGGTGTTAATATGTTCTCAAGACCCTACATGTCAAGTTTCATGCCTTGCACAAGAAGCTTGCTCAGTCAATTACTCAGATGCTTGAGAATCGACTGTATTAGGTCAAAATTCAACTTTGACCCACATACAGTCAAACTTCAAGATTTTTGGTCAACATCCACATTTTGAAGTGACTTTCATCATTTGATCAAGGATTGATCATGATTCCTCAAGGAATGCTCCAAATTCATCAAAACCCAAAAGTCGCTAAATTAGGGTTTTACAGGAAAAGTCAACCCAACTTTGACCAAGCATAACTTCTTCATACTTTATCAGAAATTTTCCATCGAAGGCTCATTTTGAAGAGGATTCCATTCCCTACAATTCATCTTCATCCCTCAAGTTCAAAATATGCACTCATCAAAAGATATGAATTTCTACATTATAGGTCCTTTTGAAAAGTCAACAAAAACACCTTTTTGGGTCAAAGCTTCATACATGAACATGGAAGATCCAATTGAGATGAAACAAAAAGGGTTGTTTAGGGGACATCCTAAGCTTTATAAAAAGTCAAATAACACCCTCCTAGGGTCAAAATTGATAAAGTTGTGCATTGTCAAAGTTTGCAATTTTTGGAAAATTGTCAAAAGTCAACATTGATCAAATTTGCATTTTTTCAAAGCGGCCCATGTTTTCTTGCTTGAAACATATTTCTAATAGGACCCACAACCCCTGAGCTTTTCCACCTATTATTTTATTACATTTATCATTTATTTTGATTTTTTATTCATTTAAATCAAAATAAATCAAATTAAATGGTAAAATAATGAAAACAAATCAAATCTTGTGATTTTTCTGCACATTTGGAGTCCATGTACAGCTAGCATGATGATCAATTCGTGCAAGACTCATTAGGGTTGGAAAAGAGTAGATTGAAGCTTGTTTTATAAAGATATCATACATGAATCAAATCAAATCACATTTTCATAATTCTCAAAGATATGATGCAATTTTACAACCCTAATTCAGTCTACTATATGTATACAACAAATGCAGATCAAAGAAGAAGGTTTTGCAGTCGTAGGGAGCAAGAACGAAAACTCAGAATTTGGACAAAAAATGGGCATTCAATTTCTGACTTAGAGGACGATTTCAGGAAATTGAAGGACTCTAATCACTTCCTGGTCATCTCCAAAAGCCAACAACATCATTTGCAGCCTTCAAAACGTCAAGAATCATCGCCTAGACACATCACGGTTTGCAAACTTTCTCAAATTCGATTATTATAATTTACACATCATTAGCACCTTTATTTGTTATATTTGTGATCATCATCATGTTTGCAAGCTGACCACATAGTTTAATTGTATTTTTGGGACCCTTACACGCATCTGCCATGGTTAGGGTTTCCACACGAATTTTAGGGTCTTTTTGTACAGGAAAAATTGGGCCATGAATCAAGTACCATGATGCTCGTGAGGCCAAGACAAGTTGATTGGTACCATCACAATGGATTTATCATGCTTGTACTGAATATTTGAATGATCCAGGTCTTTAGCAATGAACGACGTCCGTAGGTATAGGTTGTTTATCTAAAACGACGGGCTGAAGGTAGAAGAAGGTGATTTATCATCACCCCATTGGTCAATTTGAATTCAGTGCGCGCGGTTTTTGTTCCAGGGTCATTGCATTTGTTTTAGATATTATATATTCTTGTTACTATAATAACAAATTAACAAAGCATCTCAGTTGGAAACACATCATTGGTGGGGAGTACAAGGACCTGGGTTCGATCCCAGGTCCCAACAATTCCCTTGTATTATTTTTTCTTATGTAATCAGGTGTACCACGCTCTCAACCATCCACCATGCGCTAGCAATTCCTGACCACTAGATGCACTGCTGGCCAGATCTAACACTTCTCCCCTGAATGTCCTTGGTACACCTCAGGTCAACTCTTGCACAGGATCCAGCGTGGTTGACTAGGCTTGGAGCTTAATGGGCTTGAAAATTCAATTCCACACCCCCCTTTCAGCTAGTATACAGACCCATTTGGTTATTTCTTTTATTATTTTCTTTAATTTCTTTCCTATATTTCTTTTCCTTTTTTTTATTAATACAAAAATTATTTTTATTAAATTAACAAATCAAAAATCACAAAAGATCTCTTTTTCTTAATAAATATTTTTTGAATTAATTAGTTTAATTAATTTAGGGCAATTTAATTTTCTTTTGATAATAAAAAATAATTAGAATTAGGGTTTTAGCTTGTACGTAATTTAATTAATTTCCTTTAAAATACATCCAAGATCATTTTTTATAAATATATATTTCTTTAATTAATTAATTTAATTAGAAAATCAGGTTAATTTAATGTCTTTCATAATTTAAGAACAATTAGAAATTAGGTTTAATTGATTTGTAATTAAATTGTTTTCTTCAATAAAAATCCAAAAAACTACTTTTTCTCTCAAATTAGGGTTTTAGATTATTTCAATTGTCTTCGCATTTAATTTGTCGTACGCTTGTTAATTATTTGTCCATTACTTTGTAACTGTTCAGGGTTTGTAATAGTTAACTTAGGGTTTTTATTTACTGTTTAAATCCCCGATTTTTGGTTATGTAATTAATCCCCCTCCCCTAAGCCTTGTAATAGCTAGGTTTTATTTCTTTTCACTTTTAAATTCCTGCAATCTTTAACTGTCTAGATGCATGGCTAATAGGATTGTATGAAAATAATGCTTGAAATTTAAAATGGCAGATCACCTAATGTGCAAAGATTAAATAACTGAAACAAATCACATGCACATATCCACTCCTAGGGTTTACCTCACTTCGGTTGCCTTCGGTAAACAATCATTAAGCATAGGAGATTTTAGTGGTTGCCCTCCAGTCTAAAAAGATCAAAATGTCCCATTCAAATGTTGCCTCGGAAATGTTGCCTCGGAAAGATCTTAAGACTCTAGGGTTACTACTAAAGTTTTCTAAATATTGCTTTAGTGATTGTACTTGTCCCTTTAGAATGTCCCTTACAAATGCAACGAAGGTGCTACCTACTCCTTAATAGTAGGATAGCGCTGTCTAAAGGAAATAGAACGAACACTTTTTTTCGAGTAGGTAGAATCTTAAGTACTTGCTCAATAAAAACTTTTCGCACAAACACCTTCAAAACAAATTTTCAAAACAAACATCGTCACATCCTTGAGGACTGATACAAGGATTATCACGAAGCAAAACTTTTCAAAACAATCACACACAAGAAATTTTGAAAAATGAGCAAGTACCTAAGAGCCCATGGAAAACCATGGATAGAAAGGGTGCTAACACCTTCCCTTTCTATAATCTACCCCCGTACTCAAAATATCTCGAAAAAAGGTTTTTTCTGTTCTTTTTTCTTTTCCATGATTGGATGAAATAAAAGTCAGTGGTGACTCTTGCTTACCGCGACATTTTGCAAACAAAAAACGCAAAACACAAACCAGTATAACAGTCGGTTCTGCCACCGTATCACAACTTCCAAATACAGCTTTACAGGGGATCATCATGAAGCAA
Organism: Vicia faba; assembly: GCA_948472305.1. Classification (NCBI taxonomy): domain Eukaryota; kingdom Viridiplantae; phylum Streptophyta; class Magnoliopsida; order Fabales; family Fabaceae; genus Vicia; species Vicia faba. Next base: position 1,153,101,080 of record OX451739.1, on the reverse strand, counting down.
TCTTATGCGAGTTTCTCCTGACTTCCAAATACAGCTTTACACGGGCTCAACATGAAGCAATCTTACACGGGTTTCTTTTGACTTCCAAATACAGCTTTACACGGGCTCATCATGAAACAATCTTACACGAGTTTCTTCTGACTTCCAAATACAGCTTTATACGGGCTCTTCATGAAGCAATCTTACACGGGTTTCTTCGGACTTCCAAATACAGCTTCATACGGGCTCTTCATGAAGCAATCTTACACGGGTTCCTTCTCTCTCCTTCTGAAATTTTACGCGGACTCATCCTGAAGCAACCCTACCCAGGTTCCTTCTTACAATCTCCAGATGCAGTTTTACACGGACTCATCCTGAGGCAACCCTACCCAGGTTCCTCCTCTTGAATTTCCTGATGCAGGTTTACACAGACTCATCCTGAGGCAACCCTACCCAGGTTCCTTCTCTTGAATTTCCAGATGTAGTTTTACACAGACTATTCCTGAGGCAACCCTACCCAAGTTCCTTCTCTTGAATTTCCAGATGCAGTTTTACACGGATTCATCCTGATGTAACCTTACCCAGGTTCTTTCTCTTGAATTTCCAGATGTAGTTTTAGATGGACTCATCCTAAGGCAACCCTACCCAGGTTCCTTCTCACAATCTCCAGATGCAGTTTTACAAGGACTCATCCTTACCCAGGTTCCTTCTCTTGAATTTCCAGATGTAGTTTTATAGGGACTCATCCTGAGGCAACCCTACCCAAGTTCCTTCTCTTTAATTTCCAGATGCAGTTTTACACAGACTCATCCCGAGGAAACCCTACCCAGGTTCCTTCTATTGAATTTCCAGATGCAGTTTTACACGGACTCGTCCTGAGGCAACCCTGCCCAGGTTCCTTCTCTTGAATTTCCAGATGCAGTTTTACACGAACTAATCCTAAAGCTTCCCTACCCAGGATCCCTCTCATATATCTCCTAAAACAGCCCTACCCAGGTTCCTTCTCATACACTTCCAGATGAAGTCATACCCGGACTCATCCTGAAAAAGTCCTACATAGGTTTCTTCTGATACATTTCCAGATAGCAGTTAATTTCATTCCCCCTAGAAAATTACTGCGAAGCCTGGATTTCAACCAGAAAACAACAAACTTTCATCTCTCCAATCCAGAGATAACCCCTCAGTAGAGCCATGGAAAACTGAAGTTCGTAGTCTCTATTCCTCACATAGTTTTCCTCAAGCAGGAAATCAACAGAAATCAACATCCCCTAGTGGACTCCTCCTCAAACAACAGGAACATGAATCCCCATAAAGATACTTCTTATGAAGTTAACATCTACTCTAGATGGCATCTTTAAGCCCATCTCCGACGACTCTCCGTCATGTTCTTTGGATGGCATCTCCAAGCCCATCTCCGACGACTCTCCATCATATTCCTTGGATGGCATTTTTAAGCATCTCCGATAGTCTTCTGTCATCTTTTCCAAATGGCATCTGTAAGCCCATTCCCTATATAATCAACCAACACATCATCGAGTGCGAATTTCTGGGCACTCTAGTGTTCAATCATCTTCCAACTTCAGATCACGAAAGGAAAACAAGTCAATCTACATCTTCAGGTCTAAGAAGATTGAGCAGGGGCAGCTGTTGTACCCCAAAATTTGCCCTCCTATTTTACTCAAGACATGCTCATTGAGGTTTCTAATTGCTCAAGGATGACCAAGAATTAACTAGACAAATTCTCCTCATAAGGCAATGAACCTCTAATTGCGGTTTCAATTTTCATCAAGATGTTTGAGCTTCAAAGGTCTCAAATGTTTTCCAGGGTCCTAATATGTCTTCAAGATTGTCCATGCCAAATTTCATGCCTTGCACTACAAGTTTGCTCAGTCAATTGCCCAAATGTTTGAAAATCAAGTGTACTAGGTCAAAAGTCAATTGTGGCCTATATATAGTCAAACTTCAAGGTTTTTGGTCAACCTCAACATTTTGAATTGATATCCATCATTTTATCAAGGGTTGATCATGATTCCTCAAGAAATGCTCCTAATTCATTAAAAGTCAAGAATTGATAATTAGGGTTTCTATAGGAAAAGTCAACCAAACTTTGACCAGGTATAACTTTCACATACCGCATCCATTTTTCTGCAAAGAAGTCTCATTTTGAAGAGAATTCAACTCCAAACAATTTTTCTTCATCCCACAAGTTTAAGAGATGCACCATTTGAAAGATACAAGCTTATACATTACAAGTCATTTTCAAAAGTCAACAAAAGGAACTTTTTGTCAAGACCATTTACATCAAGATAAAATCTTCAAATGCAAAATTGATCAAATTATGGATTGAAGTAGACATCTTGGAATTTCCAAAAAGTTCAAGATCATCATAATGAGATGAAAATTGAGTAAGCTATGGCTTTCTCAAGTTGGGAAAATTTAGGAATTTTCAAGAATTATGCATTGAGCAAATTTGAAATTTTAAGGCAAGGGCTCAATATCTTGGATTTCAAACATCTTCCTAAGATTATAGAGTACCTCCAAAAACACTCTTATCATGCCTTACATTTTTTACTTATTTTGTACACATTTATTTTAATTTATTTCAAATAAATACAAAATAAAGTGTATAAAATAATTGGAAATAGGTTTTGGCATTTGGGCTGGTGTTTTAGCTTGCCTTGAAGCCCAAGATTTCGTGAAGCCATGTCCACATTCATTCAAATTCAAAAAATGACAACTTTCCTTGTTTTTGGCCAAAGTTACAAATTTCATTCATTGCCTTGAAACATTTGCTTTAAGGTTGTTTAAACCTTTGTTTTCTTATCTCCTCATTCCTCTCTATATAAACAAGCATCTAGAAAGCATTTCAAGAGGCCTACTATGATACGGTGGGAGAACTGACTTGAGGGTTTTGTGTTTTATTGCAAATGTTGTGGTTAGCAAGAGTCACCACCGACTTTTCTTTTATCCAAAAGGAAAGGTGAAAAAGCACATGAAAGACCTTTGAGATTGTTTCTTGAGTTCGGGGGGTAGATTAGGAAAAGGGAAGGTATTAGCTCCCTATTTATCCATGGTTTTTTATGGGCTCTTAGTTACTTGCTAGATCACTTGCTTTTGTTTGAAATTGTGCTTTGTGTGGTTTTTGAAAGTATTTTGTAAAGAGACCATCGTTTAGGCAATCTTTGTAATGATTCTCGTTTGTAAGAATGTATACAAAGATGTTGATCTTTTTGAAAATGTTTTCAATTTTGTAAGATGTTTTAAAATGTGTAGGTGTTGGTTTTGAAAATAGAAAGGATGTTTTGTTTTGAAATGAAGCAAGTAAATAAAAGCAATATACCAACTCAAATATCTTTCTTGTTCATTTTCTTTTTCTTTGACAATGTTGTCTTACCATTGATTTGGTAAGCAAACCTATCTTTGGATGTAAATGGGACGGGTGTGGGGCATCGTATAGTCATAATTAGAAATGTTGAAAGGTATCTTAACATTTTTTGAGGGACTAAGATCATTTTATAAGGCAACTTTGAATAGCGTCATTGAGGGACTATGATATTGTATTTGTTTGTTTTTGCTAAGACACCTTACATGCGTAATATGGTCATTTTGTATAAGGCAACCAAGTGGAGTAACCCTAGGGGTGCTTGTGTGCAAGTGTGTCATTTTCATGCTTTATTTTGTCTTGAATTAGGGTTTTCTATTTGATTTATTTTTATCTTCCCATACAAACCCTAATTACTAGCATATTATGTAAAAGCGATAAATTGCGAAATTTAAAGTTACTACGCTATTACAAACATTTGTGGGAGGGGAGGGGGTGTACAATTTATGAATGGGGATTGCAATAATATAAACCTAATTAATCTATTACAACCAAATTGAATGTGTACAAATAATTGGAATAAATAGTATACAAGGTGAATTAAATATGCAAAGATATGTAAATCCAAAGAAGATTTTTGTTTGATTTTTTTTATGTGAAAAAAGCTTTAACCTAAACCTAATTAAAAAAATAAATAAATCAAGATTAACTTAAATCATTTAAGAAAAGGAATTATTTAAGAAAAGATTTTTGAATAAACCCTAATTCTATTTGATTAAAAGAAAATAAGTTTCTTTAAGAAAAAGTATTTTGTATTTTTTGTCTTGAAAATAATATATGGCATTATGAGATATTTTTGGTATTTTTTATATTAAAATAATATTTTTAATGGGTGTGAAGAAAAATACATATTTAACCTAATTCTAATTTAATTTACAAGTTTATTTAATAAAAAATGGATAATATATAACTAAATAAAAATATTTTTTGTGAGAGAAATAAAATAAAATAAACTAAAATATAAATCTATCATTTTCATATTTTTTATGATTTTTAATGTTAAGAAAAATATATTTAAGAAAATAAAATAAGAATAAAATAAATAAATAAAATGATATGGGCCAAGGGCGTCACAAGCATACAGGGGGGTAACTGTTAGAAAAAACAAAAAGCCCAAGATTTGGAGGCCCAGCGCTGCAAGAGACAAAAAAGAGTGAAAAAAGTGAGAAAATGCAAAAGGCAGCGCGCTGAGGCTCGAACCCGTGACCTCTAGCATTTATGCACGCTGCCTTACCACTGGGGTGGCTGTACATCCGTTTATATAAACACAAACATAAATATATATTAGAAGATGCCTCCTGAAGGCAACTTCATCTTTAACCTTGAGCCATGGTCCGACCACCTGTATCTTCTTCATTTCTCCATAAAAATGAAAAGTTCAAACATGAAAGTTATGGTGTTTCTTCCCACGAGTTCAACCATATAATTTATGTAAACTAAAAGTCAAATATAAGATCTAATTTTACTGGCCCTAATTTGAAACCTAATTTTTGCAGAAATTTCAAATCCAAAATTCTCTATACACAGTTGATATAAATGAAAACTATGAACATGGTTAGCTTTAGGTCAAGGATATCTACATTTTGTTTTCACAAATCAAGACCAAATGATGCTTGTATGAAGAAATAAAAGTTTGAGTTTTTACCTCTTACAACTGGAATCGTGAATGAAGTTTGAGCAAGTTTTGAGAAGGCCTGAGGATCTGTTTAGCTTTCTTGGACCTCCTTGAGTGTATTCCAATCCTTACTTTATCCTGAAAGTCCCTGAATCTCTCTACTCAAGTCAACCTGTAAGCTTGATTTTTGAAAATGGTGGATGGTGGAGGAGGAGCTACAGTCTTGAAACAGGGGTCTGGATCACTTAGATATGATGTATATTAAGTGTTTGGGTGGTTAAAACTCAATACGTACGAGTGGATTTTGAGATGGCTATGTAAGGTTCAAAACTGTCAAGCTATGGTAGATTCTGAGTTGCAAAGTGTTTGGGAGTGTTTTTGAGTCTTAGCCTTCGTGTGTCAACTTGAAAATGATGTGTTTAATTATAAGCAAAAGGTCTTAAGTCTTGTAACAACTCAGATTTCAAAAACTCACATGTTTGCTTGGTTTCTTGTTTGTGAAGCAAAGCTAACAAGCATGGTTCCAAGGTGTAGTACCAAGCTTGTAGGGGGGCTGAGACCTTTGAACATACTTTTTCTGATTGAGTGGAGTGTGTTTGTGCAGAAAAAACAAGTGCAAGGCTCAATGCAAGCTGACTTTGCATAAAGCTTGCTTTTCCAAAATGGCAATGTTGCCTTTCTCCCAAAAATGGAATTATTCTTGTACAATGAATTCAATGCTTGGCTTAAAGCTTTCAACAGATGTGAAAACATTTAATTATAGAGTGAAAGTCAAGTCAGGAGCCTACAAAGTAGGATTTGTTAAGCATGCTTGAGGATTGGATCCAATGCTCTTCACAAAATGGCTTGAAATCCAAGTGACAAATCACCAACTTCATCTATTCGATTCTCGATACTCAAGAATGATATCAAGGAGTTCTAGGAAATTTTGGAAATCTTGCAATATTCTCTACAACTCATCTTTGAATTGCTTTTGAAAATTCCTCTTGGAACCATGTGAAAAATTGCCATGAAGTTAGGTAAAAAATCTGCCTAACTAGGGCAAAATTTCACTAAGTTATTTTTAGTTCATGAGCATGTATTCACAAAATTATATCTTGAGATCCAAGAATTTTGATGAGAAATTGTGTGAAGAAAAGTTGTATATTTCATGGAGATCTACAACTTTCATGTTGGAAGTTTCCTTTGAATCATCTTGCATCATGGTGAAAATTTGGCTCAAAGTTGAGAAAAAAAAAGAAATTTTCTTTACTTAGAAAAAATTTCTAAGTTAAGAAATTTCAAATTTTCAAAACAAAATCTTAAATCCTTGATTTATTGATGAACAAGTTTCATATTTTGACATGTTTTGATGAATTATGATCTTTGGCATTTGATTTTGACCAAAAAGTCAAAGTTTGACTTTTCAGTATACAATTGACTTTTAATCAATTGACTGAAAAATTCATCTGTCAATCCAATGGATTTGTAATGTTTTGAATCATGTTATTAGGTAATAATGATGCCATTGAACTCTTGAAATCATGATTCAAACCAATTGATCATCTGTTAGGCCAAAAATCAGAAATTTCCCTTTCTCAGTCAAAACCCTAATTTTGACCATGTTGCCCTTTTGATGATTTGCTCATATTTCTTGAGGAGTTGTGGTTAAAACTTGATCAAATGCTTAATATGAGTCTAAGATGTTGATGTGGATCAAAAATTATGAAGTTTGACTATAAATTTTCCATGGTTGACTTTTTCCCCAATACAATTGATTTTTAGGTCAACTGTTCAATTGATTGGTCAAAAGTGTGATTCAAGACTTGAAACTTGACATGAGTAATCTTAGGGGTCCATAATGATCCTTTAAAGTCATATGAAGCATTGCTAGTCCAAAAATCCTTGTGCAAACTCAAACCCTAATTTTGGTCATCAGTGCACAGGGAGGTGTCTTGAGCTGATCAAACTCTAGTGCAGTCTTGGTTCAAAGGAGATCTTGTGAAAATCCTTGATAAGTGAGAGGGAAAACTTTGGGGTACAACAGCTACCCCTGTTCAATCTTCTTAAGCCTGAAGAGCTAGATTGGCTAATTTTGCCATTCGTGAATCGAAGGTGGAAGATGATTGGACACTAGAGTGGCCAGAAATTTGCACTCGGCAATGTGATGGTAGAGGGAATGGGATTAAAGATGCCATTTGGAGAGGTGATAGAAATTTGTAGGAGATGGGCTTAAAGATGCCATCCAAAGGTTTTTGTTGAATTGTAATTTGTAAGCTTTGAAAGAATGAGTATCTGAATGGCGTCCGTGTCTGGGGTGTATCTGTACTGTATCTGGAAGAGGTTTTGATTAAGTATCAGAATTACATCTATGTCTGGAGCGTATCGGTATTGTACTTGAAAGTTGAATCAGAATGGAATCTATGTCTGAAGCATATCTGTCCTATATCTAAAGTCTGAATCTGAATGAGTATCTGGATGGCATCCGCGTCTGGAGCGTATTTGAACTGTATCTAAAAACTAAATCTGAATGAGTATCAGATTGGCATCCATGTCTGGAGCATATCTGAACTGTATCTAAAAATTGAATCTGAATGAGTATCAGGATGGCATCCACATCTGGAGTGTATTTGAACGGTATCTGAATTGTATCTGAAAACTGAATCTGAATGAATACGAGAATGGCATCCGTGTCTGGAGCATATCTGTACTGGATCTGAAAGTTGAATCTGAATGAGTATCAGGATGGCATCCGTATCTGGAGCGTATCTGAACTGTATCGGTAGATTGAATCTTGAATGAGTATCAAGATGGCATCCGTATCTAGAGCGTATCTGAACTATATTGGTAGATTGAATCTTGAATGAGTATTAGGATGGCATACGTATCTGGAGCGTATCTGAACCGTATCGGTAGATTGAATCTTGAATGAGTATCAGGATATCATCCGTATCTGGAGCGCATCTGAATTGTATCAAGTTTTGAACATTGTTAATGGTAGCTGTTAATCTTATCCTGAAAAGGGTAAAATGTTAGCTAAAATGCGAAGTCATGTTGCATGAAATGTATGATGTAATGCATTTGCTTTATCAAAGTTTATAATATATGAATGCGTATGTGAGCTAATTTGCTTTCTGGATGTTGAATTTGGGGAAAATAAATCCCTGTCTGCCGCTGAGGATATGTAAGTCTTCACGTCTTGAAGTTGAAGTATTGGTGAATTTCTGCCGAGAGAAATAAACTCTGTTGTAAGGGAAATGCCATGTACTGCTTGTAAAATCTAATTGGGGAATCCTGAGAAATTTGACGACTTCTACTGGGGATCAATAATTTGAAGCTTTGTTCCGTTGGGGATTTAAATGACGTACTGCAGGGGATTACTTATGGGATAACCTAGAGGTATTTCCCTATCCTTTCAACCTATCAATAATTGCCTCTTTTCATTTTGTTTATTTGTAAACATTAATTATGTTCAAGTGCATATGTTCAACAATGAATCATTGGACGTTTTTGTAAACAAAACACAAGAGTAAAGAAAAACAGATAGTTTTGCACTTTCAAAGGGACATCTTTTTATTGACTTTGAGTAAGATTTTTTGGTACAGGGAGACAAACATTCTAGTAAGAGAATGCTGTCATAAAAAAGAAAATTTTTTATACAAAGAAAAGATAGCTATGTGTACAAAAATCCCATGGGGTTTCCATTCTGCTATAGCCTTCGTATCTCCGAGCGTCTTGTCTATTTGTTGCCTTGTCCGAAGATGATTGAATTGATCAGAACCTTTGAGTTTGCCAATGGAAGCCGAAGGTTGTTTGTAAAGTGATATGACAGGACATAGTCATATGCTTTAATTCCCTAACTTTTGCCTGGACCGCCCTTTCGGGTTTTCAGTCCACAGGGAAACCCTTTTTTGCCCAAGTCGCCCTTTCGGGTTTTCAACTTGCCGGGTGTACAGATTTTTTTGTTTTGTCCCTAATTTTTGCCCGAACCCTTTTGGTTCGCCGGGATGCCCTTGTTTTTCCTAGGTATGTCAACCTAGCGGGTCTCTTATGCGTAGTATCTTTTGACTATGTCCGCGTTCATAGGATGCGGCAGGTCGTCACCATCCATGGTGGTTAAGATCATTTCCCCACCAGAGAAAATGTTTTTGATTACAAATGGTCCTTCATAGGTAGGAGTCTACTTGCCCCTAGGATCACCTTGTGGCAGTATGATGCGCTTGATCACCAAATCTCCAATTTGATACACTTGGCGTCTGACCTTTTTGTTGAAAGCCTTGATCATCCTTTTTATAGACATCTGACCATGGCAAACAACATTAAGTCTGTTCTCATCAATCAAGTTCAGTTGATCAAGTCGAGTCTAGATCCAATCGTCTTTGTTCAGTTCTGCATCCTTCATAATTCTCAGAGAGGGGATCTGAACCTCAATAGGCAAGACGGCTTCCATGCCGTATACCAGAGAATAAGGGGTTTCCCCAGTTAACGTGCGAGCCGTGGTACAATACCCATGGAGAGCGAATGGTAACATCTCATGCCAGTCTTTGTATGTGACTTTCATCTTTTTTATGATCTTTTTAATGTTCTTATTTGCAGCTTCTACATCACCATTCACCTTTTGCCGATAGGGAGACGGATTTTGATGCTAAATCTTGAATTGCTCGCACAAGGCGGTGATCATAGTGTTGTTGAGATTTGTACCATATTCAGTGATGATACTTTCCGGGATACCGTACCGATAGATGAGATTTTGCTTGATGAAGCGGGCAACAACGTTCTTGGTGACAGAAGCGAAGGAAGCTGCCTCCACCCACTTTGTAAAATAGTCAATGGCCACTAGGACGAAGCGGTGTCCATTGGAGGCTGTCGGCTTGATTTCCCCAATCATATCAATCCCCCACATAGCAAAGGGCCAAGGAGCCGTCAAGACATTCAGAGGAACCGGAGGTACGTGTAGGTGTTTAGTTATTGGCATGCATTTTTGGTAAAACTAGGTGTGTGAATGTCATGACTAATGTCATAACATTCTGATTTATTAGGCACTGGTTTATTAGGTACCTTTGCAGAAAAATAGTGGCATACAGGTTCTGATGTTTATGAATGTGTATCTGAGCATTTTGCAAAATGATCACATTTACCAAAATCAGTAAACAGGAATTCAGTTGTCATAACAAATGTTAAGACATCCTGTTCTGATCTACCAGTTATGCAGTTTAGTTAATTCTGAGATTTTTCAGGAAGATGACTCAGTCTTTCCAGAACAGAATCTCTCGTGGAATTTGGGTTAACCTAGATCAACCCTAACCTTGTTGATAAAGTCTTGTGACCAAGTCTTAAGGTCAAATGGAATTAACCCTAGCTTTTTGTGGAAACCCTAACTGAAGAAGCAACTGCTATATATTCAACAGGGCTGTTGTTTGGAATTTATCCCTTTTGACAGAAGATCATTTAGAAGCTGTATAGTTTTAACTATTGTAATCCAAGCAAGTATCATTGTGATAAATGACTTGGAATAGGTTTTAATTGTAAGGGTTTTGTATCACTCAAAGCTTTGAAGCAAGAGTGTTTTGTGTCTCTTGACTAAAGCTTTAAAGCAAAGTCAAGTTAGGTTTATGTATCACTCAAAGCTGTGAAGCAAGAGTGTTTGTGTGGCTTGATTAAAAAGCTGTGAAGCATAATCAAGTGTATGTTTTGAAGAGTGTCTTCATTAAAACACTAGTCAATTGTTTTAAGTATCACTGCTGTGATTGAGGGGGAGTGAGTAGGAACTCAGGTTTAAGTTGTACTTAGATTGAAGTTGCATTGGGTAGGTCTTAAGTGAAGGAGATAAACTGGTTGGTTTATTCCTGAATTAATATCTCTTATAGTGGATTTCCTCCCTGGCTTGGTAGCCCCCAGAGTAGGTGTTGTTGCACACTGAACTGGGTAAACAATTGACTGTGTTCTTTACTGTTTTTGTATTTACTGTCTTATAGAAAGTCAGATATGGTGTCATAACATTGAACGTGACATTGAGTATCTGCAGCCAGAATTTCAATTGGCATCAGAGCAGGCACCATGCCTGTATTACTGGGTGAGATCTAGGGATATCACTTTCTGGCACTATGGACAAAGAAGGAGTTTTTGGAAATAGACCACCCATTCTGGATGGAACAAATTATGACTACTGGAAACCTCGTATGATTGCCTTCTTAAAATCTCTGGACAAAAAGGCTTGGAGAGCTGCAGATAAAGGATGGAACCATCCCACCATAACTGAGAAAGATGGGACAATCAGTCTGAAGCCTGAGGAAGAATGGAGTAAAGAAGAAGATGAGTTAGCCCTGGGTAATTCCAAAGCTTTAAATGCCTTGTTCAATGGAATTGATAAGAACATATTCAGACTAGTACATCAATATGAACTGGCCAAGGAAGTTTGGGACACTCTCAAAACTACCCATGAGGGCACTTCCAAAGTAAAAATGTCAAGGCTTCGGATGCTGACTACCAAGTTTGAGAATCTAAAAATGATGGAAGATGAAACCATTCATGAGTTTCACATGAACATCTTGGAGATTGCCAACACCTCAGGAGCATTGGGAGAAAAGATGTCAGAAGAAAAACTGGTGAGAAAGATTCTCAGATCCTTGCCTAAAAGATTTGCAATGAAGGTAACTGCTATAGAGGAAGCCCAGGATATCAGCAAGTTGAAAGTGGATGAACTCATTGGGTCTCTTCAGACTTTTGAGATGGGGATCACTGAAAATGGTGACAAGAAGAATAAGAGCATAACACTTGTATCCAACACTGATGTTGAAAACAAGGAGGATGAAGTATAAAATATCTCAGAAGCTATAGCCATGCTTGGAAGACAATTCAACAAACTCATCAAAAGAATAGATCCAAAGTCAAGGTCTAATGTTCATAACATCCCATCTGACATTGACAGTTCCAACAGAAGACCAAGGATAGAAGAGAAGAGAAATCAAGGAAGATGAATTTAATGCCATGGTTGTGAAGGATATGGGCATATTCGAGTTGAATTCCCTACCTTTCTTAAGAAGCAAAAGAAAGGAATGACTGTTACCTGGTCTGACTGTGATTCAGAAAGTAATTCTGAAGAAGAATCTGCCAAACTAGTTACTGCACTAACTGGTGTTTGTACCTCTGAAAGTGACACTAGTGATGAGGAAGTAACATTTGAAGAACTGGTTGATACTTACAAGAAATTGTGTATCAGAAGTACTGAAGTCTGTGTGCAAAATGAGAAACAATCAAAACTCATCATAAAGCTGGAGGCTGAAAAAAGGGCAGACCTTGAAACTATAAGTCATTTAGAAGGGGAAGTTCAAATGCTGAACTCAAAACTAAACCAGATGACCAAATCTGTCAAGATGCTGACAAATGGAACAGACAAATTGGAAGAAATCCTTCAGGTTGGACAAACTGTGGGAAACAAGTCTGGTCTAGGATTTGTGGCAGGAAAGAAATCAGGTGCAGACAAGAAGATCAGGTCTAATAAACAAATGTCAAAGCATATGTCTCAACATAACTCTCAACATCAGGAACCGAGACATATGAAGAAAAGGTACCAAAGATGGAGATGTCAGCATTGTGGGAGGTATGGCCACATAAAGCCTTTCTGCTTCAGATTTCATGGATACCCTAATCAGAACTCAGGTGTCAAACCTAAGTCTAAAAAGGTACCACATACTCCTAAATGGAAGAAAAAGGCTACTGCCTTGATAGCCCACACTTCCCTGAGGGTCTCTGCAAAGGAAGACTGGTACTTTGACAGTGGGTGTTCTAGGCACATGACTGGAATCAAGAACCTCCTCAATAATGTTAAACCTCACACCACTAGTTTTGTGACCTTTGGAGATGGTGCTAAAGGTGAAATCAAAGGAGTTGGTAATTTGGACTGCCCTGGAGTTCCAAACCTGAATGAAGTACTACTGGTAAAAGGCCTGACTGCTAATCTCATTAGTATCAGTCAATTGTGTGATCTAGGATTCAAGGTCAATTTCTCAAAATCTGAATGTCTTGTAATTAATGACAAACAAGAAGTTGTAATGAAAGGAGTCAGATCTAAAGACAACTGTTACTTGTGGGAGCCCGAGAACACTAATTTCTCCTCTGTGTGTTCCATTGCCAAAGAAGAAAAAGAGGTGAAACTGTGGCACCAGAAACTTGGCCATCTTCATCTAAGAGGAATGAAAAGGATTATCTCCATGGAGGCAGTCAGACGGATTCCAAGACTGCAAATTGATGAAGGGAGAGTTTGTGGTGAATGTCAGGTTGGTAAGCAGACTAGGATGTCACATCCAAAGTCAAGACATCTGACCACCTCTAAGGTTCTAGAACTTCTTCATATGGATCTGATGGGACCAATGCAGGTGGAGAGTCTTGGTGGAAAAAGATATGCCTATGTTGTTGTGGATGATTTTTCCAAATTCACCTGGATTAACTTCATTAGGGAAAAATATGATGTATTTGAAGTTTTTAAAGAATTGTGCAAAAGAATTCAAAGAGAAAAGGAAGGGTGTATTGTCAGAATCAGAAGTGATCATGGCAAGGAATTTGAAAACAGCAAGTTTGATGAATTCTGTTCCTCAGAAGGAATTAGTCATGAATTTTCTTCTCCTATAACTCCTCAGCAAAATGGAGTTGTGGAAAGAAAAAACAGGACCATACAGGAATCTGCCAGAGCAATGATACATGCCAAAAGACTTCCTATGTATTTTTGGGCTGAAGCTATGAATACAGCCTGCTATGTCCATAACATGGTCACCTTGAGAAAGGGAACCTCATCCACCATATATGAACTCTGGAAAGGAAGAAAACCAACTGTGAAGTACTTCCATGTGTTTGGTAGCAAATGCTATATTCTGGCAGATCGTGATCAAAGAAGAAAACTGGACCCTAAAAGTGATGAAGGCATATTTCTAGGATACTCCTCAAACAGCAGAGCTTATAGGGTATTCAATTCCAGGACCAAAGCCATGATGGAATCAATAAATGTCATAATTGATGATTATCATGAGGAAACAGATGTCCCTTGTAATGTTGAGACATTCTTTGAGACTTCAACTCAACAGAATGATCTACCCAACACCACCACAGCAGAATCTGAATCAAAGGAAGCTAGCAAGATCCCTTCCATCAGAATTCAGAAGGATCATCCAAAAGAGCTTATCATAGGATATCCCAATAGTGGAGTCATTACAAGATCTAGAGAAATCATCTCAAACTCTTGTTTTGTGTCTAAAATTGAACCAAGAAATGTCAAGGAAGCTTTAACTGATGAATACTGGATTGGAGCAATGCAAGATGAATTAAACCAATTCAAGCAACATGAAGTTTGGGAACTAGTTCCTAGACCTGAAGGAACTAACATCATTGGCACAAAATGGATTTTCAAGAACAAATCATATGCTGAAGGAGTTGTCACCAGGAATAAGGCAAGACTTGTTGCTCAAGGATACACTCAGGTTGAAGGGGTTGATTTTGATGAAACCTTTTCACCTGTAGCCAGGCTGGAATCAATCAGACTCCTATTGTCAATTGCTTGTCTTCTGAAGTTCAAGTTATTTCAGATGGATGTGAAAAGTGCCTTTCTAAATGGGTACTTGAATGAGGAAGCTTATGTGGAACAGCCTAAAGGCTTTGTGAATCCAAACCACCCTGACCATGTCTACAAATTGAGAAAAGCTCTATATGGCCTGAAACAAGCTCCTAGAGCATGGTATGACAGGTTAACAAAATTTCTCTCAGACAAAGGATACAGAAAAGGAGGCTTGGACAAAACCCTCTTTGTCAAAACTGAAGGAGGGAAGTTGATGGTAGCCCAAATATATGTTGATGACATAGTGTTTGGAGGAATGTCAGAACCTATGGTTAAACATTTTGCTGACCAGATGCAGGCTGAATTCGAAATGAGTCTCATGGGAGAACTGACTTATTTTCTTGGACTGCAAGTCTCACAGATGGAGGACTCAATCTTTTTATCTCAAAGCAAGTATGCAAAGAACATTGTAAAGAAGTTTGGTATGGAGAATGCCAGTCACAAAAGGACTCCTGCTCCTACTCATTTAAAGCTTTCCAAAGATTCAAGTGGGGTTAAGGTGGATCAAAGTCTATACAGAAGCATGATAGGAAGTTTGCTGTACTTAACAGCCAGCAGACCTGACATTGCTTTTGCAGTTGGAGTTTGTGCAAGATACCAAGCTGATCCTAAAGTCAGTCATATCAACCAAGTGAAGAGAATTTTGAAGTATGTGAGTGGAACTTACAACTATGGTTTGCTATATTCTCATGGCTGTGAACCAACTCTGACTGGTTATTGTGATGCTGATTGGGCTGGTAGTGCTGATGATAGAAAAAGCACCTCTGGAGGATGTTTCTTCTTGGGAAATAATCTGGTTTCCTGGTTCAGCAAGAAACAGAATTATGTGTCTCTCTCTACTGCTGAAGCTGAATACATTGCAGCTGGTAGTAGTTGTTCTCAAATGATCTGGATGAAACAGATGCTTACTGAGTATAATGTCACACAAGATGTTATGACATTATACTGTGACAATCTGAGTACAATCAACATTTCCAAGAATCCCATTCAGCATAGTAGGACCAAACATATTGACATAAGACATCACTTTATCAGAGACCTTGTAGAAGAGAAGACAATTAAACTGGAACATGTTGCCACTGAGCTACAGCTGGCTGACATCTTTACCAAGGCACTTGATGCAAATCAATTTGAAAACTTGAGGGGTAAGTTGGGTATTTGCCAACATGAGGAATTGTAGCAATTAATTTTGCTTAAAACAAGGGTTGAAGGAGTTATGCTTGTTAAGTCTGTTCTGATTGGGTTAAACTTATATTTTCCAATTTCCTTCAAATTTTTTAAGAAGTTGAATAGACACTCTTTTTCCTCCTTCCCCTTTCGTCTCCGCATCAAAACCCAGTCTCTCAATCAGAATTTTCTCTCCAGTTGCTATTGGTCTTCTAAGACTATCAAAATGTCTCAAACACCATCATCATCCAATACGACTATTTCATCCTCTTCCTCTGATCAAGATTCTAGGGCAATCTCATCTTGCCTGGATTCTGAGGTCCTGGAGATCGCTCCTCTTAGAGAAGTGGAAACTAACCCCACCAAGGTCAAAGAGCTGAGAACAAGGCATGCAGGAAGGTCCCAAGCTACTGCCTCTGGTAATCCCTCTCATCCTTCTTCTTCTGTTCCCTCTGAAATTGCAAATAAGGAAGGGTCAGCCTATGTACGTCAAGCAATAGCTAAAATTGTTACAAGAATTCTGAATGAGAACCACTTAGTTCCTGGCATTTCTGTTCCTTAAAATCAAGAAAGTTCAAATGCTGAAACAAATCCAGATGTCTCTAAGGATGTTGAGACATCAGACAAAGAGAAGAATGCTGATACTGCTCACAAGAAAAGGAAGAAGCCCGAACCTTCTGAGTCTGATGACAGTGCTTAATGGTTGGTTGAGTTGATGCTGGTTCCTGGTGGAGTTTGCAAGTGTGTTCAGATTTTAGTTGTTGTTTTTACTACTTTGTTTGGGATGACTGTATAAT
This sequence comes from Vicia faba, assembly GCA_948472305.1. NCBI lineage: Eukaryota > Viridiplantae > Streptophyta > Magnoliopsida > Fabales > Fabaceae > Vicia > Vicia faba. The sequence continues at coordinate 1,153,084,557 of OX451739.1, read as the reverse complement.
GTTTAAGAACATGTATCTTTGGCCCATTTGTGGCTAAAGAGGGGGAGATATTATTCTGTGATATTATTCTGTGGTCAATTACTTGATAAACACTATATTTTTCTACAGTCACATTTATTCTGCTGCTATCTCTGATTGCTTAGGGGCTTTAGCCAAAAATATGCCAAAGGGGGAGTTTGTAGGTGTTTAGTTATTGGCATGCATTTTTGGTAAAACTAGGTGTGTGAATGTCATGACTAATGTCATAACATTCTGATTTATTAGGTACTGGTTTATTAGGTACCTTTGCAGAAAAATAGTGGCATACAGGTACTGATGTTTATGAATGTGTATCTGAGCATTTTGCAAAATGATCACATTTACCAAAATCAGTAAACAGGAATTTAGTTGTCATAACAAATGTTAAGACATCCTGTTCTGATCTAACAGTTATGCAGTTTGGTTAATTCTGAGATTTTTCAGGAAGATGACTCAGTCTTTCCAGAACAGAATCTCTCGTGGACTTTGGGTTAACCTAGCTCAACCCTAACCTGGTTGATAAAGTCTTGTGACCAAGTCTTAAGGTCAAACGAAATTAACCCTAGCTTTTTGTGGAAACCCTAACTGAAGAAGCAGCTGCTATATATTCAACAGGGCTGCTGTTTGAAATTTATCCCTTTTGACAGAAGATCATTTAGAAGCTGTATAGTTTTAACTATTGTAATCCAAGCAAGTATCATTGTGATAAATGACTTGGAATAGGTTTTAATTGTAAGGGTTTTGTATCACTCAAAGCTTTGAAGCAAGAGTGTTTTGTGTCTCTTGACTAAAGCTTTGAAGCAAAGTCAAGTTAGGTTTATGTATCACTCAAAGCTGTGAAGCAAGAGTGTTTGTGTGGCTTGATTAAAAAGTTGTGAAGCATAATCAAGTGTATGTTTTGAAGAGTGTCTTCATTAAAACACTAGTCAATTGTTTTAAGTATCACTGCTGTGATTGAGGGGGAGTGAGTAGGAACTCAGGTTTAAGTTGTACTTAGATTGAAGTTGCATTGGGTAGGTCTTAAGTGAAGGAGATAAACTGGTTGGTTTATTCCTGAATTAATATCTCTTATAGTGGATTTCCTCCCTGGCTTGGTAGCCCCCATAGTAGGTGTTGTTGCACACTGAACTGGGTAAACAATTGACTGTGTTCTTTACTGTTTTTGTATTTATTGTCTTATAGAAAGTCAGATACGGTGTCATAACATTGAACGTGACATTGAGTATCTGCAGCCAGAATTTCAGTACGTGCACCTTGTCAGCATAAATCTGGCATTTATGGCAAGTCCGAGAGTGTTGATAGCAATCTGCCTCCATGGTAGACCAATAATAGCCTGCCCATAGGATTTTCTTTGCCATTGTATACCCACTGGAATGGGTGCCAAAAGTGCCTTCATGTAATTCAGCCATAATCCTTTCATCTTCAACCCTATCTACGCACCGAAGTAACACAAAGTCATGATTACGTTTATATAGGATATCATTGCTAAGGAAGAACTTAGCAGAGAATCTCCTTAAGAACTTATTATCATTGATTGGAGCTCCTTCTGGGTATTCTTGAGCCTCGAGATACCTCTTGACTTCGTGAAACCAAGGCTGGTCCACTATTTCTTCAGTATTAATCTCATGACACTGCGCCGGTTCCTCCATTAATTCAATGGTGATCTGGGGAGCCTCTTTATCCCAATTAAGTTTAAACATAGATGGCATTGTGGCTAGAGCGTCTGCTAGCTGATTTTCTTCTCGCGGGAAATGCTCGAAGGTAATCTTCTCAAACTGTGGTAGCAATGTCAAAACATGTTCTTTGTAAGGGATAAGTTTAGGGTGTTTAGTGTCCCATTCTCCTTTGATATGACTGATGACCAAGGATGAATCTCCGAATACATCCAATGATTTGATCCCTAAGTCTATGGCAACTTTGAGACCGAAGATGCATACTTCGTATTCCGCCATGTTGTTTGTACAATTGAAGCAAAGTCTTGCGGTAAATGGAGTATGACACCCTTTCAGGGATATGAGTACAACACCAATACCATTGTCGAGTGCATTGGAGGCTCCATCAAAGAACAATGTCCATCGGGATCCTTGTTCTGGTCCATCATATGGCCTGAATTCTTCACAGTTGTCTAATGTCATGATGTCTTCATCCGGAAATTCAAATTTCATGGATTGGTAGTCTTCTACAGCTTGGTGAGCAAGGTGATCAGCTAATACACTGCCCTTTATAGCTTTCTGGGTAGTATACTGTATGTCATATTCTGTCAGGATCATCTGCCATCTCGCTATTCTCCCGGAAAGAGCAGGCTTCTAGAAGATGTATTTTATCGGATCCATCTTAGATATCAACAAGGTAGTATGAGTCAGCATATACTGTCTTAGCCGGCGAGCATCCCATGCCAAAGCGCATCAAGTTTTCTCGAGCAGTGAATATCTGGTTTCACAGTCGGTAAACTTTTTGCTCAGGTAATAAATAGCATGCTCTTTTCGGCCAGACTCGTCATGCTGCCCCAATACACACCCCATTGAGTTTTCTAAAACAGTCAGATACATGATCAACGGTCTTCCCTCGACTGGTGGCATCAACACATGAGGCTCTTGTAAGTATTCTTTGATTTTGTCAAAAGCAAATTGGCATTCATCATTCCATTTGACTACTTGATTTTTCTTCAATAGTTTGAAGATTGGCTTAGAAGTAGCTGTCAGGTGAGAAATGAATCTGGAAATATAGTTCAGACGTCCAAGGAATCCTCTGACTTGCTTCTCAGTACAAGGAGCAAGCATCTCCTGTATTGCTTTAACTTTGGCAGGATCAACCTCGATACCTTTGTTGCTGACGATAAAGCCTAGGAGCTTACCAGAATGTACCCCGAATGTGCATTTATTCGGGTTCAACCTTAGCTTGTACTTGTTCAGTCTCTCAAACAGTTTTTGTAAGTGATCAAGATGCTCTTCTTCTAATTGAGATCTGGCTATCACATCGTTTATGTAGACCACTATTTCGTGATGTATCATTTCGTAAATAGAGCTACCATGGCACGCTGATAGGTTGCCCCAATGTTCTTTAGTCTGAATGGCATCACCTTATAGAAGAAAGTGCCCCATTGCGTGACAAAGGTTGTTTTATCCATGTCCTCAGGTGCCATCTTGATTTGGTTGTAACCCGAGAATCCGTCCATGAAGGAAAACACTTTGTATTGTGCCGTATTGTCAACTAGGATATCAATGTGGGGGAGTGGAAAGTCATCCTTAGGGCTTGCCCTATTCAAATCTCTGTAGTCCACACACATTCACACTTTGCCGTCCTTTTTGGGTACGGGAAGAACATTGGAAACCCATTGGGGGTAAGAGGTGACATCCAAGAATCCAGCGTTGAATTGCTTCATGACTTCTGCTTTAATCTTTTTTGACATGTCAAGCCTCATGCAGCAAACCTTTTTCTTTACTGGCGGGCAATCCTCTGTTGTAGGCAGACGATGTACCACAATATCTTCATCAAGTCCTGGCATGTCTTCATACAACCAGGAAAAGACTTCGACATAATCATGCAACAACTGAATGAAACGCTTCTTGACACTGGGTTCCAGATTGGCACCCACTTTGACCTCTTTTTTATCTTCTTCGGTACCTAGGTTGATCGTATCCACGGGTTCCTCGTGAGGCTGAATGGTTCTCAATTCTTGTTGTAGCAATCTGCCAAGTTCCCCTGGTACTTCACAATCTTCCTCACCTTCGTCTTCGGCTTGGTAGATTAGATTCTCAAAGTCACGAAAGGCCATAGCAGTATCGTTACCCATGGGATCCCAAATGGATGTATACCTGCATTGTGAGTGTGTGTGTGTGTAAGGGTATAGCTATCTTTGAAAGAAAGTAAAATGTAAAATAAAAACAATGAGCACAAAAGTTTGTATGCGAAAATGTCCATGATTCATTGATGTCATATGAAAAATGAGATAATAACCCTTACAAATGGACCATTGTGCCTCGGGGAAGACACAAGGTTTTTAAGAGTGCGAATTATTTTGAATATTACAGATCCAACAAAATGTAAAGACAAATTACTGAGGGATGAAAGTGATCGGGACGAAGTCTCTAGCCTCCCAATTGCTGAGCCCTCCATTGGCAGTCGTGAAGATCCAATCCTCTAGGTTGCAACCATCTTCACCATCTTCCACTGTGTTGACTTCACGGTTGCTGATCTTCAAGGGTGGCCCTCCAGCGCGGGTACGACGTACAACCTTTTGAGCACTTGAATTGAAACCTAGGCCAAAATTTTCAGACTTATATGGGATATCTGGGAGTTGTCCCCAGATAGTGAATCCACCTTCTTATACCACTGCTTTTGCATCCTTCAGAGATGACATCCGGAGTGGAGGCTATTGTACCCAAAAATTTGCCCTCTCATATTTCTCAAAGCATTGCAAGAAAAATCTCCAAGTTACTCAAGTTTGCTCAAGAGTTGGACAGACAAGCTACCTCCTAAGGCAGTCAACCCCAAATTAGGGTTTTGTGTTGCATTAAGATCCTTGAATCCAAATGAACTCAAGTTCTATCCAATGTCCTAATATGTTATCAAGATCATCCATGCCAAATTTCAAGCCTTGCAGAGGAAGTTTGCTCAGTCAATTGCTCAAGGGTCCAAAAATCGACTGTGCTAGGGCAAAAGTCAACTGTGATATATAAACAGTCAAACTTCAATATTTTTTGTCAACATTCTCATTCTGAAGGATATTTCATCATTTTATCAAGGGTTGATCATGATTCATCAAGGATTTCCCAAAAATCATCAAGATTCAAAAGTTGCTAAATTAGGGTTTTGTAGGAAAAGTCAACTCAACTTTGACCAAGCATAACATTCTCATACTTTATGAGAAATGACCCATCCAAAGCTCATTTTGAAGAGGATGAAATTTACTACAATCCATTTTCTTACCCCAAGATCAAAAAATGCACTCACAAGAAGTTATAAATGTGGACATTATAGGTCATTTTTGAAAGTCAACAAGAACACCTTTTTTGCAAAAGCTTATAACTTGAGCATGGAATATCAAAATGAGATGATACCAAACGGGTTGGTTAGAGGACATCTCAAGCTTTCTAAAAAGTCCAAGGACACCTCCAAAAGTTCAAAATTGAAGAAGTTATGCATTGTTGAAGTTGGACTTTTTTGCAAAATTGCCAAAAGTCAACTATCCCCAAAACTTCAAATTTTGTCAAATGGGCCCATTATTTCCCACTTGATTTGAGTTTGCATCATTTCCCACATGTCCTAGCTTCATCCATGAGCCCATATTTTATTTTTATTATTTAATTTGATATTTTATTGAATTTATTCATTTTAAATCAAATAAAATCATACAAAATCCAATACTTTGATAACATGAGATCTTTTGGCTATTTCAGGCTTTGATTACCATCATTAACATCATCAAAATCAAATCAGACCAAATCATGTGCAAGAAGATTGAGATTTGGAAAAATTGGCAAGTTTGTAAAGGGAGATAAAATTAAATATGCAAGCATTGATGGGAGAAGATTTGAGCCAAGTTTGTAGACCTAATACATTGAGCATTACATACGCAAGTCAAAGGGACGAGAATCAGGGTTGGCAATTGCAGAGAGAGGCAGAACAAGATTTGAAAAAAGTCACAAAAACCTTGTGATTGAAATCGTGTTTAGAGGTGTTTTCAAGGACTAAGACCTGTCCCAATCGCTTCCTGGGCATTCACTCAAGCTAAACCAATCCAAAGCAAGCTTTTTCAGACGTCCAAACGCGCTGTAAGTGTCACGAAACCCAGCTCTGTTCTTGAAATTGAAACTCATCATTCTTGCATCTATAATGAAAACTAACTGCATATTTGTAATCCTCACAACATTTCCAAGCTATTTGCATCATTTAATTTCGTTTATATAACCTGTAATGCAAAACACCATAGCTAGGGTTCTTGGAGCTTTTTTGGGCGTTTTCTTTTCAGGACCAATTGACCATCAAGAAGGGTATGGTTAGGACCGGGAGGTTGAGACGAGCATAACCATGCCCTTGAAATTCATTTTTGTGGCTCGTAGCAAATTTTGGAGGTGGACTGGCTTATAGCTACAGACTTCTGTCTGTTGGTATAGGTTTGAGATATTTTAGCCACAGACGAGAGGTTGAAGACAATACGTGGCGTCCATCCATTGCATCATTCAAATAGCACGCGTTTTTTATAATTTTTCTGGCCATTGACTTGTTTTATTTTATTATATACTCTTTGTATTATATTAACAAACAAACCATCATGGCGTAGTGGCAAGCGTGCACGTCCAAACTCTTTCAGGACTTGGGTTTGAATCCCAGGTCCCCCACTTTCTCAATGTTTTTTCTCTTCAGGTACTCCTATGCGCGCTTAGGCTTGCAGAACACCATGCATCCTCATTCATCCAATGGCCAGATGACCAAAGGCCAAATCTGATGGTTCCAAGCTGATGGTCCACCAAGGCGCTAATCAATGCATAGACACCAGATCACCAAGAGTCAACAAGGGCCAGCGCTTTTGGGCCTCCCAATTGCTATCTACACCACAAAATTCAGGCCCATACTCCCTCTTCTTATTTATTTTGTTTATTTATTTTAATTGTTTTATTATTTTTATTTAACTTCTAACTAATCACAATTTTCTTTTTATAAAATAAAATCACCAAATTTTTTTTATTTTATTTCAAACCAAATTTTAATCTTTTTATTTTCCTTAATAAATTTATTAATTAATTAGGATTTAATTAAAGAACTTTATTTTCTTTTGAAAAATAATTAAAATTAATTATACTTTATTATTTTTAACCATTAATTTAATTATTATGTTTTCTTTCCTAAATAATCAAAAACAAAAAATATTTTATTTTTATTAATTAATTTAATTTAGTGATTAATTTAGGTTTAATTTCTTTCTTAAAATAAAAACAACAAAAAATATTTTCTTTAACCAAAAAGGGTCAAAACCCTAATCAAGCGCTCAACTTAATTTCCCGCACGCGATTTACTTTCTTTTACCAATAATGTACTTGCTCCCGGATTGTAATAGTAAATAGGATTTTTATTTATTTTTATCGCTTTATTTATTTTTAAAGGGTTTGTCTTTGGCGATGTAAATACCCGACGCCTTGTAATTTAAATTCCGCATTTTATTTCCGCAAATTATAACTGTTAGATGTTTGGTAATAGGATTTCATGACATGAAAATGATGATGACATTTTCTATGGACCGAGAACACCAATGAACATCAGAATGTGTAAGAGTCATCAATCGTTATGACCACCTCATGACTTGCTCATTCTTCAAGACTGATTGGGGAAGGTGAGAAATAAACCACCTTGCTAGAAGAGGAGTACAACACATGAGAACACCTCTTTTCCTCATTGTTCGTATGTGAAATGAGTGGAGGATATCCCCAAGCAATGTAGGCACAGGATTCCGAGATATGAAAATTTTGACAGCATTCACATCTATAAGCTGATCGGGGTTTGGGAACAAGACCAACCCATGGATGAGAAGTGCTACAATCTCTTCAAAATCTTGCAGAGCTAGAGAATTCCAGCAGTCTTGTGCCTTCTCAAACAGAAACTTTTCCAAGAAACCCTTGACACCACTTCTGGTTTCCCAATGACCTTTGATATTAGATGGTTGCAAGTGTAAGGCTTGAGCAATATCTTCAGGCTTTGGTTCTCTTTCCGTACCGTTGTAGGGTAGTTGATGGAGAATAGGAATCCTCAGGAGTTGAGAAAATTCCTCCAAAGTAGGCACTAGTTGGTAATCAGGAAATGTAAAGCAATGGTGTAGGGGGTCAAATAACTGGAAGAGAACTTTCACCATGTCTTCTTCAATGTTGGAGTTGACCAAGTTGAGAAGTCTACCATGTCTTTCACTGAAGGGAGAATTCTCTGGAATCTTGGAAGCTAGCTCCTTGGGTTGAGGAGGGATTCTCACAAGGTTGACCTGGATTGTTTTTCTGCAGAGTGATTCCATGACCTACAAAACAAGAACAAAGATGAAGATCCAAACCCTTGAAATGGTTAGTGGATGCATATGATGCTTTATGATGTTCATGATGTATGCACAAGTATATGTACAAGCAAGTCACACAAGTTCCTAGTTTCAGGCTTGCATGGGGTTTCATAGGTAAGTACCCTCTTGAAGTTAGTTGGCTCAACCTGTCTTATAAATAGTAACCGGGTTCTAAGGAGCTCAATATCACTGGATTATTTTCTGTGTTCATTGTTTCAGTTTAGCCACTTAACTGGCGACCGAAATATTCCAAGAAAACAACCCTCAATGAGTGTAGCATCGAGTATCTACCAACTTCGGACTGCACCAAAGCCGGTCATCACACTACCCCTAATAAGGCCAAGGTGGTCAAGTAAAGGTTCTAAAAGTCCATTAGTGCTTCATGACATCACTCAGCGGCCCCGTATTCTCTTTGATTGACTCAAAGGCTATCGATACCGACAAATATGTCGCACTAATATAGCTATTGCTTCAACCATGTCGGTATACCCCGCACAGTTTCCACAACATATTTCTATTTACCTATGAATGTTTCCCAAATCCGGGTAGAGGATTTCAAACCCAAACAATAGAACCAAGTGTAAAGCAATCAAAGCAAACAAGGTAAGAATGTAAAGGTGATCTAAACCCTAAGGTAACCCCACTTTTAGAAATGTCCCCAACAGAGTCGCCAGTTCTGTGATACGGTGGGAGAACTGACTTGAGGTTTTGCGTTTGTGTTCGTAAATGTTTCGGTTTAGCAAGAGTCGCCACCGAATTTTTATTTTATCCAAAGGAAAGGTCAAAAAGCACAGGAAAGACCTTTGAGATGTTTTCTTGGGTTCGGGGGGTAGATTATGAAAAGGGAAGGTGCAAGCACCCTTTTCATCCATGGTTATCCATGGGCTCTTAGTTACTCGTTTAGATCACTTGCTTTGCTTTTTCCAATTGTTTGAAATGGTGCTTTGTGTGTGGTTTTTTGAAAATGTTTTGAAAAGAGGCCATCGTTGTGGCAACCTTTGTAATGATTCTTGTTTGAATGTATACAAAGGTGTATTATCTTTTGAAAAGATGTTTCAATATTTGAAAGTTTGTTTTTGGGAAATGTTTTGAAATTGTGTTGTGAAGTGTGTTTGAAAATAGCAAGGATGTTTTTTCAAGTTTTGATCAAGTAACTAAGAGTTGTCTACCCTATCTACTCAAAAATCTTTCCTACACATTTTTTAACCTTTTGATAGTGTTGTTTTACCATTGCATTTGGTAAACAACCTTGCATTAGGATGTTAAACGGGACAGGCGCGGGTCATCGTATTGACCATGATAGCAATATTGCCAATTATCTTTAGCAATTTTTTGAGGGACTAGATCATTTTGTATAGGCAACCAAGATAGCATCATCGAGGGACTATGATCTTTTGTTTTGTTTTTGTTTTTCCAAGATACTCAACATGCATAACATGGCCATTTTAAAGGCAACAAGTGGATGAAACCCTAGGGGTGCATGTGTGTATTGTGTTGTCATTTTCATGCATTTAGGTCTTGTATTAGGTCAAGCTATTTGTTGATTTTGGATTTTTTGCATACAAACCCTAATCTCTAACATGGCATACTTGAAAGCTATAAATGCATAAAATAAATCTACGACTATTACAACATTGATATGGGGAGGGGGATACAATTTTGAATAGGTGATTAGTTTGCAAGAAATTAAAACCCTAATATTTACTATTACATCCAAATTGAACTCTTTGCATCAAATAATAAATAAACAATATTTAAATAAGCAATAAAATATAAATATGCAAAATATTATGAATATGCAAGAAATGTTTTTATTTATTTTTATGTATGTGAAAATAAAATATTTAATGTATATAAAAAATAAAATATTATTTTTTTGTTAAGGGTAAAAACCCTAAATTTGTTTTAAGAAAGTATATTTATTAATATTATTTATTTATGTACAATAAAAAATAAAAATATATACAAGTGTCAAAAAATAAAAATATTAGAAAAATAATATTTTTAATAATGGTGAAAACCCTAGCTTTTTTGTTTTAAGATAAATATATATTATATTGATTATTTTATGTACAAGAAAATAAATATAAATATATACAAATATTTAGAAAATAATAATATATGGGAAAATATTATTTAAATATATAAATACTAAAAAATAATATAATATTTCTATGTATTATTTACAAGTTTTTTATTTGAGAAAATAAATAGTATATCTAATAAAATAAATATTGTGTCAAAATAAAATAAAATAAATAATAAAAAAATGTGAAAATTTAAGGAAAATATTTTTAGTAATTTTTTTATACTTGGAAAAATAAAATAAAGTCAGAAATAAAAAGAAATGAAAATAATATGAAAATATGAAACAAATGGGCCAGGGGGTGCAGTTAGCAAGGCATGAGGTGTCAAAAGTGAAACAAGCCAGCCCAGCCCATTTCCACTTCATCTTCAACCTTTGTCAAACAAAAATATGCGCGCCTGATTCAAACTTGAACATCCTGCATACAGTCTCTAAAGCAAAAACTCATAACACCAAAGTCATAACATTTTTCAAGACGATTCCAACCATATAAGAAACTTAATCTAACTCTCAAAGACGAGAGAGAATTTCTCTGGCCTTAATTTTTAACCTAACTTTTTCAGGATGTTCATCAATCAAATTCTCTCAACACACTTAACTTAAATGAAAACTGAGCATATGTACAACTTAAGGGCTATGAGTACTACATTTTTTATTCACAAACCTAAGCCTAATGATTCCTAAATAGAGAGATAGAAAGTTGACAAATACCTGTTTCAGATGAACTCGTGTATGGCAATGTGGAGCTTTTCAATGAGGCCTGCGATGTTTGGGAGCTTGCTTGAACTTCCTCTGATCTTCCTTAATGCTTAGTTTGCTTTGGATGTGCTTGGACAAGCTTGTAGAAGTCAACCTGCACAAGCTGAAAACAGAAATGGTGAAGCTTGCAAATGGAGTTACAGTCACTGTACAATGATTGGGATAGCTTGGATAGGTTATATGGAATGTATTGGAACAAGTTTGGGGCAAAATGCACGAGCAACTTGTGAGATGGAAGTGAAACTGTAGGGAGTGCCCTGTTTTTGCAAGTTTTTGGTGTTTTGAGGTTCAAGAGTGTTTGAGGGATGGAGGGCTCGTGTTTCTGGCTCAAGCCAATGTCAAAAACTTGTTTCAAATGCTTGCAAAGTTTGGTTCTAGCAGATTCAAGTGTTGTTGACCTTTTGCATAATTACTTGGTTTTGAAGTAAAAAGTGAGAAGTGACCATGCCAAGGTTGTACAGGCCTGTAACCTAGCTGCACAAAGTTGGTGAACTTTTCCTGATATTAGGGGGCTTTGCTTGCAGCAAAAGGCTTGGTGCAATGCTCAAGAGAAACAAAATTGCAAAAGTTGTGCTTTATGTAAATGGCATTGTTGCCTTTATGCCATAAATGGATTTATTCATTGTGCCAAGCTCTATTGATCAGAATAAGACTAATGTCCATTGTATTTGCATTTAATTTTTGAGTTTTGAAGGGTTTAGAGACCTGTAATCAAGTACAAAGCAAGTTTGGACAGATTTTGCAACTTGTGTCAACATGAAAATGCCATGGATCAAAGTGAGTTTTTGCCAAATTCAAATCTTGGATTCTCCCTAACCATAAATGACTTTGGAGAGTTCTTGGACATTTTGGAAAGCTTGTAACATTCTATACAATCCATATTTGAAATGCATTTTGAGATTCCAAGTGGAACTATGTGAAAAATGGTCATGAAGATAGGTCAAAATCCTGCCTAAACTAGGGCAAAATTTCACTAAGTTAAAAGTTTCATGGACCCTTGTTCCAAAAATCATAACTGGAGATCCAAGCTTCTTTTGGGAAAACTTTGTGAATAAAAGTTTTATACTTTGTGGAGGACTACAACTTTCATGTTGGACGTTTTGTTTGAATCCAATTGCATCATGGTGAAAATGTTGGGCAAAATTAGGTTTCTTGATGAAAAAGTTTCATGTTTTGACACATCTTGATGAAAAATAACCCTTGGCACTTGATTTTGACCAAAAAGTCAAAGTTTGACTTTTCAGTGTACAATCAAATTTTGATCAGTTGACTGAAAAATCCATCTGTCAATCCAATGCTTTTGAGATCTTTTGAACCTTGTGAATAGGTCAAGATGATGCCATTGAGTCCTTGAATCCATTCTTGAACCCAATTTGCCATTGGCTAGGTGAAAAATCAGAAATTGCCCTTATACAGTCAAAACCCTAAAAATGACCATTTTGCCCTTTTGATGATCTGATCAAATCTCTTGAGGAGTTGTGGTCCAAACTTGATCAAATGGTTCATATGAGTCTATAATGTTGATGTGGATAAAAAATTATGAGTTTTGACTGTAAATTGGTCATAGTTGACTTTTTTTTCAATACAATTGATTTTTAGGTCAACTGTCCAATTGACTGGGCAAAAATTTGATTCAAAGCTTGAAACTTGGTAGAGGCAATCTTGTAAGTCCAACATGAAATATGAAAGCCACTTTGAGCATTGAAAGTCCAAAAAATCCCTGTGAAAACTCAAACCCTAATTTAGGTCATCAATGCAAGGAGATGTCTTGAGTAGAGCAAACCCTAATCCTGTCTGGAGTTCAAAGAGTCTTGTGAGGGGAAATCTTGATAAAATGAGAGGGTAAATTTTGGGGTACAACAATATGGATTTTCAAGCTTTTGAAGATATCTTGGCCCTTCTAGTCTATAGTTTGGTTCTTTTTCCCAATCCTGACCAATTCATAGATGTGAATGCCATCAAGGTTTTCCTCTCCCGTAATCCTATACCTACTTTGCTTGGAGACATTTTACATTGTTTCCACACTCGCACCATGAAGAAAATAGGTACTCTTTTGTGTTGCATTCCCCTACTCGCTAAGTGGTTTACTTCGCACCTACCTCTATCATCATTGAAGAACGAGAAAGGTTTGACATGGTCTCAAAGGATGATGTCCCTCATACACTCTGACATTTATTGGTGCTCTCGATCCTTGGAAGATACTAATATCATTGACCGTTATGGGGAATTCCCTAATATCCCACTATTAGACATTAGGGGAGGAATCACCTATAACTTTTCTCTTGCATTACGACAATTTGGGTATGCATGAAGAGATGGTCCTCATGACGCACTCATCCAAGGTTTGGTATTCGACTATGAGGGCGACAACCAAGGCTATGGTCAAAGGTTCATACGGGCTTGGAGAATGATAAAAAAAGTGGATAGCAAGTCATTGGGGCATAAGAACTCCATTCCTTTAGAGTCTTATCTTAAGTGGGTATGGACTCGTGCTCAAAGACTCAGTTTGCCATACCCTGCCACTTTGCCTATCATCATGGAGCCATTAGTTGAAGGTGATGTTCCTTATGCTATCCTTAATCCTACAATGCCTACTTATCTTGAAGACTTACAAAGAGCTTGGGTTCAGCTGAGGGAAGAACGAGACACCTTCGAAGCTCAATTCTACGCCAGTGAGAAGAAGGTTCTGGAGCTTACAAGACAGCTTCACGAGAAGCGAAATCTGAACGCCTACATTGAGCCAAAGAGGATGTGTTTGACCTTTTTGTCTTAGGAGTTTATTTTGCTTTATTTCCTCCATTGTAAGCCCAAGGGCATGGTTGTAATCAATTTAAACTTATTAATACAATTGATGTTTTATCCTTTTTGTCTAAAACAAATTTAAATTTTATAAGTCCTTGAAAACATTGCATCCACATACCATGCATCATATCATGATAGGCTTTTCCCACACAGGTCTCTCATCTGCTTACTGTTTATTTCAGTAGAGATGGCTCTAGAACAGACTATCAAGGACATTTCGACTCAAAATTCTCAACTTCAGGAAATGTTCTTGAACCTATCCAAGGGACAAGAAGAAGTAAAAGCACACCTCACTAGGGGCATGGGCATGTGGAATCCCGAGGGCAACAATGATTACCAGTTGGAACAGATACAAACTGAAATGGCGACAATGAAAGTCCAGATGATGGGACAATTGGTGAGCCAGATGGCTCTTATCCAAAATTGAGCTCGGGGACAAGAGAAGCTAAGGACCCTCGTCAATAAACTTCATCAAGACGATTGCAAACGTATAAAACAAACAATCAAGATTAGGGATCAAGTCATTACTCAGCCTCCCATGAGACAAGAAGCTAGTTTGAGGGAGAGCATACCTTTCCAATTTTCTGCCACGTCATGATCCCAACAGCGACCTCGCCAATGTCAACGTGGAAATCAGCAAAGGAAAAACGTGCGTGAGAGATAATTTACTAACATCAACATGCCACTTTCTCAAGCACTGCAACACATGTTGAGTATGAACCTCATTACATTGATAGTACCTCATCCAAACCCCAATATTGCTTCCCCCGCTATAATCTCGATGCAAGGTGAGCCTATCATTCCGACAGTCCTGGGCATGACACAAATGATTGTTGGGCGCTGAAATACAAGATTCAAAACCTGATCGACAGAGGAGTGTTGGAGTTCACACAAGACGATCAAATAGAGCTCTTCTACCACCCCTTAAGGGCCTCCAAATGAAGCGACGGTCTGGGCGAGGAAATTTTCTATTATTCGAATTTTCAGTTGTAATTTCTTTGTTTGCTTAAACACTTATCTTTATGTTAGACTTGGGTTACTCTCATTAATGCATTAAATATATTGGTCTTGAATTAATCCATTCATTTTCACTCTATTTAAACTATGCTTTTTACTCCCTTTATGATATTCAACTCTTGTTTCAAGAAGTTGAAAGCCTTTAGAGGGAGGGTGACAAAAACAATGCCATAATCTCATACAGTATGCTTTTGGACAGATCTCGCTGGCGATATACAAGCATTCTTTCAATTCCTAAACACTGGAGTTATAAGGAAGATAATCCCTAGTCAACCCCTTTGAGCCAAAGAAGTAGGAGTTTTCTTTTTCGCACAAAATTGAAACCTTTAATCAAAACCTGGGGCAGGGTAGTTTCTCAGTTAACTCAAGTGTACGTTCAGTAATAAACTTTCACTTTGTACACAATGAATGACATAAAAAAACTCTTCTCTAGAATCAAAAGACGATGATGGTTCCCTACCACCTAGGCAATCATTATTTCTCAAAAAGAAAATCCCACGAAGTCAAAAGCTACGGAGGAGACTTAAGAAAAAAAGAGAACCGGGACATCCCGTTGACTGTAATCTCAAAACAAGAACAGTCAGGCTAAAATTAGGGATAACAAATCAAAAGAGGTCACTAAAAATCCTCGACAACATGAATTGCAAAAATGTCTGCCTTCTCAAATAAACTTCCAAATTTCTGAACTATCACCAAACCATCATTCCAGATTCAATAGGAGTTCAAATGCACCATTAACTGAGTTTAGGACTGAAGAACATCACGAAGAACGGGAGGGTACAAATACACTTTGAGCCTTATCCTTTGTTTCTTAAACCATGAACCAGGCCACGATACAACCCTCTGAAGTCCTAATTGAAGCATGGGTTAGTTTGAAAACATACTGTTACAAAAGGTATCCCGACTCCTGCAAGGCTTACTCTAAATCCTGAGTTAAGCATTCTTACAAATTTATTTTATCTTCTAAAACGCATTTTCAAAACTTCAAGACAAGCATGAACTTTGAATTATTTGAATATCGCTGTTCGCATATGGCTATTTGTTTGACAACAGAGCAATTCACATGACGAATATCTAATGAACAAAAAATCTCTCAAGAAACAAAATCACTACAAATGGGAAGACAATTCCAATAACAAATCTCCTATAAGAAAGGGGGCATGGCATGTCATTTTCCAAACTCACCTGGGGAAGTCAAGTCAAGATTCTAAGAAACCTCTCGAGAGGTGCTGAATAACCAGGGGCAGGTCCGTATCTGAATAACTGGGGCATTGAACGTGAATTCCAACAAAGAGTCACGTACGACAAAGCAAACACTTTATGGAAGTGCTACAACACTTGCTAGATGGGACAATGACAAATTCCCACAAATTCCTTTTCAAAGGATGATCCTTAGTCAAATCCCCACAAAGTTGGATTCAAGAGATCCCCATCCAGAGTTTCAATCTCTGAAAACTTCTCCCCAACTGAGTTTGATCTCAAGATGAATCCTCGAGGAGTTCTGCCAAAAGAAAACACCCCTCCAATAGATTGGAAACAAGGTTTATTTCCCTAACAAACTACAGATTCCCCAGCTTGAGTTTGCCTCTCCGGCTACTATAAAACAAGGGACCACAACCCCTTTTACCCAATAGACTTTTCTATAATCCCCTGTAGGTTGTTGCAGAGCCCGAGAGACAACCAGATAACAATTAACTTCTTTATCCCCAACAAGTTGTTAACTTCCTTTCTCTTCGATCAAGAGATAACTCTCCAGTAGAGCAACGGACAACTAAGACTCCTGAGCTCTTTTCCCCAAGCAGAAGTAAACACTCTCCATTGAGTTTTCCTCTAAAGCAAAGTCAACATCCCCAGCAGAGTTCTCCTCAAACAACAAAAAAAAAAACAGGAATCCCCAGTGGAAACATTCTAAGCAAGGTTTGAAAATGGGCATACTCTTCATCCCCAACATTAGTCCAGGAATCAACTCCCTAAAACTCCCCAACACTTGTCAAGGATTTATTTTCCAAGACAAAAGTACATTCCAACAACATTTCGCATTTCATGCATAATATTACATACATGAAAAATACATACGGCACAATCTCATTTATTTTGAGAACATAGTTACACCATGCATTTCATACATCATGACATTGCATGCAACTAACTATTTACCTTTTCAGGAAATATCAATCAACAAATGACTATCAACCAACCTTTTCAAGTTCCAAATTAATACCTGTAACAAGCCAGGAAAACTATATGTGGATGACTTATTATAGATTAACACTTGTAACAAGCCAGGAAAACTATCTACATGAAGAGATTGAAGATTAACACCTGTAACAAGCCAGGAAAACTATCTCTCTTTCTCAGGTCAAAGATTAATACCTGAAACCAGACATGACAACTATCTTAGCAACCAACCTTTTCAAGTTCAAGATTAATACCTGTAACTAGATAGGAAAACTATCTGTAGACGACTGATTATAGATTAACACCTGTAACAAGCCATGAAAACTATCTACATAACCAACTGAAGAAACCCTACCCAAGTTCCTTCTCATTTCCTGATGCAGTTTTACACGAACTCATCATGAAGCAATCCTACACGGGCTCCTTCAGATTCAACTTTCAAATATAGTTCAGATACGCTCCAGATACGGATGTCATTCTGACACTCATTCAGATTCATCTTTCAGATACAGTTCAGATACACTCCATATATGGATGTCATTCTGATACTCATTCAAATTCAGTTTTCAGATACAGTTCAGATACGCTCCAGATACAGATGCCATTCTGATTCTCATTCAGACTCAGCTTTCAGATACAATTTAGATACGCTCAAGATACGGATTCCATTCTAATACTCATTCAGATTCAGATTCAGCTTTCAGATATAGTTCAGATATTCTCCAGATATGGATGCCATTCTGATACTCATTCAGATTCATCTTTCAGATCCAGCTCATATACGCTCCAAATACGGATGCCATTCTGATACTCATTTAGTACATCTTTCAGATGCGAGTCAGATATAATCCATTTATATATATTATTCTGATACTCATCCCATTACATCTACTATTTCAGTATAAATCAACCAGAGATTTATTCTGATACTTCTTCAAATTTTTGCCACCAATCACTTTTGGATGACATCTGTAAGCCCATCTCTGACAACTCTTCATCATCTCTCCAAATGGCATCTTTAAGCCCATTCCATGCATAATCAACCACCACATCATCGAGTGAAATTTTTTTGGCACTCTAGTGTTCACGCATCTTCCACCTTCGAGTCACGAATGGGAGACTCGCCAATCTAACTCTTCAGGTTTAAGAAGATTGAACAGGGGCAGCTGTTATACCCTAAAATTTGCCGTCTCATTTTCTCAAGATTTCTCTCACATGTGTGATTACAAACACCTATTTAAAGGAAAAGAGTAAAAAAAATGAAAAATTGAAGATGTTAATGTGCCTTTTGACAAGATGGAAGTTTTCTTCGAATCCACATCCTTCAATTGGATTTATCGCCTCTTTCAATGCAAGCTTGGCTTGCACCCTTTGACTGGGCGTTGTCCTCTGGAATGCTAGCTTTGATTTACAAGGCAGGAGTTTCCTGCATGCCACCTTCGATTGCATCTTTGGCCTCACATGGTTCACAATGCAATGGCTGCCTATATGCATGTTTCGATTGAACGTTTGATACCTACATGCCTATGTTGATTAGACAAATAATTCCCTCCATGCTTTCTTTGATTCATAAAGTTGGTGGCTAGCTGCATACAACTTTCGATTGGGCTATTGCTTCCTTCTTGCAAAGCAAGGGGCTCCCACCATGCTAGCATGCACAAGGCAAAAATCCTTAAGTAGCCTCCTTCGATTCCAAGGAAAAAAGCCTCCTTTTGGCATCCTTAGATTGCATAATTTGTTGCCCGCATGCCTCTTTCATTTGGGCATGTGGCCCTCCTTTGATGCAAGCCTAGCACGCCTCTTTCGTTTGGGCATGTGGCCCTTCTTTGATTCAAGCCTAGCATGCCTCTTTCGTTTGGGCATGTGGCCCCTTTTGTTTCAAGCTTCGTTTGTGCCCTTTTACCTCCTGAATACTTTCTTCATTTGGGCATATGACTTTCTTCAATACAAGCTTGGGTTTACATTCTTCGTATGGGCTTGTGGTTTCCTTCAAATGCAAGTTCGTTTGGCCATATGGACCTTTTGCAGGCAAGCTTTTGTTTGAGCAAAGACCTCTTACATATTTTGTTTGAAGTCACAAAGCAAGGGTCTCCTGAAATTCTCCTTCAACTCAGAAGCCTTTGGTTTTGCATGTTTGCTAAACTCTCAAGGCAGAATTTCCTCTTTATACTAGCGCCCTAAAGTAGGGACCTCCTGCATGCACCCTTTCGTTTGGCCATGTGACCTTTGGTAGGAAAGCATTCGTCTGGACAAAAAATACCTTCACACAAGTCTTCGATGGAACTTTGATTCCCTTCGAATCAATTTCTTTCAAATTCAACTCTGGACCATTCGAAGCAAGTTTGTTTAAAGAACTTTGAGAAAATCTCATAGCCTTACCCTACTTGTCAGGCTATGTTGCTTCCAAATCTTTAAATGGTCAGAGGCTTACACAAAGGTTTTAAGCTTTGTCTATTGGATAATACCATTCTTGGTTAAAATAGCAAAAGGCTACATATCCTTTTTTCATAAAGAGTACTTTTATCACAAATTCAGCTCCCAATATGATTTGTGTCTGAATGAAAAGTAGTTCCAGAAGCACAAGTCCAATCTCCTGCCAATAGGCCCCCACTTGTACTGTAAAATTGGGATCAGCAAAAAGGGATAAAACTTGTTTCATTTTGAACCAAACCATGGTTTGTTATCCTACAAACCTGGTTATTTCAAACACCTTCAACCTTTTCTCTATAAATAGAGAAGCATTTGCAAGCTCAAGGGGGACTCTTTTTTTTGGCTGGGGGAACGAATCTTCAAAATCATCAAAGACTCTCAAACACTCTCAACCACTTAAACACTCATTTAAACCCAAAATCTAGAAGAAACACAACACTTGTTTTTTTTTCTTGATCCTTTGAATCTAAAGAAACATAACCCTTGTTTTATTTTTCTCTTTCAAATCTGAAACCATCCTTCATATCTCCTAACCTTCGAATCCAACAGAAAATGCATAACCCCTATTTCTTCCCTTCAAATCCAGGGACGTCCAAGGCAGCCACTCAAGTTCCAGCCCACACGTCCTAGCCTCAAGCACGGTAAGTCACTCTTAACCTTGAACCTTTCGTTTCTAGCATAATATGTGAATAATCTTCCTTTTCGTTTCAAAACAAGTACATAAAATTTTTGTTCTTTTCGTTTCCACACTTTTAATTTGTTTTCATGATTAACCCTTTTAGTTTTACTCCTTGTTTTATTAAATATGCTTTAAGAACTAACCTGGCCATAAGACAATGCTAGCATGGCCTCAGGCCATGTTGCTATTTAAAATCTCAAACGAAAGAAACAAGAGGAAGGAAGCATGAAATGAAGCCTTAGGCTTCCACACTAACTTCCAGGTCCAAATGAAAGAGGTAGCCAGAAGGATGCCCACACTGACTTCCAGGCTCAGTCGAAAGGCACGCCCACACTGACTTCCAGGCACAATCGAAAGGCACACCCACACTGACTTCCAGGCTCCAGTCAAAGGAAGCAGAAAGGAAGACTGCATCTCTTGCTGATTCCAGACCCATTTGAAAGGCACACCTTCATTATTTCCAGGCCAAATCGATGGGAGCCAGAGAAGCAAAATCAAAGGATTCTGCTTCCCAAATCGAAAATCCCATTTTCCTTTCTTTATTTTATTTTGTCTTTATATTTTCTTGCTATTCAATATGGTTGTAATAGTGTAGGATTTATTTTTTGCATTTTTATTACTTTTGTACAGATGTTAGTAATTAAGATGTATGGCAAGATAAAACCGTCAAGTAGACAACCTAAAACTCAAAGGCTAAATGCATGCAAATTAAACACACTATTCACACATGCACCCTTAGGGTAATCTCACTTGTTGCCTCGGAAAAATAGCCATGTCCCTCAAATATGGGCATTTTTAGTAAAAACCCTTCATAAAAGATCGTAGTCCCTCGATGACCCTTAATGTTTCCTTCGGTAAACGATCTAGTCCCTAAACAATAATTGCTAAAACGTCCCATAGGTTACCTTCTATGACTATACAAACGTCCCATGCCCGTCCCTTCACATCCAATGATGGGGCTTCTTACCAAATAAATGGTAAGATAGCAACACCTAAAGGGGGAGGAAAAGAACATTAGACCCTTTGAGTAGGTTGGTTTCTCCTAGTTTCTCTCTTGCTTACAATAAAAACATTTTATACACCAACACTTTCATTTTGAAACATTTTCAAAAGACAAAGCTTTTTGTACGCGTTCTTATAGAAACGAGAGCCATTACAAAGACACTTTTCAAAATCACTTTCAAAAACAAATTCCACAAACACCTCTTTTAACTATTTTCAAAACCAACACTTTGTACGCGTTCTTATAGAAACAAGATCCATTACAAAGACGTTTTCGAAATACTTTCAAAACCCACACCACAAGCACATTTTCAAACAAAAGAAAGTGATCTAGCAACCAACTAAGAGCCCGTAGATAACTACTGATGAAAAAGGTGCTAATACCTTCCCTTTACATAACCTACCCCCCGAACTCAAGAAAATAATCTCAAAGGTCTTTCCTGTTCTTTTCACCCTTTCCTTATTGAATAAAAGAAAAGTCGGTGGTGACTCTTGCTATCCGTAACAATTGCGATCAAACACAAAACACACAAGTCAGTTCTACCATCGTATTACAAATAGCCTTAAATGAAATGTAACGCTTCAGAACACGCTTGCTTCAAAATGCTTCAGAAGATGTATGTTACCCTTAGGACTCCTTTACTTCTTTCCAGAACATTATGAATCATAATAACAGAGTTCCTATTCGCAACATTTATTGCACTCAGAAGTTGTAGCTTGAGAAGTTCTTTATATAAGCGTGTTATGAAGATTGCTTTCTATATAAGATGTGTTGAATCCGATTTTAAACAACGATCTAACTCATATTCTGTGCTTCTTCCATCAGAACTTCTCTGCAAAACAAAATACTTAATTAGGGAGCACAATTGTTCTTTAAGTGTTTGTTATCATCAAAACTCTTACAAGAGTTGCAGAATAAAACTATGTTCTAACATACCCCACATTTCAAATGGCCAAGGAGCAGTCAAGACATTCTGAGGAATCAGAGGCACATGTACTTTGTCAGCATAGATCTGGAATTTGTGACAGGTTCTAGAGTGGCATTTGTAACCCACTCCAAAATCTTCTTAGCCATCATATGTCTACTAGAATGAGTACCAAATACTCCTTCATGCATATCTTCCATAATTTTCTCTGCTTCCTTCTTGTTCATACAACGAAGCAGAGTCGAATCATGGTTGCGCTTGTACAAGATTTAATTTCTCAGGAAGAACTTAGCATATAACCCCCATAGGAATTTTTTATCATTAATAGACGCCCCCTCTGAGTACTCTTGAGCCTCAAGGTATCTCTTTACTTCATGAAACCAAGGATTTTCCTCACCTCCGTTAGTATCAACCTCGTAGCTATGTGCCGGTTCATCCAGTCTATCAATAGTAATTTGAGGAGCCTCGTTGTCCCATCTGACTTAGAACATAGATGACATGGTTTCCAAGGCGTCTGCCAACTGATTCTCTTCTCGTGGAATATGTTTAAAAGTGATTTCCTCGAAGTATGGAATTAATGTCAATACATTATCTCGATAAGGAATGAGATTTGGATGCTTCGTATCCTATTCTCCCTTCATTTGACTGATTACTAGGGCTGAGTCCCCATACACATCCAAGAACTTGATCCTCATGTCAATAGCAACTTTGATACCCATAATGCACGCTTCGTATTCTGCCATGTTATTGGTAAAATCAAAGCATAATCTGGCGGTGAAGGGTGTATGGCAACCCTTAGGAGAGATAATCACAACACCAATTCTATTACCAAGTGTGTTGGAAGCTCCATCAAAGACCATAGTCCATCTGGATCTTGGCTCAGGTCCTTCATACGGTCCAGGTTCTTCACAATCTGTAATTAGCATAATATTCTCATCCGGGAACTCAAAATTCATAGAGTGATAGTCGTCTATAGCTTGATGATCCAAATGATCTGCCAGTACACTTCCTTTGATTGCCTTCTGAGTAGTATACTGAATGTCGTATTCTGTCAGGACCATTCTCCATCTTTCTATTCTTCCGGAGAGAGCGGGTTTCTCAAATATGTATTTTATGGGATCCATTTTAGATATCAACAAAGTGGTATGAGTCAACATATATTGTCTTAGTCGGCGAGCAACCCATGCCAAAGTGAAGCAAGTTTTCTCGAGCAGTGAGTATCTTGTTTCACAGTCGGTAAACTTTTTGCTAAGGTAGTATATTGCATGCTCTTTTCAACCAAACTCAACATGTTGGCCCAGTATGCACCCCATTGAATTCTCTAACACTGTTAGGTACATGATCAGAGGTCTTCCCTCAACTGGTGGCATTAGAATTGAAGGTTCTTGGAGTTACTCCTTGATTTTTTCAAAAGCTACTTGGAAATCGTCGTTCCACTTTACTACTTGGTTTTTCTTCGACAACTTGAAGATCGGCTCACAAGTAGCGGTCAAATGAGAAATAAATCTGGAAATATAGTTTAATCGTCCCAGGAAAGCTCTGAATTCCTTCTCAGTACGTGGAGCTGGTATTTCTTGAATAACTTTGACCTTGGCAGGATCATCTTTGACACCTTTACCACTTATAACGAAACCCATGAGTTTACCGGATCTCACCCCAAAAGTGCACGTGTTCAGATTTAACCTTAGCCTGTACTTTTTCAACCTCTCAAACAGCTTGTGTAGATGGTCAAGATGTTCTTCTTTAGTTTGAGATCTGGATATCATGTCATCGATGTAAACCTCTATCTCATGATGAATCATGTCATGGAACAAGGCTACCATATCACACTGATATGTTACACCGGTGTTCTTTAAACCAAAATTCATAACCTTGTAACAGAAAGTTCCCCATTATGTAACAAAAGTAGTCTTCTCCATGTCTTCAGGTGCCATCTTGATCTGATTATAACCGGAGAAACCATCCATGAAGGAAAACACTTTCTGTTGAGCGGTGTTGTAAACCAAAACATCAATATATGGAAGCGAAAGTCATCTTTGGGGCTTTCCCTATTCAGATCCATGTAGTCTCCACATATATGCACTTTACCATCCTTCTTCAATACTGTAACCACATTTGCAACCCACTTAGGATAAGACGTAACATCCAAGAAGCCTATGTTGAACTGCTTCATAACCTTAACTTTGATCTTTTCAGACATCTCAGGACGCATACGATGGACTTTCTATTTTACTGGAGTACAACCTTCTTTCATCAGTATATGGTGAACCAAAATATAAGTATTAAGCCCTGGCATGTCTTCGTGTGACCAAGAAAAGATCTCAACATACTCGTGTAACATCTGGATTAATCTGTTCTTGACACTGTCTTCTAGATTGGCACCTATATTGACCTTTTTCTTGTCCTCTTCAATACCCAAGTTCACAACCTCGACTGGCTCTTCATGCAGTTGTATGGCTCTTTCTTCTTGCATTAATAGCCTAGCAAGCTCTCCAGGTACTTCGCAACCTTCCTCACCTTCGTCCTTGGCTTGGTAGATCGTATTTTCAAATTCATAAGTGGAAATAGCAGAATTGTTATCGATGAGATCCAGAATGGATGTGGATCTATAATTTGTTGTGTGGATGTATGTAAGAACACATAGCTATTTTGAAAGTGATAAAATAAAAGAAAGATAAAGAGCAAAAAATTTGAATGCAAATCGTCCAAGGATTTATTGAATGAAAATATGTTAATGAAATGACAACCCTAACAAATGAACTGTTGTGTCCGGGTAAGACACAAGGCTTAAAGTCATTATTTAAATATTACATAACCAAATATTTTAAAGAAATGAAAAATAGAAATTACTCCTGACTAAAGGAGATTGGGATAATTTCTTCAGTCTTCCTGTTGTTGAGCATGTTTAAGATGGTGGTAAAGATCCAGTTGTCGAGGTCATGATCACTATCATCATCTTCTATAGCGTTGACTCCATTGTTGCTGATACAGATGATGGTCTTCCAGCGAGAGCCTGATGAACAACCCTCTGAGCCTCTGCAGTAAAAACCAAACCAAATTTGTCAAATTTGTACGGAATGTCAGGAAGTTGACCCAAAGTAGTGCAACCACCTTCTTCTACTACAACTCTAGCATCCTTCAAACAAGCCATCCTGGGTGGTACCCTGGTAACCGTGGGAATAAAAGAAAATCTTTAGTAGAGGTAGGAGGGATAACTTCAAAAGTCTGGCAAGGAGTTTCAATGAATTCACCGTCCATCTCAACATACCTGAACGAGTTTAAGTGACTCACCATATACTCTTCTTTGCCGCAGACTGTAACAACCTTTCCTTTCACATGATACTTTAGCTTTTAGTGTAAGCTTGAAGTAACAGCGCCTGCCCCGTGAATCTAGGGGCATCCGAGTAAACAAGAATACGTCAGTCGGATATCCATCACATAGAAGGTAGAATTGAAAACCTGCGAACCAAATTTAATTGGGAGATCCACCTCTCTGCGTACCATCCTCTTTGACCCATAAAAGGCTCGGACTATAATATCACTAGGTTTCAGCACAACCCCTTCACAATCAAGCCTGTCCAGAGCCCCCTTCGGTAGAACATTCAGCAAGGAAACTGTATTAACTAATACACGCGCTAAAGTAGTGTCCCTGCGTTCAATAGAGACATACAGGGCCTTGTTATGGTTCCTTCCTTCAGGAGTCAAATCGGAATCAGAAAAACCTAGCCCATTATCAATAGTTAGGCTACCAACATAACTTCCAAATTGATCGGCAGAAATTTCTTGTGGCACGTGAGCAGATTTTAAGAAGTTCACTAAATCTTGTGCACGGGCATGAAAACACAGTAAGAGGGATAACATGGATATTTTAGAGGGAGTTTGTCCCAATTGTTCAACAATCTTGTAATCGCTTTTCCAGATGATTCTCAATACCTCCTCCAACTCTTTCCTAGAGGTATCTTTAGTGGTAACTTCTTTAGGTGCCTCCATCTGGACAAGCTCATTAATTTTCTCTTTGCCTCTAGTCTCAGTAGTTGAATCAGTAGTGTTAATTCGAACTGGTGTAACAACAGTATTTAGAGAGATTTATGGAGAGAAAACCCTTCCACTTCTAGTAACTTTATTGGTGCCAGCAATATTGTCGATGTTAGGATCAGCAGCTTCAGTACCTTCATTCTCAACAGTTAATGGCTTTTGCTTGACGCCATGGTAGTACACGTTGGCTCCATAGTTCCAAGGGACAGCCTTGTCCGAGGAGTACGGAATTGGTTCGAGTGAAGTGATTATTAGAGGAGCGGTTCAGGGTTCCGCCTTAATCTTCACAGGGCCTTCGGCAGTGATCCTGATAGGAGTGTTGGAAATTTCAGATAAGTCTTGAAAAAAATTCTCAATAGAAGGAATCTTTTCAATTATAATGATATGGTTGTCCTCCAGACGCTGAATACCTTCTTTCAGCAACTTGAAACCATTGGTTTGGGTTGTGCAGCAGTAACATCTTTCAATACAACAAGGAAATTAACTAGCTTGCAATAGATTCTTCTTAATGATGGGAGGGGAGTAGTCAATTCATCTACAGTAGAAACATATAGAACATCATCAATAGCATTGATGCCTTTGTCATTCTTTGACATAGGTGTTGTAGTCACATTAGGGGTCTCGGGAGTATCAAACTCAATTTCTTTATTGTCAATCATGTCCTAAATTTAATTCTTCAAATCCCAGCAGCTATTGGTGTCGTGCCCGGGGCTATTGTAATGGTAAGCACGTTTCACATTAGGATTATAACGAGGAGAGGAGGTGTTGGGATCATAAGGAGGATCCCTCAGTGTAATCAACTATACTTTCAGTAAGTGTTGTAATGCCTGAGATAATGGAATGTTGATCTTTGTAAACTGTATTCTAGGTACCTCTGACCTACGATGATTGCCCTGTTATTGTTGTTGCACATACGCAGGATTATAAATTAGCACCGCCCCCATAGATTGGTTTCGATCACTTCTAGTATGGCCCTTCTAACCATACACATCATTTGTTTACTTATTTTCGTTGGACGTCTTCTTTAAAGTACTCAAAGACGCAACCACTTGAATCTTTCAACTATAAATTTCGCCTTCAACTTGTTCCCCTGTTAGTATCAATTCAGTAAAACCAGACGAGGAGATTCCGATCTGATGATTAAAGAAAGGCCATGTCAAAGGGCCCATGAACATATCGACAAGCTCCCTGTCAGATGCACTCTTCCAGCTAGATCTCTCCATTTCTGGGCATATTCTTTAAACCTTCATTCGAGCCCATAGTCATACTTTGTAGTTGCACACGAGTTGGTGCAAGGTCAAAACTGTATTGATATTTCTTGTAAAAATCAGTAGCCAGGTCTTCCCAAGTACTTATATTGTTTCCTTCCAGCTTATAAAACCATTCCAATTGTGTCCCAGATAAGCTCTCTTGAAAGAAGTGAACCCATTACTTTCTGTCAGTAGTATGGGGTTGGATCTTCCGAACATAAGACTTCAAATGAAGATTAGGATAAGAAACACCATTATATTTGGAAAAAATAGGGACCTTGAACTTGTGAGGGATAACAACCCCTGAGATAAGACCTAACTCTTCAAAATCCAGCCCAGGCACTTTCTGGATTTCCATGGCATTCAGACCGATCTTCCAACTGTTTGTATCTATCATTAGTGGGAGGATACTGCTCATCAGAATAGTCTTTTTCATCAAGAATTTTATTGGAACCAAGGTTTCTTCCCCCTTAGTTTTGATATTTCTACCGTCTTCCTCTTGATTGCTATCTTCCTCTGATGGGGTGTCAGAAGCTTAAACTTGTTTGGCGGGACCTTTGAATCTTTTTCCCATGTTGAATATAACAATCGATTTCCTAGGCTTTTTATTCTTGGCGATGAGAGCCATCAGCTCTTTTTGTCCCTTAGCTAAGTTCAAGAGCGTCTCTTGGAATTGGGTGTTTTAAGCTTGAAGGTCTTTCACAGTTTGTTCAAAAGCTATCTTTTATTAAAATAAATAGGAAGAAGATGAGAAAACCTGTCTTGGGAAATACCTATTATGTAATGACATGCATGATATGTGGATGCAATGTTTTCAAGGATCTCGCGGGATAAACAAAAGGAAATGTTAGAAGTTGAGTCAGGTTACAACTTTGACTGATGAACTTTGTGTCTTTGAATGTCCTTCTATGAGAATCAGGCTCACCATGTCGAGTGGGTCCTAGCCTTTTATTCAAGTGAAAGTACTTTGATCTTTTATGGCATTATAGGAAAATAAATCCCCTTTCCCCTTTCTAGGCGTCTAGTTTATAATAAACCTACATAACAGGCCTTTGAGATCCTTGAAATGATCAGTGGAAATGATATGGTATGATGTCATGATGTCATGTTTGAACATATAACAAACACAAAAAAAGAACATAGGAGCCTTAGGTTTAAGGCTTGCATGGGGTTCATAGGTAAGTACCCCCTTGAAGTTCAGTGGCTCAACCTGTCCTAAGAATAGTAATCGGGTTCTAGGAGTCTGATATCACCGATCTTTCTTGCAGGTATTGTTTCAGCAGTGCAACTGACTTGCCACCGAAATATCCCGAAAGTTGAATCTCAATGAGTGTAGCATCGACTATCAACCAACTTTAGACTGCACCAAAGTCGGTTATCTCGCTGCCTTCTAATGGTTAAGTTGGGCCAATTAAGGTTCTAAAGGTCAGTTAATGCTTATGACACCACACGAAAGCCTAGTATTCTCCTCGACTAACTCAAGGGACACCGGTACAAACCAAAGTGTCACGCTAACGTAGCTATCACTTCAACCATATCAGTGTACACCGTACAATTTCCGTGATCTATAGTTACTAACCTAAGGTCCCCAGATCCGGGTGTAGGATCTTTGCAAGAAAAGTAAACCCGAGTAACCCAATAAATATAAAGTAGGCAAAGAAAACAATTTTAAGTGATCTAACTCTAAGGTAACCCCTCTTTTAATTCAATTCCCCAGCAGAGTCGCCAGTTCTGTAATATGATGGTAAAACTGAATTGTTTTTGTGTTTTATCGCAAATGTTGTGGATAGCAAGAGTCGCCAAAGAATTTTCTTTTATCTAATAAGGAAAGGGTGAGAAGAATAGGAAAGACCTTTTTTTGATTTTGAGTTCAGGGGGTTGATTATGAAAAGGGAAGGTGTTAGCACCATTTTCATTCGTAGTCATCTACAGGCTCTTAATCGCTAGCTCACTTTCTTTGAAAATTGCTTTGTGTTGTGTCTTTGAAAATATTTTTGAAAATGTCAGTTGTAAGAAAAACATTGTAATGATTCTTGTATCTGTCCTCAATAATGTGTACAAAGTATTTGTTTGAAAATATTTTGAAAAGTGTAACTTTGTGAAAACATGTTTTGTTTTGAAGAGCTTTGTGAGCAAGCGATTAATAAAGTTCTACCTATTCAAGGTGTTTCTTGTAAATTTACTCCTCCTTTAGATAGTGTTGTCTTACCATTAGTTAGTAGGAAGCCATATCATTCGATGTGGAGGGATATGCGTGGGTCATCGTACAGTCATCGAAGGCAACTCGTAAGGACGCTTTAGCAATTATTGTTAAGGGACTAGATCATTTACCGAAGGCAACATCGAAAGGGTCATCGAGGGACTATGATCTTTGTATCGAGGGACTTTAATAAAGCGTCCCCACGTTCGATGGACATGACCGTTTATTTTTCCGAAGGCAACAAGGGAGGTTTCTCTAGAGGTGTGAGTGTGCGAAGTGATTTGTGTTTCAGTTATTTTATCTTTGCATTAGGGTTAGCTATTGTTTGTTTTTAATCTTTCTATGAAATCCTAGTTACTATCTGTAAGCATAACAATAATGAAAAGCAGTAAAGTGCGGAAAATAAATGCAGAAAGTAAACGCTAGACTATTACATTGCTTTGGGAGAGGTACATAATAGAAATGCGGAAAGTAAACCCTAATTATTATTACAAACCAGGAAACAATTACATAAATCGGAAAAAATGCAAGAATAATAAACTATGTTTATGAAAGTACCATGGATCTGAAAAATTGAATCGAAGGAAAAAGAAATGTTTTTTTGTTATTTTGTGTTGTACCCCAAAATTTTCCCTCTCATTTCTCAAAGGACCACCCTGAATCCTCAGGTTTGCTCCCCCTCAAACTTTAAGCGTTGAATTACAACTTTTCCAAGAAAGTCATTCACAAGGGCAAAATGGTCATTTGCACACTAAAAAGTCAAACTTTGACTTTTGGATCAAAATCAAGCTTCAAGAATCATATTTCATCAATACACGTTGAAATATGAAGTTTGTTTCATTAAGAAATTCAAAAGTCAAAATTCAAAATACTTAGAATTTTTCTAAGTGTTTAAGCAATATGACAAGCTCAGAACTTCTGATCAGATTATCACCATGATGCAAGCTGATTTTGTAAGAACTTATGGCACAAAAGTTATAGATTTCAATAGGATCTAAAACATTGCAAAATAGATTTTCTCCTGGAAATGTTGGAATTTAAAGTTATAAATGTTCAAAGACACGTCCACGAAACTAAAGCACTCAGCAAATTCTAGACACTTTCAAGAAAGAGTTTGGTCAGAACTTCTGGGCCAGTTTTCACAAAGGTTCAGCCAGAGTTTGAAAGGGTAATTCAAAAAGGTTACAAAGCATGCTACAAGCTTCCGGGAAAGTCTGAGCGTTCCTTCAGAACATGCTGGAGCAAGGAGATACAGGGATCAGAAGTTGGATGTTTGTTCTAAATTATGCTGAAGCTGAACCTCTAACCCATAATTAAGCAATGATGCAAGATCTCACATTCCAGGATTTCTGGTTTGATAAATCTCATCATCATTTAATGCTCACAACTACTTTTGAGTCTTTATCCAAAGGATTTCCCCACGTGTGGCATAGAAGTACCATTACTGTCTTGGAAAAGCAAACTCTTGTACAAGAAGTGTGATGGGCCCATGCGTTGCTTTTGCTTTTGAGTTTACTTTTCCTTGATTCCTGCTTAAAAAATCCAGCTTAGGCGCTGCTAAAATTGCAGACCACCCTACCTATTTGGTATTACTTCAAGAGCAAGTCAGCGCCCAGCTTATGATGATGGTACCCCTTGACCTCTCCAAACTACAAAACCTTTTCCTATAAATTAGACCTTATTGGCAACTGTAAAAGGGTCAGAAATTTGAGAAAGAAAAGCCCCGAACCCCTGCTAAAATTCCAAGAGTCCAAAAAACTGTAAACACAACATACAAAACCTGTTAACTTTTGATTCCTTGCATTCAAACTCCATTTGTTCTCAAGTGTTTCTTGACTAAAACCATCCGTATATTTTCTGATTCACATATTAGAAGCTATCCTAGCCTCTGTGTTCATACTGCAATACACTCTCCATCCACCTCCACCTCAAAAAAGTCAGAACATCACCCCTTGGCTGTTCTAGAAGTTGAAAACTTCGAACCTACTAAGTACGTGAAGAAACTGCTCAGAACATCACCAGAGTTAAGGTTTACTCTAGTTCATAGAATATTTTCCAACTGCAAGGTAAGTTTCTGCTGACTCTCACCACATTACTTAAGCATTATCAGATTTGCATGCTAGAAAGAATACAATGTAGACATCCTGATTCTGATGCTGTATACAGTCTGAGGATTCATATACTAGCCTGCCTAAATAAGGAGTAGATTAGTTCATAACTTCTTAAGGGAATTAGAATTAAGAAAATGATGCTTGCCTCTGATTTTTTAGTCCTAATACCTCTTGTTTCTGAAACACTGAAACCAACCATAACTGTTGTATGCATATCTTCTGTTCTGTTGAGAAATGACTAGGTTGCAGATGTTCTGACTAGCATGGAAAGAGAGACCAAGTTCTGCCCGTGGTATCAGAACTTCTGAAATCTTCTTTATTCCCAGCGGACCCAGAACTTCTGACTTTACCTATTTTTACTAATATGATCTCTGTTTTGCAGCACGCAAGAGTCAGAACTTCTGATCTCCTTTAGTCAGCAATACGCTGATTCTATTTTCTTTTTCTCACTATTTTTGCTATCACTTCCTATTTCATTAATCAAAAGAACACCAAAAACATTTTGTCATTTTTTACATGATTTATTTTCTTTCTTAAAACAAAAAGATCAAAAATATTTTCTTAAACCAAACTTATCTCTTTTCTAAAATAAAACAAGTTTATTTCACATTTCCTTGTACATTCTTATTCATTCAATATGGTTGTAATAGTAACTTAAAATTTAATTTCATTTGCAATCCCCATTCATGAATATGTACCCCTATCCCTGAAAATATTGTAATAGCGTAGGACTTTACATTTCTACAATTTATCGCTTTTGAATTTAAATGTTAGTAATTAGGGTGTGTATGGCAAGACATGAAATTAATAAATAGATCACCTTAATCAATACTAAAATGCATGCAATCAAACACACTTGCACACTATCACCCTTAAGGTTAACTCCACTTATTGCCTAAAAAATGGTCATGTTATGCATGTGGGGTGTCTTAGCAAAAACAATCGAAATACAAGATAATAGTCCCTCGATGACGCTATAAATGTTGCCTTTCAAAATGATCTTAGTCCCTAAAAAATAAATGCTAAGATACCTCACAACATTGCTAATCATGGCTATACGATGACCCACGTCCATCCCTCTTACATCCAAAGATAGGGTTTCTTACCAAATCAATGGTATGACAACAATGACAAAGGAAAAGAAAACGAACAAGAAAGACATTTAAGTAGGTAGATTGCTCCTAATTACTTGCTCCATTTCAAAATAAACATCCTTGCTATTTTCAAAAAAATAAATCATCTACACCTTCAAAAACACCTTTCAAACTTGAAAACATTTTTAAAATATCAATACTTTGTATACATTCTTACGAACGAGAATCATTACAAAGTTTTCCTAAACGATGGCGCCTTTTCAAAATAATTTTTAAAAAAAAACACACAAAGCACAATTTCAAACAAAAGCAAGTGATCTAGCAAGTAACTAAGAGCCCATGGAAAACCCTGGATGAAAAAGGTGCTAATACCTTCCCTTTTCATAATCTGCCCCCCGAACTCAAGAAACAATCTCAAAGGTCTTTCCTGTGCTTTTTCACCTTTCCTTTTGGATAAAAGAAAATTTAGTGGCGACTCTTGCTAACCGCAACATTTGCGATCAAAATGCAAAACCCTCAAGTCAGTTCTCCCACCGTATCACAGAACGGGCGACTCTGCTGGGGAAAATTCTAAAAGTTGGGTTACCTTAGGGATAAATCACATTTACTTGCTTACATTGTTTGACTTATATGCTTTACATTATAGTTTTTTGTTTGGGTTTGAATCCTTTACCCAGATTTGGGATATATTATAGGTAAGTAGTAATACGTTGTGGAAACTGTGCGGGGTATATCGACATGGTCTAAGCAATAACTATGTTAGTGCGATATATTTGTGGGTACCGATAGCCTTTGAGTTAATCAAAGAGAATACGGGGCCGCTGAGTGATGTCATGAAGCACTAATGAACTCTTATAACCTTTACTTGACCAACTTGGCCTTTAGGATGTAGTGAGATGACCGGCTTTGGTGCAGCCTGAAGTTGGTACATACTCGATACTACACTCATTGAGGTTTGATTTCTTGGGATATTTCGGTTGCCATTAAAGAGGCTTGAGCTGAAACAATGACCAAGGAAACAATCCGGTGATATTGAGCTTCTTAGAACCCGGTTACTATTACTAGGACAGGTTTAAGCCAACTAAAATTAAAGAGGGTACTTACCTATAAAACTCCATGCAAGCCTACAACTAAGGATTTGTTTGCTTTGTCTGTATATGCATACTTGTACATAACATCATGAACATCATGAACATCATATGCATCCACTAACCATTTCAAGGATTTTTGGATTCATCTTTGTTTTTGTTTTGTAGGATATGGATTCACTTCGCAGGAAAACTATTCAAGTCAACCTTGTGAGAGTCCCTCTACAACTTAAGGAGCTAGTTTCAAGGATTCCTGAGAACTCTCCATTCACCGAGAGACATGGTCGTCTACTCAACTTGCTCACCTCCAACACAGATGAGGACATGATGAAGGTGCTCTTTCAGTTCTTTGATCCTTTGCACCATTGCTTCACATTTTCTGACTATCAACTTGTGTCTACTTTGGAATAATTCTACCAACTCTTGAGGATTCCCATTCTCAATCAACTACCTTTAAACGGGACAAAAAGAGACCCAAAGCCAGAAGAGATTGCTCAAGCTCTACACTTGCACTCATCTGATGTCACAACTCATTGGGAAACAAGAAGTGGTGTCAAAGGTTTCCTAGAAAAGTTCATGTTTGAGAAATCCAAAAGTTGTTGGAATTCTTTGGACTTGCAAGCCTTTGAGGAAATTGTGTCTCTCCTCATCTATGGGATGGTCTTGTTTCCAAATCCTGACCAACTCATAGATGTCAACACCGTCAAAAATTTTATATCACGCAACCCGATGCCTACATTACTAGGGAATATCCTACACTCTTTTCACACTCGCACAATGAGGAAAAGAGGTGTCCTTATGTGTTGCACTCCTCTCTTGGCAAGATGGTTTATTTCTTATCTTCCCCGGTCTGTATTAAAGAATGAGCAAGGTTCAAGGTGGTCACAAAGGTTGATGACGCTCAAACATTCATACATTCATTGGTGCTCTCAATCCAAATAGAATGTTATCATTATCGACCGTTGTGGAGAATTCCCTAATGTCCTTTTACTTGGAATTAGGGGAGGTATCACCTACAACCCATGCTTAGCCTTAAGGCAGTTTGGTTATGCCCGAAAGGATGGCCTGCACGAGATGTTGATTCAAGGTTTGGTATTCGACTACGACAACGACGATCAAGGTCTTCGCCATAGATTTATTCGAGCTTGGAGGATGCTAAACAAGGTGGATAGCAAGACTTTGGGACACAAGAATTCCATACCTCTTGATCCTTACCTCAAATGGGTACGAACTCGCACTCAGAGTCTTATGATGCCTTAGCCCTCCATTCTCCCGGTAATCATTGAGCCTGTCATGGAGGGAGACGTTCCATACACTATCCTGCATTCTGACATGCCCACATCTCTTGAAGACCTCCAAAGGGATTGGATACAACTCAAAGGGGAGCGAGATAATTTTGAAGCCCAATTCTATGCAAGTGAGAAGAAGGTTTTGGAGATCACTAGGCTACTTCATGAGGAGCAGACTCTGAATGCCTACATTGCACCAAAGAGGATGCGCACTACTTTTCTATCTTAGAGCTTTTGTATTATTTTGCCCAAGGGGAATTGATGTACTTAAACTTTATCCTATTAATATAACGTGTGTTTCCTTTTTGTCTAAAACAAATTTGAATCTTTGAAATCCTTGAAAACATTGCATATGCACATATCATTCATCATAACATAAACAGGTCTTTTGCAACAAGCCTCCTCATCTCTCTACTGTTTATTTCAGTAAGATGGATCTCGAGAAAATAGTGAAAAATCTCCAAGTTCAGAATATGCAGTTTCAACAGTTGCTCATGACCCTAGCCAAGGGGCAAGAAGAGTTGAAGACTTTGCTGGCTGAAGAAAGGAAAAAGAAAACAAAGAAGGTAACTAGAATCTTAAACATGGGAAGAAGATTTCATGGGCAGACAGGAAGGACTTTGGGCTTTGCAACAACATCCGGTGAAGGAGAAGGGAAAGGCAAGGAAACAGTTATCCCGTCAGAATCAGAAGAGGAGGAAGAAGAAGAGGACTACTCTGAGGAACAATACCCTCCAGCTGATGATAAGTATAAACATCTTGAAGATCGATTGAGCGCGATGGAAATCCAAAAGGTACCAGGCTTGGACTTTGAGGAATTGGGTTTGGTGTCGGGGATTGTGATTCCTCCAAAATTTAAAGCACCTGTATTCACTAAATATGGCAGAGTTTCATGCCCTAAGATGCATCTCCGGTCATATGTGAGGAAAATTCAACCCCATACCGCTGATAAAGACTTATGGGTGCACTTCTTCCAAGACAGTCTATTTGAGACTCAACTTGACTGGTTCTACCAACTAAAAAGGGCTAACATTCACAATTGGGAAGATCTTTTTGCAGCTTTCTACAAACAATACCAGTACAATGCTGATTTGGTGCCTACCCGTACTTAACTCTAGAGTATGGCCATGGTGTCCAATGAAGGTTTCAAGGACTATGCACAAAAATGGAGAGATTTGGATGGAAGAGTTCAACCCCCTCTGTCTAAGAGAGAATTGGTAGACATGTTCTTGGGAACCTTGTCTGGTCCCTTCTTCAATCATTTAATTGGAAGTTCATCTATAGGCTTTACTGGACTAAAATTAACCAGAGAGAGGATAGAAGTCGGTATTAAGAATGGAAAGATCCAGAAAAACACATCTTCTTCTACAGTTGTAAGGAAGCCCTTTATCAGAAAGAAAGAGGTAACTGGTGTATATCCGCAAAGAAACCAAGATAGGGCCGAACTCCGACCAATGATGGGGGCTGTTATGATCCCCAAACCTGCATCTGATCAGCAAAGAAATAATCAACCAAGGGTAGAAAGGCCAGTCAGGCAGTTCACCAGAATCAACATGACTCCGTCTCAAGTTTTACCGCATCTTCTGAGATCCAATTTGGTAACCTTGAAATAAGCTCTGAAAAACCCAAATAAAACATCCCTTCATTATCATCCCAATGCCCGTTGCGCATACCACTCTGAAAGTCCTGGTCACGATACTAATAATTGTTGGGCCTTGAAGAACAAAATTCAAGACCTCATAGAAGATAAAGAAATTGAGTTCGACGTGCCTGAAAAGTCAAATGTCATTTCTGCTCCTATGCCCAGGCATGGCCACAATACTAATGCCATTGAAGAAGATTTGTTTGTTACCTGAGTTGATGAACTCATGACCCCACTTCTGACTATTAAAAAGAACTTGTTGAAAGTCGGTGTGTTCCCGGGCTATAATGAAGTTTGCCATCTCTGCTTGTCCTCACCAACTAGCTGTCCTTTGTTGATGGTAGGCAT
Source organism: Vicia faba (assembly GCA_948472305.1). NCBI lineage: Eukaryota > Viridiplantae > Streptophyta > Magnoliopsida > Fabales > Fabaceae > Vicia > Vicia faba. The sequence goes on along the minus strand of OX451739.1, from coordinate 1,153,047,565 downwards.
TCAGTGCCTGATAGATAATAAAGATATTTTGTTTGAAAAAACTCATGTTCCACCTATTCCTGTTGAGTATGTTTCTATCATTACCATTTCTGCCAATTCTTCCAGGGTCTTCACCAAAAGACCCGTTAGAATTACATCAGTTCCGAAAGCAGCTCCCTTAATAATTACAATGCCTGGCCAAGTCCCATATACATCAGACAAAACCATACCATGGAATTATGGAGGGGGTGTCTATTACCATGGTATCAAGCAAGACTGGCCGGTCGCCGATAAGATAAATTCTGAGAAAGAAGACTCTGACATCAGTAACATTGCAGGAACTAGCAAAATTACCCGAAGTGGTAGGATCTTTTCTCCAGAAATTGCTCCCCCAAAAGCAGTTTCTGGACCCGTAATCATTCTTGTTGTTGTTCCCCTAAAAGTTGACCCTGATCCTACATTTATCTCCAACAGTACTCCAATTGAAAAAACCGTTACAACCCCTGTAATCATTCTTACTGACACTCCTGCTGCTGATTTAACCGAGGCTCGAGGGAAAGGTGTTATGGTTGAGCCTTTCCGGACGAAGGCTCAGTCATTGACTATCCCTGAAACCTCCAAGAAGGAAATGGAGGAGATCTTAAAAATTATAAAGAGAAGCGACTACGTTGTAGTTGAACAACTGGGGAAAACTCCCTCTAAGATCTCCATGTTGACATTACTACTATGTTCCGAGACACATGCAAAATCCTTGGTGAAGTTATTAAAAACTGCCCATGTACCTCAAGAGACATCTGATGATCAATTTCAAGACTGCGTGGCCATCCTAACTGCGGACAATGGTTTAGGTTTTTCAGATGCTGATCTGACGCCGAGGGGAAGAAAGCATAATGAGGCGTTGCATGTCTCAGTGGAATATAGGGGCACCACTCTGGCGCATGTTTTGGTGGATATTGGCTCATCTCTGAATGTATTACCCAAAAAAGCTCTTGATAGACTTGACTGTGAGGGGTTGACTTTGAAGCCAAGCAACATAGTGGTAAGGGCTTTTGACAGTTCGAAGAGGATGGTACTTGGGGAGGTAGACATTCCCATAAAGGTTGGAACACAAACCTTCAATTCAACTTTTTATGTGATGGACATCTGCCCTTCATACTCATGCTTGCTAGGCCGGCCATGTATCCACAATATTGGCGCTGTTACCTCTATATTGCACCAGATGCTGAAGTATTCGGTTCAAGGGAAGATTATCACCGTTCATGGAGAGGAAGAATACATGATCAGCCATCTCAATTCCTTCAGATATGTGGAATTGGACGGTGAATTCATTGAAACTCCATTTCAAAACTTTGAAGAGGTCCCTAAAGATGTGGCAGTGACCAAGGTTGTTCCCAAGATTACAAGGCCTCCACTCCGGATGTCGTTGCTGAAAGATGACAAAGCAGTGGTATAAGAAGGAGGGTGCACTATCTGGGGACAACTCCCAGATATCCCATATAATTCTGACAAGTTTGGCCTAGGTTTCACTTCAGGTGCTCAAAAGGCTGTGCATCGTGCCCGTGCTGGAGGGCCACCCTTGAAGATCAGCAACTGTGAGGTCAACGCGGTAGAAGATGTTGAAGATGGCTGCAACCTAGAGGAATGGATCTTCCCGACTGTCAATGGAGGGCTCATCAATTTGGAGGCTAGAGACTTCGTCCCGATCACTTTCATCCCTCAGTAATTTGTCTTTACATTTTATTGGATCTGTAATATTCAAAACAATTCACACTCTTAAAACCTTGTGTCTTACCCGAGGCACAATGGTTCATTTGTAAGGGTTATTATCTCATTTTTCATATGACATCAATGAATCATGGACTTTTTTGCATACAAAATTTTGTGCTCATTGTTTTTCTTTTACATTTTACTTTCTTTCAAAGATAGTGTGATACGGTGGGAGAACTGACTCGAGGTTTTGCGTTTGTGTTTGCAAATGTTTCGGTTTAGCAAGAGTCGCCACCGACTTTTTATTTTATCCTAAGGAAAGGTCAAAAAGCACAGGAAAGACCTTTGAGATGTTTTCTTGGGTTCAGGGAGTAGATTATGAAAAGGGAAGGTGCAAGCACCCTTCTCATCCATGGTTTTCCATGGGCTCTTAGTTACTTGTTTAGATCACTTGATTTTACTTTTCAATTGTTTGAAATGGTGCTTTGTGTGTTTCTTTGAAAGATGTTTTGAAAAGAGGCCATCGTCGTGGCAACCTTTGTAATGATTCTTGTTTGAATATATACAAAGGTGTATTGTCTTTTGAAAAGATTTCAATGTTTGAAAGTTTTCTTTTTGGGAAATGTTTTGAAATTGTATTGTGAAGTATGTTTGAAAATAGCAAGGATGTTTTGCAATTTTTGACCAAGTAACTAAGAGTTATCTATCCTATTTTACTCAAAGATCTTTTCTATATGTTTTTAACCCTTTTGACAGTGTTGTTTTACCATTGCATTTGGTAAACAACCTTGTATTAGGATGTTAAACGGGACAGGCGCGGGTCATTGTATAGACCATGATAGCAATTGTGTTAAGTATTTTTAGCAATTTTCCGAGGGACTAGATCATTTCGTATAGGCAACCCAGATAGCATCATCGAGGGACTATGATCTTTGGTTTTGTTTTTGTTTTGCCAAAATACTCAACATGCATAACATGGCCCATTTTTATGGCAACAAGTGGATGTAACCCTAGGGGTGCAAGTGTGCATTATGTTGTCATTTTCATGCATTTTTGTCTTTGTATTAGTCAGGCTATTTGTTTGATTTTTGGATTGTTGGCATACAAACCCTAATCTCTAATCATGGCATAATTAAAAGCGTAAATGCGTAAAATAAATCTATACTATTACAATATATCATTATGGGAAGGGGGATACAATTTTAAATGGGGATTATTTTGCAAGAAATTAAAACCCTAGTTTTACTATTACATCCAAATTGAATCAAATGGCATAAATAATAAATGGACAATATTTAAATAAACAAATTAAATAAATATATAAAATATTATGAATTATGCAAAAATGTTTATGTTTATTTTTTTATGTATGTAAAAATGTTTAATGCAAAAAGAAAGAAATAAATAAAAAGATTATTATTTTTTTTATTAAGGGTAAAACCCTAATTTTCTTTTAAGAATACAAATATATTAAATATACTATTTATATACAATAAAATAAAATGGTATATATACAAAAATAAAATATATTTAGAAAAAGCATTATTTAAGTATAAATAATAATAAAAATAAAAGTATAATATTTTTATGTTTTTATCCTCAAGTATTCATTAAATAAAATAAAAGTGTGTATGTATATTTTAATTGTATTAATTATGTAATAAAAATAAAATAAAACATATACAAAAATAAAAATATATTTGGAACAATATTTTTTTTAGTTTGAATAAAATAAAAAATAAAATAAAAGTATAATTTATATATTATTTTTAAGTTTTCAACAAATAAAATATATACTAATTAAATTGTTTTTACGTTAGAAAAAATAAAAATAAAATACAAAATAAATGTAAAAATTTATATAAAAAAATATTTTTGGATATTTTTATATTTAGAAAGTATAAAATAAAAATCAGAAAATAAAAATAAATAAAAAATATCAAAGTATAAAGAAATTGGGCCAGAGGGGTGTATTCAGCAAAAGGGGGGTGTCAAAAGCAAGGCCAGAACCAAGCCCAACCCACTGACTTCATCTTCAACCTCTTGTTCAAACAAAAACACACGCCCTGTATAAAATGCCAGATCCTGCATACGTGCTCTAATGCAAAAACACATAACATCAAAGTTTTAGCATTTTTCAAGACGAATTCAACCATATAAGAAACTTGTCCTAACTCTCAAAGACCAGAGAGAATTTCTCTGGCCCTAAAATCTAACCTAATTTTTTCAGGAAGTTCATGGATCAAATTCTCTTAGCATGCTTAACTAAAATGAAAACTGAGCATATGTACATCTTCATGGCTATGAATACTACATTTCTTATTCACAAACCTAAGTCTAAATGTTCCTAAATAGAGAGATAGGAAGTTGATAAAAACTTGTTTCAGTTGACTTCGTGTATGGCAATGTGGAGCTTTTCAACAAGGCCTGAGATGTTTGGGAGATTTCTTGAACTTCCCCTCACCTTCTTCAATGTCTAGCTTGCCTTGGATGTTCTTGAACAAGCCTATAAAACTCAACCTGCACAAGCTGAAATAAAAAATGGCAAACCATGTAAATGGAGTTACAGTCAGTGTTTAAGGGTTGGGATAGCTTGGATAGGTTGTATGGAAGGTGTTTGAACAGGTTTGGGGCAAAACGCACAAGCGAATTGTGTTATGGAAATCAAACTGTAGATGTTGCCCTGTTTTGCCAATGGAAGGTGATTTTGTACTATGGGAGGTTTGAGGGCTCAAAGGGTCGTGTTTCTGGCTCAAGGGAATGTGAGAAAGTTGTTTCAAAAGCTCGCACAAGTTGGTTTTCACAGATGTTCTAGTGTTTTGGACATGTTTCTTGTCTTTTAAGCCAAAATGAACAATGATGTAATACAAGCCTATACAGGCTATCCATCAGCCTGCTTCTTCTGATCTTGGCCCCTCAAGTTGGTGGATATGCTTTGCTGCACAAGATATTGTTCCAGGCTCAAAAGACGTGGTTTTGACATAAAGCATATTTTGGCAAAAATGGAAATGTTGCTTTTTCTATTTAGGGATTAATCTTGGGTGAAATGCTCTAATGACCAAAACAATGCCTTAGACCAATGGATTTGAATTTAATTATTGAGTGTGAAATGGTTTTGAGGCCTGTAATCTAGTGCAAAGCAAGCTGATTAGAATTGGTAACTTGTATCACTATGAACATGCCATGGATGAAAAGTGAGTTTTTGCCAACTTCAAGCCTTCGATTCTCCCTAACCACAAAAGAGTTTGGAAAGTTGTTTGACATTTTGGAAAGCCTGCAACATGATTTACATTCCATATTTGAAATGAAACTTGAGATTACAAGTGGAACTATGTGAATAATGGCCATGAAGATAGGTCAAAATCCTGCCTAAACTAGGGCAAAATTTCACTAAGTTAAAAGTTTCATGGACCCTTGTTTCAAAAATCATAACTTGAGATCTAAGCTTCTTTTGGGAAAACTTTGTGAATCAAAGTTGTAGACTTTGTGGAGGAACACAACTTTCATGTTGGAAGTTTTGTTTGAATCCAATTTCATCATGGTGCAAATGTTGGGCAAAGTTAGGAAAAATTAAGAAAATTTCATAACTTAGAAAAATTCTAAGTTATGAAAATTTACAACTTTAAACCCTAATTTGCAAAAATGGGTTTCTTGATGAACAAGTTTCATGTTTTGACACATCTTGATGAAAAATGACCCTTGGCACTTGATTTTGACCAAAAAGTCAAAGTTTGACTTTTCAGTGTACAGTCAAATTTTGATCAGTTGACTGAAAAATTCATCTGTCAATCCAATGCATTTGAGATCTTTTGAAGCTTGTGAAGAGGTCAAGATAATACCATTGAGTCCTTGAATCAATTCTTGAACCCATTTTGCCATTGGCTAGGTCAAAAGTCAGAAATTGCCCTTGTGCAGTCAAAATCCTAAAAATGACCATTTTGCCCTTTTGATGATCTGATCAAGTTTCTTGAGGAGTTGTGGTCCAAACTTGATAAAATGGTTCATATGAGTTCATAATGTTGATGTGGGTCAAAAATCATGAGGTTTGACTGTAAATTGGCCACAATTGACTTTTTTCCCAATATAGTTGATTTCTAGGTCAACTGTCTAATTGACTGGGCAAAAATTTGATTCAAGGCTTGAAACTTGGTATGGACAAACTTATGAGTCCAACGTGAAGTATGAAGGTTACTTTGAGAATTAGAAGTCCGAAAATCCCTGTGCAAACTCAAACCCTAATTTAGGTCATCAGTGCAAGAAGATGTCTTGAGTAGAGCAAAACCCTAATCCTGTCTGGAGTTCAAAGAGCCTTGTGAGGGGAGATCTTGATAAAATGATAGGGAAAATTTTGGGGTACAACAGCTGCCCCTGTTCAATCTTCTTGAACCTGAATAGTTAGATTGGCGAGTTTGCCTTTCGTGACTCGAAGGTAAAAGAGGATTGGACACTAGAGTGCCCGTAAATTTGCACTCGTCAAAATGTAGCCGAGGGAATGGGATTAAAGATGCCATTTGGAGATGGTAGAATCTTGCTGGAGATGGGCTTAAAGATGCCATCCAAATTTTTTTGTTGAAAATCAGGAGAATGAATGTCAGAATGGTATCCGTGTCTGGAACATATCTGAGTTGTATCTGGAGATTGGATTTGTATGAGCAAGGGAATGGCGTCCGTGTCTGGAGCGTATCTGAGGTGTAACCGTATTTGATTCTTGAATAAATATCAGAATGATTGCCGTGTCTAGAGTGTATCTGTATTGTATCTGAATTCTGAATGGGCGACAGAAAAAACATCCATGTATGGAGCATCTCTGGGCTGGGGAATAGGTTTGAATGAGTGACAGAATGGCAACCGTGTCTGGAGCGTATCTGGACTATATCTGTGGTTGAGATCTGTATGAGTAGCAGAATGACTTCCGTGTCTGGAGTATATCTGAATTGTAACTGGGATCTGAATAAGTGACATAATGACTTCCGTGTCTAGAGTGTATCTGAACTTGAATTTGATAGTTGAATTTGAATGAGAAATAGAATGGCTTCTGTGTTTGGAGCGTATCTAGTCTGTATCTGATCGCTGAAGTATGTATGAGTAGTAGAATGACCACCGTGTCTGGGGTGTATCCATACCGTATTTTGACTTGAAATTCTGAATGAGTAATAGAATGACCGCCGTGTCTGGGGTGTATCCATAATGTATCTGAAATCTTTGAACCTTTGTTAGAGGTAGCTTTTAATCTTATCCTGAAAAAGGTAAAATGTTAGCTAAAACACACAAAGTTATGTTGCGTGATGCGTATGATGCGATAAAATGTGTTCTATCAGTGACTATAATTATGAATGTAATGGATGCTCATGTAAGCTGAGTAGCCGTCTTGCTGAGGAAAATAAATCCTTGATAGTTGGAGATAATGAAATCTTTGACTGCTGCCAGGGAACATAAACCCTTGACTGCTGTTGGAGATTCAAAACCTTTGATTGTTGAGACTGAGGAATCCTTGGAACTACTGTTGGGGATTGACAAGAGCTTTCACAACTTCTGCGGGGAATTGAGAATCCTTCATGACTTTCCTGGCGGATAAGGGAAACTCTGACGATCTCTACTGGGGGATTAAAACCTGGGAGGCTTCAACTGGAGAAAAGAGAACAAAAAATCTTTGTTCTATTGGGAAATAACTCTGTGGGGAGAATGTTTATCCTGTTTGGAGAGTTTTTAAAAGATTGGGTTATATGCCAATCTATTGAGGAAGCAAGAATGATAATCTTCATTCAGGAATTTGGGTCAGGAGGTTGGGTGTATGCCAATCCTCTGGGGTTTTAAGAACGAGAATCTTCATTCTGTTAAGGGTTCCAGGAGCTTGGGAGCATGCCAATCTACTGGGGTTTTATCCTTGGTTGGGGATAAGAGTTAACTATTATCTGGTTGATTTCCAGGTTTTAAGATAACTTGCTGGGGGATTTGGAGAAACCGGATGATTTCCACTGTGGTTTAAAGGTTGAAGTTTTGGACTACGTTGGGGAAGAAAGTTTCATCTTCACTGGGGATTTGTAGTTCAAAGTCTTCTGGCTCCGCTGGGGATTGGGAGTTTAGAAACTTTAGCTCTGATGGGAATTTTGAAACTTAACTCCACTGGGGATGTGTATTTCAAGGTTTTAGCCCTGTTGTGAATCTGGATGACATACTGCAGGGGATTTCCTCCGGAATAGCATAAAGACGTCTTCCTATACTTTCAACCTATCAGTAATTATCCTTTGAAATATCTTTGTATTAACTTTGTGTAAGTATTTTGTACAAAGGAGACAGACATCCTAGTAAGAGAATGTTGTCATAAAAAAAGAGAAAAATATATACAAAGAAAGATGGCTATGTGTAACAAATCCATGGGGTTCCCATTCTGCTATAGTCTTCACAACTCTGAGTATCTTGTCCATTCGTTGCTTCATCCGCAAATGATTGAATTGATCAGAAGCTTGGAGCTTGTCTGTGAAGAGATTGTTCTAAAAGTGATCTGACGAGACATAGTCATACGCTTTAATTCACTAACTTTTGCCTGGATCGCCCTTTCGGGTTTTCGATCCACCGGGAAACCCTTTTTTGCCCAAGTCTCCCTTTCGGGTTTTCAACTTGCCGGGTGTACAGATTTTTTATTTATCCCTAATTTTTGCCTGAACCGCCCTTTCGGGTTTTCGATTCACCGGGATGCCCATTTTTGCCCAAGTCGCCCTTTCGGGTTTTCAACTTGTCGGGTCGTTTTATGCGTAGTATCTTTTGACTATGTCTGTGTTCGCAGGGTGCGGCAGGTCATCGCCGTCCATGGTGGTCAGAATCATTGCCCCACCAGAAAAGATGCTTTTGATCACAAATGGTCCTTCGTAAGTAGGAGTCCACTTGCTCCTGGGATCACTTTGCGGAAAGATGATTTGCTTGATTACAAGGTCCCCGACTTGATATACTTGTCTCTTGACTTTCTTGTTGAAGGCCTTGATCATAGGTTTTTGATACGCCTGACCATGGCAAATAGCAGTAAGTCGCTTTTCGTCAATCAAGTTAAGTTGATCAAGCCGGGTCTGAATCCAATTGTCTTCACTCAAACCAGCGTCCTTCATGATTCTCAGGGAAGGGATCTAAACTTCCATAGGTAAAACAGCTTCCATGCCATATACCAAAGAAAAAGGTGTTGCCCCAATTGAAGTGCGTGCCGTGGTACGATATCCGTGCAGAGCAAACAGTAACATCTCATGCCAGTCCTTGTAGGTGACTGTCATCTTTTGAATGATCTTCTTGATATTTTTGTTCGCAGCTTCAACATCACTGTTCATCTTTGGCCGATAGGGAGATGAATTGTGATGTTGAATCTTGAACTGCTCGCACAGAGCGTTGATCATAGTATTGTTCAAATTTGTACCATTGTCCGTAATGATCCTGTCGGGGATACCATACCGGCATATGAGGTTCTGCTTGATGAAGTGGGCAACCACATTCTTTGTAACGGATGCGAAGGAAGATGCTTCGACCCACTTGTTAAAGTAATCAATGGCCACCAGGATGAAACGATGTCCATTGGATGTTGTAGGCTTGATCTCTCCAATCATGTCGATTCCCCACATCGTGAACGGCCAAGGAGCTGTTAAGACATTGAGAGGAACTGGGGGAATATGTACCTTGTCAGCATAGATTTGGCATTTGTGACAAGTACGGGAGTGTTGATGACAATCATCTTCCATGGTAGACCAATAGTAGCCTGCCCATAGAATCTTCTTAGCCATCGTATGACCGCTCGAGTGGGTGCCAAAGGTGCCATTATGTAGTTAAGCCATGATCTGCTCAGCTTCAATCTTGTCCACACAACGGAGTAGGACACAATCAAGATTGCGCTTGTATAGGATACCATTGCTCAGAAAGAACTTGGCCGCGAACCTCCTTAAGAACTTTTTGTCGTTGACTGAAGCTCCTTCAGGGTATTCTTGTGCTTCGAGATACCTTTTGATGTCATGAAAACAAGGTCGGTCCACCACTTCTTCGGTATTAATCTCGTGACAATGTGATGGTTCGTCCATTCGTTCAATGGTGATTTGAAGTGCCTCATTATCCCAGTTAAGTTTAAACATGGATGACATTGTAGCTAACGCATTTGCTAGCTGATTCTCTTGTCGCGGGAAGTGCTCGAAGGTAATCTGCTCGAAATGTGGTAACAATGTCAGGACATGTTCTTTGTAATGGATGAGGTTAGGGTGTTTAGTATCCCACTCCCCTTTGATTTGACTGATAACCAAAGCTGAGTCCCCAAATACAACCAGAGATTTGATTCCCAAGTCAATAGCAGCCTTGAGACCAAAGGTACAAGCTTCATACTCGGCCATGTTGTTGGTGCAACTGAAGCATAGTCTAGCAGTGAAAGGTGTATGGCAACCTTCTAGAGAGATAAGTACTGCGCCGATACCGTTCCCAAGTGCGTTGGAGGCACCAATAAAGTACAGAGTGCATCGGGATCCTTGTTCAGGTCCGTCATACGGTCCGTTACCTTTAATGTTGTCCAATGTCATAATATCCTCGTCAGGGAAGTTGAACCTCATAGATTGGTAATCTTCAACGGCTTGATGAGCTAGATGGTCAGCTAGTACACTCCCCTTTATAGCTTTTTGGGTTGTGTACTGGATATCATACTCAGTCAGGATCATCTGCCATCTAGCGATTCTTCCAGATAAAGCAGGCTTCTCGAAGATGTACTTGATCGAATCCATTTTGGAAATCAGTAGAGTGGTATATGTCAACATATACTGCCTTAGCCGGCGAGCAGCCCATACCAAAGCGCAACAAGTTTTCTCGAGCAGTGAGTAGCGAGTCTCACAGTCGGTAAACTTTTTGCTAAGGTAATAGATGGCATGCTCTTTTCGGCCAAACTCGTCATGTTGGCCCAGTACGCACCCCATTGAATTATCCAAAACAGTCAGATACATGATTAAAGGCCTTCCTTCGACGGGTGGCATCAAGATAGGAGGTTCCAGCAAATACTCCTTAATTTTATCGAAAGCAACTTGACAATCATGGTTCCATTCAACCACCTGATCTTTCTTCAACAGCTTAAAGATTGGCTCACAGGTAGATGTTAGGTGAGAGATGAACCTTTCAATGTAGTTTAGGCGTCCCAAGAAACCTCTAACCTCCTTCTCAGTGCGGGGGGCAAGCATTTCTTG